>AP028909.1:600000-915000 GCA_036186465.1 Nesidiocoris tenuis
GAAAGCAAGGCGACGAACTTTTTTACTTCCATATTTACAGAGTAAATGGAAGTATTGTGTTCAAAGTTTCAACAGGTCCTAACAATAGCCATCAACCAACACAGATCACAGGCACAGACACAGACACAGACACAGACACAGACACCGACACCGACACCGACACCGACACCGACACCGACACCGACACCGACACCGACACCGACACCGACACCGACACCGACACCGACACCGACACCGACACCGACACCGACACCGACACCGACACCGACACCGACACCGACACCGACACCGACACCGACACCGACACCGACACCGACACCGACACCGACACCGACACCGACACCGACACCGACACCGACACCGACACCGACACCGACACCGACACCGACACCGACGACGACACCTAGTGACATTTCGATACACCCATCTACTCAATACTTGGTATAAGTATCGAAGTGTCAGTACTGATATCAATATTTTATCGAAACATAAGTACTCGATTCCATGATTGATTGGTGTTTTCCCTTACAAACGTAGAAAGAACGATATCATTTCTCAATAAAATTGGCCCAACCAGAGACCAAAATTTGGTCTCATCTAATGCAAATTCATTCAAGTAACTTCAATTTTTCTTTCTGCTTGTTTTTATATTCAGACAGCACTGACTCAGGTAAATGAAAATTATGGAAAGTGGTTTGATCTCGAAGTTGACTTTGATCTCGAAGTTGACTTTGATCTCGAAGTTGACTTTGATCTCGAAGTTGACTTTGATCTCGAAGTTGACTTTGATCTCGAAGTTTACTTTGATCTCGATGTTGAGTATGAATTCAAAGTTTTTTTCGGCGTTCGACAGAGGGAAAGCAAGGCGACGAACTTTTTTACTTCCATATTTACAGAGTAAATGGAAGTATTGTGATCGTCCTAAAATCGAGAATTGGAACGGAGCTTCAGAAAAAACTTTTTCTTATACACATTTACTCAGAATCACTTCCCGAACAAGTGTCTGTGTGTCCGTGTGTCCGTCTGTCCGTCTGTGGTCATTTACAAAAATGGCCATAACTCCCTCATTTCTCAACCTTTTTTCAAATTTCTTGAACTGAAATGTTTGCCTCGGCAAGCCCTAACACCCTGTTTAATCGGAATTTGGATAACGCACAGTACTTCCGATATATTTGCATTTTTAGTGTTTCCTATTTTATTTTTTCCGGCCACAAAAATGAACCGATTTGAGTGTTTTTGGTCTTAAAACCTTTGTTTTGCCTTGCAGAATATGTGGATATTTTTTATACTCCAAAAATGCAGCGAATTTTTTTTAAAGCAAATTTTAAAATTGGCATAGTAAATTTTTTGACATTCTTGACCTAAACACCCTTAAAAACAGTCAAAATATGATCAAATTTTTTCATTTATGTACGTTTCAAAATATGGAAGTATTGTGTGTTATCTACGCACCACTGGTTGAAATAATAAGGAAACTGCATCTATCTTAGGCCCCCTCTACTTACTAGCTCAGTACCAAGGTCAGCTCACTTCACCATCCGACTTTCGCCGCCTCAGAAAATTTCCAACTTGGTTTAGAAAATTTTCGATTCGATTGGAAAATTCTCAATTTGTTTTGGATAATTCTCAATTTAGTTTGGCAAATTCTCAATTAGGTTTGGAAAATTCTCAATTTGAATTGAAAATGGGATAATCTTATTACAATAATCAACATGTTTTTGCTACATATTCCGTTTTTACTTCCATATTTACAGAGTAAATGGAAGTATTGTGATCGTCCTAAAATCGAGAATCGGAACGGAGCTTCAGAAAAAACTTTTTCTTATACACATTTACTCAGAATCACTTCCTGAACAAGTGTCTGTGTGTCCGTGTGTCCGTGTGTCCGTCTGTCCGTCTGTCCGTCTGTGGTCATTTACAAAAATGGGCATAACTCCCTCATTTCTCAACCTTTTTTCAAATTTCTTGAACTGAAATGTTTGTCTCGGCAAGACCTAACACCCTGTTTAATCGGAATTTGGATAACGCACAGTACTTCCGATATATTTGCATTTATAGTGTTTTCTATTTTATTTTTTTCCGGCCGCAAATTTGAACCGATTTGACCGTTCTTGGTCTTAAAATCTTTGTTTTACCTTGCAGAATAAGTGGATATTTTTCACATTCCGAAAATGTGGCGTTTTTTCATTTTGGGCAAATTTTAAAATTTTAATATTGAATTTTTTGATATTTTTGACCTAAACACTTTCAAAAGCAGTCAAAATATGATCAAATTGTGTCACAATTTTACGTTTCAAAATATGGAAGTATTGTGTGTTATCTACGCACCACTGGGTTTCATTTTGGGCAAATTTTAAAATTTTAATACTGAATTTTTTGATATTTTTGACCTAAACGCTTTCAAAAGCAGTCAAAATATGATCAAATTGTGTCACAATTTTACGTTCCAAAATATGGAAGTATTGTGTGTTATCTACGCACCACTGGTTTATTTTCCAGTTTCACCAGCGGTTAAAGTCCCAAACCACGTCCTTGGGTCACCAAGCGGAAGTAACGTCACGATTTTGTGTCTGGTTGAAGCTTTTCCAAACACCATCAACTATTGGCTGCTAAATCGAACGCAGATGCTTCTAAACGGGTACGATAAATTTGTTCATTATTTTCCATAATTTCTTACCTATCCGGTAACGGTAAGTTGGTACCACATTGAATATTTGGTCTTTGATAGGTCTCACAAACAATGGGCTTTGATTTCGATGAACAGCGTTTTGTTTTAATGGTTGAAGTTTAGCTAATAAAATTCCATAAATATCATTAATTTTACTTTAAATAAATATTGATTCGAGGGATGCAGAGCCTGTGCAAGGGAGATCATTTTTTGGTTTAAACCGGGGGGCAGTTTCAAAAACGGGATTTAGCTGAAACCTGCATCTTGACTCGAGTGCCGAATAAATCATGTCAATGTTTTATTGCAACATCGTATTATGCAAAATTAAGTATCGTAAATTATTATATGCTATTTACGAATATTATGTACTCTAAAATATGAGTATCAAAATAAAAATGATGGACAGCCTGCGGTGAGGGTGGCAGAGTCAAATGAAATTGATAAAATGTATAATATTCCAGAGCAAAACATCTGGTAGAAGAGGTTCGCCACAACTACCGAGTCACTCTCAAATTGACAGTTAAAACTTTCATGGAGAGAGACGCCGGCATTTATTCCTGCGTGGCCACCAACTCGCTGGGCAAGGCTGAAGGGTCCGTCAGATTATACGGTAACGGCAGTTCAATAACTTCCACAATTGTACATTTCCACTAAAATTGTAATAGATTTCCAGAATGCGCCAACATCTCACCGCTTCGGCTCTTTCTTGGATTTATTTAGCGATGGTATAGAGCACAGATAACCGAGTACTTGGGACAACTGGGTTACGGGGTAGTTACGTTTTGGAAATCTGAAGTCTGATCTTTACTTCCATATTTACAATACTTCCTTGGGAGTTGCAGATAACATTTTTACTCACACACTTTTACTCAGAATCACTCCCTGAACTAGTGTCTGCGTGTCCGTCTGCAAAAGTGGTCAACGTGAGAGAGTTTACGCAAGAACGTTGAAATATCGAAAAAAATCAGGAGAACGCCCGAGGATACCCATAACCCCTTGCACGAGGTAACCCTACGAATAAAAACACTTCGGATAGTTGGGTAGCCACAAACCACGGTTGCCGTAAGTCGGTTGAGCTGATTAGAAGATACTAACCCAGGACGACCGTTGGGGTTTGAAGGCGAGGTTGACCCCAGTGATAAAAGACACCTGCCGTCTCTTCACTCTTGAAAAATAATAGGTCCCTATACCTACTTAGTCCATAAAAAACTAAACACTCCATAAAAAGTTTTCTGTTCACGTTCAAGAGAGGTTAAATTTCTTTTGACAGTTTTTTTTTTGGCCATCTGGGCTCTCAAAAGGAACAGGTTTTCGGAGGGTATTGAAATATTCATCAAAAATCTGGTTCCGTATCTGAATCAATCAAATTGGCCCTAACTACCTTTACATCGGCAACAAATAAAACAGCGTAATTGACGATTTTTAAAAATTTGTTTGAAAATCCAACTTCCTATGCATGTGTGCATAATTTTCAATGTTTCGGTCCCAGAATGGCGTCAATTCAGGAAAAGTGGCATGCAGCAAAAAAATGCTACTCGCACTTCTCGTAGGTCGGATCTCAGGTAGACTTCTTCAGAGCCTCTTGAGGAGAGCAGAAGGAATCTCCCCTACCACTTGTGCCTTCCTCAAGAGGAGTCCTGGACAACACTTCCTGATGGTGGGAAACTGAAGCATCCCACCCTCAACCGTCGAAGTACATCGGTTCTAAGATGCTAAACACAGCAGCAATATGTACAATGTCAAACGAATATGATATCGAAAAAGAGACGTTTTCGGAGAAAATGGAAACCAGGGGCCAAAACGGCACGAACGCCGAAATAAAGGAGACAACCACCGGTTTATTAAAAATTAAGTTAGATTACAAACTCGAACATAAGCTCTTCAAATGTGTCCCTGGTGATTGGGCGCCACGTCCCAGGATTTTTGGAATTCGCCGGCATATTTGGCCGATGTTCATGGCTTTTCGGAGGAGCTAAACTATCAAAGATAGGAAGAGCGACTTTTCCAGGTGAACTTTGTCCCTTATGCTGCATCATTTTTCTTTTCGCTTTTCATTTGTAAGGACGGTGGAAACAATCAAGGAAACTCATTGTTCAAAGGAAAACGCACAAAGGGAGATGAATTAATCAACTTCTCCAAATTAAAGGTCTGCAAAAAAACATCACTTTTGCCGTCGATGGAAATTCTCCAGCAGAGAATGAAATTGAACCGAAGAAACCGGAGAGCAAGGAAAAAGGAGGAAGTCTCTAAAATTTAATTATCTCTTAAAAGAAAGAGAGAATACGGAAATTGGATCCATCAGATGTTCCATCCAGAGCGACTGTGACGAAATGTCAATCTTCCATCCCAGCAAGCGAATGCTTTCTATTTCTTTTTGAATGCAGTAAAACTAGATATAGATCCGACAGTTTATCGGAACGATAGATTGTACGAGACATCATTAAATGGGTATTATAAAAACTCTGTCAATTAATTTCTACTGATTGATTCCAAGTCATACCTACTTATTGAGCATTTTTCAAACCTAATTGAGAATTTTCAAAATCAAGTTGAGAAATTCCCTAATCAAATTGAGAATTTTCTAAACCTAATTAAACCTCGAATTAGACAAATCTCCAAATTAAAAAGTTCTGAGGAGGCTGGAACCCACTTTGAGACATTGTACGAACAATAATCTCAATCAACTGATCTCTGCAAATGTTCCATGAAAATACCAAAGAGCTGAAAACATATTCCAAGTTTGTAAAGAAGGGTTTTGCGGGTTTCCACCTCCTGAAATGCCGTCCATCTTAAGCAGTAAAACAGAAAGCGTCCTGATAAAGCAGTTTTGTTGCTTTCTTCCACCTTCCTTTGAGCTTTTCAGTCGTAACAACGTTTATTAGCAAAGACTTTCGAGTCAGTAGGTACCTAATTTCTGGGGGGAAAACTTTTTTACAGTTATCGCCGGAGTGAAGAAAGAGAAAACTGGCTTTTTTATGCACTCCCTCTGAGAATGTTTCCCACGTTTTAACTTTGAAGACTTTAAGTCCAAAGGCGCTTTGTGAGCCAACGACGGGCAGTGAAATTTCTTCAAGACGGTCTCATCTTGTTATCAGATAAAACAAATAATGAACCCAGTAGTAGGATAGAGGTCTTAAGATTTGAGTGCCTATAACCGAGAAAAGGAGAGGATCTAAGAGAATGTTTCGCTCTGGGTGACAAAATTATGCTCCATTTTTGTCTCCTGGTGGGGGGAGGGGGTGAAAAAAGATCATGTAAACTCCAAGCGATACACTGCATTCGGAAGTCCATATTGAATCCAATATGTGTGTAATAAATCGATAGCTGTTGACCATATAAACATTATTAGCTTCAAATTGAGCAATGATTGAGATAATAATAGTTACGATATCAATGGCAAATCTATTAAAATACCCAGATGGGCTTCCTCTTGGTTTTGTCTATATTGATTGTATGAGTGTGAGCACTTTTGGCGTACCTACTTAATTGCCATTTTCAGGAATGTTAGGGTCTGAGATGTGCCCATTCAGGATCGGATCCACATTAGTTGGTAGCGACAACGAAGTCAAGAAAAAAAGCTATCCCTTTACTTCGGATCCGAATTTCTTTCATTTTTTGTCTTCTTCGATATGAAAATAACTGTTGAACTATCGGAAAGACATAGAGTTCGATTAAATCGCTTCCTTTTCCGCATTCAATTCCGCGAGATATTCTTCTTCGAGACTTTTCCATGCGATAACTCTCTTTCGGATGGCGTTATCTGATTATCGGCTGCGAATAAAGGACCAACGGAACTGGAGGATGGAGTTACAAACTACTATGCCTGGATCGGGTGATTTGGGTGTCAATAACTCGGGCAAATAAGGGAGCAAAAGGGAGCTGTGTTTCCTCGCTCACGACATTTGCGTTAAGTTATCGCGACACTTTACCTCCAGAGTGGCCAATAAAACGCCCAATCTCGCAGTGCCGGCCTGTTCGACCGTTTGCCGCGAGTTCCCTGTGTTCCTTGCTCGTTTAGCCGCCGGTACCATTACCTTTCGCTTTGCTGCCGTTTTCCGCCCTTCCGACCCTCTCCGTTTTATGGCGCTTTTGCTCCCTGGAATGGAGTCATTGCCTTCGAGTGGCCTGGAGATCGAACAATTTAAAATGCGAAATCTTTCATTGCGTTGTTGAATAGCGTAGATTCGAGAGGTGAAATTAATGATTAATTTCCTATAATTACTATAGGAACGACTATCCTCAAATATTTTATTTTGGAGGGTCGGGAGGTCTGACGATTGATAATTTTGAAACATTTAGATGGCTTGAAATTTAGTAGGTACCTATTCACCTAAATATAATATACCTGGCTATTCTAAAAATCCTTCACACCGTTCAATTTCTGAAGTAGGTACTTATCGTTTTTTTTATTATGAAAAAAAATCACTTCCGTCTCACGCTGTTTCCATAGAAACTAGTTGTTAAATTTGGAAGCCAGACTGGGTTTCTGAGGAAGTTCGATATACCTAGTTATCATCCTATCCAAGATTCAATAGACCTGTGGATGGAATCGTTAGATTCTGGCCAATAAGTACATCCCTGTTTATTCTAACGCATTTATTGCAAGGTTTTGAGAACCCAACAAAATAAAAAAGTACTTTCTAAAAATGGGAGGTCCGGACTATGGGTCGAAAATATGAGGTTGGCAGGTACTCAATTATAGTACTCATTATTGGCCAAATCCCAGCCCACATCATCAAACACTGTTTTTTCACTGGGTTGATTAATTTTTTTAAATAAATACGCATAATCTTCGAGGAAAATATTGAAAGACATTAAAAACTTGAATTAATGACAATAACGTTTTTTCAGAAATCAAAATTCCCTCAACAACAACGACTACAACAACCACCACAACGACGACAACCGAAGCTCCAACGACGATGATTGGTGAGTATGTGGGATGGGAATCCTTTTTTGAATCGCTCAAGTCAATTTGTTCACGTTATTGGCAAGGGTCAGTTAAATGTCTTGTTTTGATGAAATTCCAACTCACCCCAATTTTGGGGCTCAAATTAACCATCACGTCAACTTGACGAGTGGCTAAAAGTTTGGCGAATGAACCCATACATTTTCGAAGAAAGCTGCTGGAATGGTGTAATATGGCATTTTGGAGATGTCGAATCGCCGAAGCCAGCGCGAACATTTTTTGTTACCGTAAGAACATACGTTAGTGCTGTGATAGCAACGCTCCAACAGCTCGAATAAGATGATTGCTCTTCGGAGATTGCTTTGTACCGCTACTACCTTCCCCCATAGACGAGACGACCATCGAACACGCAAGCACGCGAACTGTTGCTAGAAATCCTTCAGAAATTGATGTTTCCCTTTTTGAAATTTGAAACATCCATCACCCTCTGGCTATGGCAGTCGTTGGTAGAAGGGGAGGGGCTGTCGAATAATTATCGTCATCAATTTTACACCCTCGGCTAAACAAACGGCTGTTGCTACTGCCATTCTCTCTCAGCCAACAAAAGACTGAGCGACTGGCGAAGATCAGGAGGAAATTATAGAAATATTTGAAAGAAGATCTCCATCGATTAACTTCGAATGGAAGATATTGCCTTCGGCCCAAATTCTCTGGTGTTTGAATAAATCGTTCAATCAGCCAATATAACAATTCTTGAGCTAAGGAATCCATACTCTGTTCAACTCTATTTTTATGCGTTATTGGTTAATCCCTAGTTAGATTTCATTAGGACTTCCTAGTATTCATGGATACATTCATTGCCCGGATAAAACCTTTTTTGTTCCAGATACAACCACGGTTACAACTGTGTTACCCATCCAAACTACCGGTAAGGAGAGCGTAACGTACCTAATTCAAAATCGGTAGAACGCACTTAAACTGGCAAAAACGTGAAAAAAGAAGAAATCACATCTTAATATTGAAGCCGAACTGATTGAACAACTATATTTCTAGAAAACTCTCGGCAAAAACACCATCTCTTAATCCAAGCGAGGAATCCGGGAAAAATACTCAAAAAATACTATTTCTACGGCGATCGGATAAAAATGGATTCTCACGATTTTTCGATTTGGCTTCAGATCCATACGACTTTCAAGATCAAGACGATTTGAACGTGGTGGACACGAGCAGTGTGAAAAGCGGACGCAACAGTAGAAGAAGACAGCAGTTCACATTCGCCAACAGCTCGGGGAATACGCAGCATCAACTTGTCGTTGGACTGTTATCTATTCTAGTACTGTTGAGAACATTTAGGTGATACGACGTTGCATATTAATGCAGTATTTCACAAGACTGAACGTATGAGCCATAGAACTGATAGAGTTGGTTCACCCAGCCGTACAGTGTATTTTCGTATGATTCTATTTGATAAAATCAATTCTGTCGTATTTGTTTCTCTTGATTCTGCTGTCTTTGGGAATCTGAAAATTCGGCTTATGCAGTTATGGCCAGTTGATGCAGCCGAGTTGAGTTGTTTGGGAAACTTCAAGTCTCAAATTTGCTACGAGATTTGAGGCTCGAGCAAACTGATGAAGGTAGCAAGAACTTTGAGTTATTAAAAAATTCAAACTTGGAGGCACCAAAACGACCTTAGGCCCAAATAACCAAACGCCCAACTGACCATCAATTATCATTCACCGCAGAATAGGTTAGGCAATTAATACAAATTTGCGAAATTGTTCATTGCGGCAGGATATCTTTCGATAAAAGTTCAACGATTGTCACATCTCCCCCATACCTGCTGTACAGGATTGGAATGAATCGAAGAATGTCTCTAAATTACTACCATCTCTGTATCACGTTTTGTTAACCCTACATATCGATTACACGCACTAATTTTCTTCAGGTGCAGTTTTCTAAATCCTGATCATAGATTTATGACTCTTTCATTTTAATGCCTCAAAACTTTTCAAAGGCTCAAATATTGGAATTAATTTATTTAGTATTGCATTGTGAGGAATGAATTTTATTCACGATCACGACCGATGGGTATTGTGTAAAAAGCTGTAATATATTTAATATCCGTGTAAATAATGGTTGTACATATCAGACAGCCCTCCCTAAACATATCACAATGTCATCCGATCTGTACATATTCCAAGTTCGTAAGCGCATGTAGAAAGATGGTAGGTGAATTTTACATAATTCCAGGGCGTCCTGCGAAATTTTTATGGACTGTGTACAATTATATGCAGTTGAATAATGAGCGAATCTCTCCGCAATAAAATAGTTTTTTGCATTTTCAAATTAACCATTAAAAACCATAATGTACGAAGGAAATGAAATGATGCTCATTACATTAAATACTTGTTCAATGTGCTGCAATGTTTGTTATCGAGGACATTGTTCAGCAGCATCCAGCTGCAATTTTATTTGTTAAGGGTATTAAATTTCGTGTTATACAATGAATTATCGTCTCGTCGTCCTGTTCTATTGCAACGGTGTGAGCATTCGATCCAAAATATGCTCGATTTCAAAATTGAAATTGATCAAGTTTTTTCCAAGAGAAAAATATTCTCGGGCACCTTCCCAGTTTCTCAACATTTTTTTATCCTATTAGCCTCCAAATTCCACCACAAATAAAATACAAGTTCAAAAGTTTCCGTACCAAAATATGGATGTATTGTGCGTTATCAGCGCAGTACTAGTTTAATTTCTGTGGTTTCTCTTTTCAAAATCGCAAAAAAAAACTCTAAATGTAAGGACTTTTTTACTCAATTATCTCTCTAAAACTGTTCGTATTGAAACACAGCATATGAGAAGAATAGTCAAAGAAGACTAAATTTTGTGACGATTCAAGCGCAACTCAAACAGCTTTTGAGATATGGTTTGTCAAAAAAAGTCATTTTTTCGAAACGGTCACACAGCGACCCTGCAATGTACCCGTATGATAAGATATTGCAACAACCTCTACAAGTAAGTATTTACCAATTAATAGAAGTAGTTGTATTATGTATTTAGATATCACATAGGCAGTACGTGACCTATGGATTACATAGGTTACCTATTTACAATCAATTCACCAATTCAAATTCCTCGCCAACTACCTTGAATTTGTCACCTCGGAAACCGTGGTTGCGATTGACAGTACCTTGGTTGCTGTGATCGTCTCAATACCATGGGGGTTTTATGGGAACGCTATATTTGAATCGGTGAATGTGAAAAGGGGAAAATGCAAAAAAAGTGGAATGTGGACAACGGCCATTCACCGACTCATTTGTTTTTTTGAAATTGAAAAATAAAATGAGCAAAATTTCTATTTGGCGCATCGGACGGCTCCTGTGCAAGGAACTTGTGAATACGGCCCATTGTGTTGAAAGACTGCGGTCCCCAGTCAACCTGCTCATCTAGAGGGATCCAATTCAAGACTAGTTTTGTGCCAATAAACTACAGGGTCATGTCTGCTTCCACGTGTAAACGCTTCCCATTTGTTCATTGAAGTTGAAACGAGCGCATCTGACGGGAAATGTGGTTTGCGAACCTTGAGAAGGATGTTGCCGGGGGGGTCAAAACTGCATACGTCCCAAATTATCCAATCCCACGGGATGGAACGACAATGGCAACGAATTGACTCCCTTCCGACCTCATCTGCAATTGAGGAATGGCTGGAAGAGAACGCAAATGCAGAATAACAGCGACACAGAATCGCTTTTTTTGATCAATTCAAATCTCTTGCCCTCATCCTAACATCAATGGAATATCAGCTACAAAAGCAAACAAACAATTTCTTTTTTTTTTCGATCTTTAAGGTTCCATCAACAAGGGAACTCTGAATAGGGAGGGAGATCTGAATCACATTATGCAGGAACGGAAATTTCACCATGAATTAAAACGTTGCATATAAATGAACCGGTTGAAAGCCAAGCTGGTTAATTTTTTATCAAGATTTAAACATTTACAAATAGGTAAAGAAATAATTCAAGAATTATCGAATTGCTAGCGGAATCGGCCATACCTTATACTTATCAGTAAGATTTACACTTTATCCATTTATTCTAGCGAATAAAGTGGATACAGCAGGTCTCCAGCGGAAGCAGCGCGAATCGAGTGACTGGGCAGGTGGCCGCTAGAGCGTTTGCATAGCTCGATCGTCAGCCCGAAGAAATACCATCTCAAATTTCGGTCTTGTATTCGGCCTCAAAAATTTGCAATTTTTACAAAAATTTGCAGTTTTTACAAAAATTTGCAATTTTTACAAAAATTTGCAGTTTTTACAAAAATTTGCAGTTTTTACAAAAATTTGCAGTTTTTACAAAAATTTGCAGTTTTTACAAAAATTTGCAGTTTTTACAAAAATTTGCAATTTTTACAAAAATTTGCACTTTTCACAAAAATTGGCAGTTTTCACAAAAATTGGCAATTTTTACAAAAATTTGCAATTTTTACAAAAATTTGCAATTTTTACAAAAATTTGCAATTTTTACAAAAATTTGCAATTTTTACAAAAATTTGCAATTTTTACAAAAATTTGCAATTTTTACAAAAATTTGCAATTTTTACAAAAATTTGCAATTTTTACAAAAATTTGCAATTTTTACAAAATTTGCAATTTTTACAAAAATTTGCAATTTTTACAAAAATTTGCAATTTTCAAAATTTTTTACAAAATATTGAAATTTTTACAAAAATTTGAAATTTTTACAAAAATTTGCAATTTTTACAAAAATTTGCAATTTTTACAAAAATTTGCAATTTTTACAAAAATTTGCAATTTTTACAAAAATTTGCAATCCTCACAAAATTACTTACCTAAAAACAAGACTGCCTTGTGGCAAGAAAATACTTACATTTTTCCGACTCATTATAATTCGTAGGTGAGTGACAAACCGGGAAGTAAGTTGATAAACTGGAGATACCGAAAATCGTTCTCAAGTACCAACCTACCAATTCGCAAAGTAGAATCGTGAAAATAATCATGTTTTACATTAATCCGCATTTCGCCTAATACCCAAAAATGGAATGATGAGATTAGGTAAGGGTTTTTGCTCAAATTGAAAACAGTAATGACGATGCAAAAGGCCATTTGCTCAACCTACATAAAAGAACCTTTTACATCGAAGAGCCGACCTTTCAAGCCGTCACCCTTTTCTTTCCGAACCAAATGTCACCATAACGGACTAACAACGTGAATAGAAATCGGATTGAAGTCAATATGCGAGCAGAGGCTCGTTTGTACGTTTCAAATTGATCCAAAAACCAATCTGCTCGTTTTGCTGCCTAAGCTTACAACATAATATTATAGATAGATAGATGGATTGGTTCAATATTGCTTTAGAAATACAAGATGCATAGCAACATGGAGTTCAGTCATGCACACAAATTAAAATAAAAGTGATACTTAAGTGAATGAGGAAATAAGACCATGCACAATAGTGGTGAAAAAGTTTAATAAAAACTGGATATTAATGTCACAACACGAGTAAAAAGAATAGAAAAATCAGGTCGAAAAGAAGAAGAGATAGGAATTCGTTTTCCAGACATGTAAGGCTTGAAAAGAAGAGATTTGTAAGAAGGGGAATGAAAAGCAATCATCCGATCGAGATTACATGCGAGAAAAATGAAAATGAAGTACATGAATGAAATTGAAATTGGATCCTGTTCGCCTCGTACCTACTTCGGTAGTAAATAGGCCATTTTCTGCAGGTACATGGGCATTTTTTAGATCGATGCAACATTTCTTTAGGAATAAAATACCTACGCACTTACACATAATTTACTGCCCATTTATATTTAGGTTTATGATGGTAGGACGCTTATTAATTTATAATATGGCGCATAAAAAGCTTTGATTTGTCCAAATGCGAGTCGGCTATAAAGGTGAAGAATTCCGGGAAATATAATTATGAAAAAGTAAAACGCAACCCCCGCCGAGCGAATAAAATAAGGTAGGTAGGGGAAAGTGACCTAATATGAGATACTTTTTTTCAGAAGGCGCTAATGACCACTTGAATGCAATAAAAAAAATCAGTTTTTGGTTTTATTTGTTCATTAACATTCCCTTTTAAAGATATTTATTGAAATTTCAACCAATCGTTATTCAGATGCTCGAAAAAATCAATTTTTCGAAATCAGTCCAGCTTGTTCGATTGGGCAACAGGTTGCCTAATATGAGATACATGCTGTTCCTAAAATGAGACAGTCTCATATTAGGACTTCCTTTGTTAGGAATAATGAAAATCAAAATTTTGTTAGAGATTTCATTCATATAAAGGTACAAAATGAATTTCTGACTTACAATCAATACTATATAGGGTTAAGATTCCTACCAATATAATATCCTTGGAAAGTGTTTCAAGTAATGGCCTTACAAAATTACAAAAAATACTGTCAGCTTTCAAAATTAGGTTAACAATCTTTGGTTGAGATTTCTATGAAATCTTCAGAAACAAGGTAATCTTCAGTCTTCAAAAATTTGGTAACCATTAGGTTGATATCCTTACGTAATTTTTGGGACTGAGACTGACCAGAGAAAGAATGCACACAATGTAAAAAAAAAGAAAGTTTCAAATCAAAAATGTCCCCTCAAAAAAAAAAAAACAATACGACAAAAGTTTTGCAAAATAAAATGAAAAATATCTGCAGGTAAAGTGATTGCTTCTTTAGTCCAGGTTTTCCTTTTTGTTGGAGCCATCTGAGACGAGTTCCCATTTCCGATAACACTCATGTTAAATTAATCAAGGGCGAGATAAATTGATAAATTTCATATTGTAGAAGCTTTACATACTAAAACGATAGGTTTTGATTTAAAACAAGAAATTCGCTTATTTATCCCTAATATGAGATATCTCATATTGGGGCACTTGTAGTATCTCATAATAGGCAGTTTGCCCTTGATCATTGATCTTTTATATAGACTCTAGAAAAGGCAGATATGAAGAAAACTAAAATGAGGGAAGGAAACTACATTAAATTTCGAACATCTTCCACTAGTTTAGTTGTAAGAAAACACGTACCTTGTCGGTGTCAAATCGATGCAAAAACTGATTAAAAAAATTTCACTTCACACGCTGGCCACCTTATCGCAAACTGAGGCCTCCACAGAGATGGAGTTGGGTGATTCAGCCATTCCTCCACTCAAGAACATCCCTAGGTATAAGTTTACGGAAAAATCGCTGGAGAATAGCACCATACAGAGGCTGTAGAGCGCTATCTCATAATAGGCATGTGTCTCATATTAGGTCACTTTCCCCTACCTCCGCCGCGCTAACCTTGGGAGGAATGCAAGAAAACGCGAGCTCGTTCCGGATAACTTGGCATTTTCAAATTTCTCGACTTGCAATGTTGTAGAAATAAACCACGCGAAAGAGCAATTAGTACAAAGGGATAAAGCCATTTTTCACCGTTAATAATGGACAGGTGTATCACGCTCGGCGGGCTTGCTTTTTAATCTCCTCTAATTGGTTATACAAAATGAACCTGCAAGCAAACAGGATACTAACGTGCCTGGGCCACATCACTAACGTCTCGTCAGACTTGGGTAGTGAAAAAGGATGCAAAAAAAGCTTACGGCAAAACTGATTATGCGGGGGTGACATCACGCGACATCCTAACTTGATAACCTTCCTGCTCAATCACGACAATCGTATTTTCGGGTATGGCCCAACAGTCGTCCCAAATAATTGAAAACGTGAATTCGATTTGCTACGTATATGTGACAACCCGAATCAAAATGTTCGAACCTACTTTACCATCAATCTAGAAAAGAAAAAATCTTGAACGCTCAAATTGGTTCATTTCTGTACCTAGAAAATAAGAGGTGGACGGGTAATTTATAGAGAAGTTGAAAAAACGTATATCCCAGATACTCCTGAATTATTTTTCCTCGATTTTCTTGGAAATTTTTGTTGGAATCTCACCTCAGGATTGAAATTTGACCAAAAAAACCATTCCGACCTCGTGCGCATGCGCAGGATGGCCAGAATGAGAGGTCCTTCCAGAAGGACGTCAGGAGAATCCACTTGACATTGGGAAAGATTGAGAAAACTCCACAATCAACGCCAGAAAGAACTTGTATTACGTCAATTTGAACAATGACAATGCATAAAATCTATCTAACATAAATCTAAAATAAAATCTAACCATAAAACATAACACCATAATCTTCAATTCGTTTTGGACGTCAGAAACATGTAGGTAACGTAGTAATAAAATAGGGATCCTAAAGCAACGAATGTATGGGTTTTAGCATGAAAAACGCTCCAGTGGGTGACAATGTAACCGATGTGCATGCCCACCCATCATAAGGTAACATCCCCACCTTTAGGGTTTAGTATGGTACGATATCGACGGTGTAGAATCAATACTGCCCAATTCGTTTGCCATGCAATCTATGGACGCGTGATTTGCCAAGTTGCCACCAATCCAAATTTTGAGAAGTAGGCAACCCAGACGCCCCCAAAAGACACGATGCTTTGAATTGGGCAGTATTGCAGTTTCATCGTCGATATGAAACATGATACATGCAGAGCACGGTGATATTTTACACACAATGTCGTGCATTTCTTAGAACAAAACCCACATTTCAGCTGCTTCTGTGTAAGTTTGACATTATAAAATCGAATCTGTCACGGGACAATGCTTCAGCAATCAGACTGTTGTGGGCATCTGGCTCAGCTTGCCAATACATGGCTCTCCGGGGAACATCGACGTGGCAGGAGAATAGCAACGAAGCTCCAAATTTCATCTTCTGTAACGTTGCCCAATTTGTTTTTCTTGGCTGCGTACTGATTTGTGTACACTACTAAGGTTTTCATCACCTCCTCATCTATGAATAATTGAAAATATTCAAGAGGTGTTTTCATAACATTATGAGCGGTTGAAATGGGATTCCACGCGTCAGCAATGATGTTCAGCTCTTGATTGTGCCATCTGTAGACCACTGCCTTCATACTTTGCCTCGTCCTTGATGCTATTTTCTGGGGTTTAGCAGGGCTTTTCTTCTTTTTGGCTAACTGCTTGGCCTTTGAAATGCTGGCTTTGGTCGAAACTGTGAAAGAAAGAAAGACAACTATTTCATGAGTTGCTGTATAGTTTGATAGGGTAGAATGTATGCACGTGGTACCATTTTTTCGTCGTGGCTTAGGTTCAGGCACTTGATCTTGGGCTCTGGCCTGATCTTCGGGACGATTTGTGCCCTGGCAGAAGCTTCTGGACTGAACTGAGAAGCTGGAAGATTGTCAATCGTCGGACGATCTTCATCCCCAGAGTCTTCGTCTGTGATGGATTCAGTGGCATTGGCTGTAGGAAATACTGTTACGTCAAAGCTATCAATATCAGCACTATCATCATCCCCCAGGATCGTGACCAACTCAGCGAGTGTCAGAGTATGCCTAAAAATCAATGTCAAGCGTATTATCCTGACGTCCTTCTGGAAGGACTTCCGACTTTCCCCCACCCTCGCGCCCACCCACAGAGTAGAAAAGATTCAAAAACTGCATAAAGCTATTGTCCAACATGTAAGGAAGTGAAAATAGTCATAATTGGGAGATACAGTTCATTACTAAGTACACAGTACTTACCCATCCACGACAACGTCGGTCAGCTCTGCCATCGTGTAGAAAACCTCAAAACGATATGATAACACTGAGCTGATAACACTTCAAACGCTAACGTTTGAGGCCATAACATCATCAGTGGGATGTAACCTTCACGTTGATGAGCTGATCATGACGAAATAACGCCGTAAACGACCGCTAGAGCGCGTAGAGTGCGGCAAGTCCCTGCGTCCTTCGAGAAGGACGTCAGGAGAATCTGGGATATACACGACTAAAAATTCTGGTTACATAACTTTGTTTGGTCGGATGGAAGTGAAATATTTTCGTTTTAGCTGTACTACATGCTTTAACCCTAGACCATCATTTAAAAGATTTTGATTTGATCTTTTTTCGGGGTGACGCCGACGTAGCACCAGAGTTGTGGTGGAACCAGGAAGCTGGAGATTCCCCGTACCGCTCATACGGAATTCGGACTGGTTCCTTGTTTTGCAACCATATGCACATGGGCTTTGCGTCGTTCCACAAGGACAGACGTTAATGATTACCCATCCCTTCAGAGCTAGCTCGAGAAAGTTCCAGTCATGACCCGGCAGACATTTGCCGGCCCTCAGTGCCAAGAATTATTTTTCAGGGTTGCAGGGTTTTCCAGGTCTTACGATGCAACCGTCTACCCTGAGGAGGCTGAATGCATTTTCGAGGGAGAACCAGGAAAATGAAGTTTCCCCATAAGTGCACCGCTCAACCCTGAATTCGGAGGCAGTGGAAGTGTGGGGAGGGATCTTGTTGGAACCAATCGTCGTTGAAATTTAGCCTTCTTCTGTGCAGCTCAGGCCTCAGAATGTTGGTGCATATGACATGAGTGCACATGGCATGCATGAGCACAGGGCTATGAGGAGCTTCGTCGTAAGCCTGTATCCCACGTCAGACCGTTCTCCTCCCCATCCCACAGACCGTCTGCAGAGACAAATTCTTCGGTGATTTTAACATGCAAATCCATTGACAAGTTTCCCTTGAAAAAAGGTTTTATAGATGAATAACAACCAACATTGATGCAGATGTGCAAAAGACTTTTGCCAAAACTGAATATATCCATAGCCTCAGCCAGTCAGTGAATAGGGTTGGTGTGTACGTCTGAATATTCGGGACTTTCAAGATGCGTTGGAATGAACGAGAATTTTCTTTCGAAGAGTGAGCGTAGAGCAGAACGGGAAGCGAAGTTAAGAACCAGAAGTTAGGGGATGTTGTGGGGTAAGGGTGGCGGTAGTGGAACGCGAAGGGGTTGGACTCCGGGGAAATTAGCGTCAAGGTAAGAGCAGTAGAGACGCCATGGCAGAACCCCTCTAGCATGGCAAGCTATCGGAAGCTTGAAGGAAGGCCTGTGAGTCTCGAAACTCTCTTCTACAATGTTGATACGATGACTGTACGCCATTGCAACATTTTCGCCCGGAGTTCGACTTCGCCTACAAATGGCGGTCTCATTTTATTCAGCATGAAATCTATCGCATAAAATATGATATATTTTATGTGATGGACGTTTCATATTATAACACTTATTTTTCTATAAAGTTTTTCGGAAAATACATTTTTTTAAGAATTCCATCATTTTTTCAAAAACCTATTATATAGGTATAATTAAGGTGACCAGATATCCAAAATTCAAAAGCGGGACGCTATGAAATGAACAATAGGTATGAGTATAGTCTGTATAGCCTGTTGCTATAGTTATTCATATATTTACCCTATTATATATCCATATTTGTACACATAATAGGCATATATCAAAGTTGGTATAAAAATGAATACCTATCAAGTGTATTAAACTTTAACGAATCAATAAAAAAAGACACAGAATAGGTAGGAACAACACCAAAGTAATTATTGACTTTGAACTCTAAGTCGACTTTGATCTCGAAGTTGAATTTGAACTCGAAGTTGACTTTGATCTCGAAGTTGACTTTGATCTCGAAAATGAGTTTGAACTCGAAGTTGACTTTGATCTCGAAGTTGAGTTTAAACTCGAAGTTGGCATTGATCTCGAAGTTGAGTTTGAACTCGAAGTTGAATTTGAACTCGAAGTTAAGGTTGAACTAGAAGTTGAGTCTGATCTCGAAGTTGAGGTTGAACTCGAATTGACTTTGATCTCAAAATTGACTTTGATCTTGAAGTTGAGTTTGATCTCGAAGTCGACTTTGAACTCGAAGTTGACATTGATCTCGAAGTTGAGTTTAAACTCGAAGTTGAATTTGAACTCGAAGTTGGCATTGATCTCGAAGTTGTGTTTGAACTCGAAGTTGAGTTTGATTTCGAAGTCAACTTTGATCTCGAAGTTGAGTTTGAACTCGAAGTTGACTTTGATCTCGAAGTTGTCTTTGATCCCGGAGTTGACTTTGATCTTGAAGTTGAATTTGAACTCGAAGTTGACTTTGATCTCGAAGTTGACTTTGATCTCGGAGTTGACTTCGATCTCGAAGTTGTGTTTGAACTCGATGTTGACATTGATCTCGAAGTTGAGTTTAAACTCGAAGTGGATTTTGATTTCGAAGTTGACTTTGATCTCGAAGTTCAGTTTGATCTCGAAGTTGAATTTGATCTCGAAGTTGAGTTTGAACTCGAAGTTGAGTTTGAACTCGAAGTTGTCTTTGATCTCGAAGTTGACTTTGAACTCGATGTTGATCTTGATTTCGAAGTTGAGTTAGATCTCAAAGTTGATTTGATCGATAGAAATTGAATCATTTTGAAATAATGAATTTCATGAAAGTCTCAATACCTGTCATGTTTATACGCATGTTTATCTACCGGAAAAATTTCTTCCAGATGAAGATGGACATTTGAGTGTTACGATCCAAATACAAATTCATTTCTCAATCTGTTTCTCGGATTGAATTTACATGTTGGGCTTCACAGCGAACTTAGCAATGTTGAATTTTCATTACCTATTCGAAACTCGCTTGACAAAAACGAACGTTTTTATGGCAAGTACAACAAATTATCAAGTTTTTGGGCCTACGATGCTGATTTTTCCTGCTTCAAAGATGGCAATGTAATATTCCCTGAGTAGTTCTCATTTTTCTCTAACGTGATGAGACGTCCCCCAATAGCATTAAAGCTTGTACGTGCTTTCAAATACGGGCAAGGTATTAAAGGTCGAAAGCTCTCTTAGGCCCCTTTCCCTTCCAATGAAAATCTCCTGTCCAGTGACAATTTTTACTATAATCATGCACGCTGAAATTGTGCAAGAAGTGATGCAGATTTCCCTTTGACAATGTGCCCATTATTGTCTTGAGATAAGGACTTGATTCATTTATAAATAAGCCTTATCATTCTCAAGTGGAATAGACAACTATTGCAGAATATCTTGTTAGATTCTCAAAGTACGACTATTCTCTTCAGAGACCAAAAACCGAATGAATTGAGGAGCTTACTTTCAAAAAGGGTCATCATTGGCTATCTACTTACAAAATTTGCTTATTACCTACATGAAATTAAGCCATTGTCGAAATGGCCTTAAAGTATTAATTTTTTTAAATCTCAATAAATTTAACTATTTTTCTGAATGAACTAAATTATTTTCCGTTTTGATCCTAGCATTGCCAGACGAGGGAAAAAAGGGTGAACACATTTATTTACGTTTTGATAAATGATTCGCCTCCTAGCTGTTTTTGTGGTATTTCAGAAAATTAATTTGACCTGAAAAGAGAGGGATTTTGGACTCACACAGTCGCTATACATATCATGACGCAAACCCAATAAGCCACAGTGCATGCAATATTAGAAGTGTTGACTTTTTGTATTGTTAGCCATTATAAATTAAGAAAAGAATTCGAGAAAAATTCGAGGGGCAAGGAGGGGAAAATTTACTGTTGGCGAGGGGAACTTTTTCACCCAATAAAGAAAGTTTTCATTATTTTCTTCGAATTCCCACGATTTCTTCCCTTCGGGATTTCCCGTTTCCCTTCGCATAGTCGGAATTGAAAATTCCTCATAGGTACCTTCACTAGTCGATAACTCTGCGGCGCCGGCGATCCGATACCGATCGACTCGAGGTCGTTCCCCGTCCGGCGTTATGTGGCTGCAACTGGGTCACACTACCGCCGTTGCCCCGCCGTCGCTGTGTGGCCAATATCTTTTCTTAGAGGTAAACATCGCACGTAGAATACACAATGCCGAGAGAGGCCCGAGAGGCAGAAAAGTTTGCGGAGAAGAAAGTGGCCAGCGGCCCATCTCGAAGCATCTCGGTCGAATCTCCTCCGCCGTCTTTGCCCAATATATCCGCACCGCCGGCCCTCGCCGAATACTGATGTCTCGGCCACAATACGTTTCCTAGAGCTTCGACCCGACTACAATTTTCAACGTGCTCTATTTTCCTTTTCTTTATCGAACCCGAGTCATTTTCAAACCTTTAAGTAAAATCCGGTCGAGTGCGGGAATTTCCCTTATTTTTTCATTCCCTCGACGTAGCAAGTTTTTCCCCTCCAACAGAACCGTTTTAAAGGCCAGTGATAAGAGTGAAAAGCACTTTTTCTCGAGAGTGGCCGACTCGGAAAGTGAGACTGTGAGGCAGGGCGTAGAGAAAATGGCACTCAGGTCCCCCGGAAGCGTCAGACTATATGAATCCACTCTTTTTGCTCCAGTTTTGAACAATACCTGAGCATGATTTCCTGGATTAAACCTAAGATGACATAGACAAAAATAGAAAACTTGGATAGCACGCAACACTTCCATATTTTGATGCGTAAACTTTTGACGCAATTTGATTATATCGACGGTGTAGCATCAATACTGCCCAATTCGTTTGCCATGCAATCTATGGACGCGTGATTTGCCAAGTTGCCACCAATCGAAGTTTTGAGAAGTAGGCAACCCAGACGCCCCCAAAAGACACGATGCTTTGAATTGGGCAGTATTGCAGTTTCATCGTCGATATGCAACTTTTAAAACTCGCCTGAAATCAAGATAACTCAAGTTATCGGAATAATATAAATAATATATGCGTAATATCCGCATAACCACAGAATATTATTCTGCAAGGTGAAACGAAGAGTTTAAGACCAAAACGATCAAATTGGTTCATTTTTGTGGCCAGGAAAAAAACAGTGGTGCATAGATAGCACAATACTTCCATATTTTGAGAAGTTAAAGTGTGACACAATTTGATCACTTGCTCAGGTCAAACATATCGAAAAGCTTGCTATGCAAATGTTAAAACTCGCCTAAAATAAAAATACGCCTAGTGATCGGAATATAAAGAATATCCACATATTTTGCACGGTAAAACAAAGATTTAACAACCAAGCACGCTCAAATCGGTTCATTTTTGTGTCCGGAAAAAATAAAATGGAAAACACGAAAAATTTCAGTTCAACATATTTGAAAAAAGGTTGAGAATTGAGGGAGTATGGCCATTTTTGAAAATGATCAGACCCTGACAGACTTAGCTCAAATTTCAAAAGGCCCTCCTCACGCGCGATTTGAGTTTTGAGAAGTATTCCTGGAGTTCGAAAATAGGTAATAACTTTGTAAAATAGACATGATATGTCTACGTATTCAATGGACATTATAAGTATCCAAAATCCTCATTTTTCCAGTACCTAACATGGATTCTCAGGGTTAAATGAAATGCGCTGCTGTTACCCACCTTAATCGCTCGCGAACCTTTCGATTTTATCGGATATTTTCCGGTTTTCTGAGGAGAAACACGAATCTTTTCTGTCTGAATCGTTTTCCCCAGCTTGGAGGTTCTCTAACGAAACCGCAGCACGATAAAGTGTTTGCGGGGCAAATGGTTTCGGAACAAGAATGGCGATGAAGGAGGGAAGAAGTTGGCAATCCTTTTTAGCGTTTCAATAAAATTACTTATTCATTCAGCCGAGTTTTCCGGGAGTGCCCTCTTTATGAGGGCAATAAAGTAATTTAGTGGTGATGACAGGAATTCAAAAACTCGGAGCGAAGCAGGTAACGCTATTCAAAAGAAAAGAGTTGGCGGTCCTGACTTAAATTGAGCCATTTCAAAATCTAAAACATTTTAGGATATTATTTTATTATACGTTAGAAAAGGTTTTGGGTTTCCCTAAAACAGTATCGAGTCGTCAGACTGGAATACCTACCATGATGAGTTATGAGGTATGAATATGAGTAAGAAGCCGTTGTCTTCCGACTATCGATTTTCAACAGTTATCGATCAAGTTCAATGCTCTGAACTGCCTGAAGAATAAAATTCAACAAACCATTTAAAATACACCAACATATCGGACATTTCACTGGGCTACAAGGAATTCTATCCTTGGCCTAAAAAAAAAAAAAAAACTATGATTTGTGTAGGAGAAGCCGTGGTATAGATAAGGAAATCTATGCTGAATTTTCAAACGCTTATATACTAAACGGCGATAAACGGGCATTTTAAGCTGAAAATGTATTCCCTCTTTTTGAATCCAGAACTTTCTTAAATGTCAATTTGATGGTCCAAGCGTGGTCGGTTACGGGCTCACAGAAATATAAGCGAGATAAAATTCCGAAAATAATCGGCCGCAATCAATGAGGATCAACTGAACCTACCTCCACGTTTAAGGTTGTCATAAAACAACGTACTTTGCTCGCGACCATTTTGAAAATTTCTCGTCGGCCATAAAAGCGGGCAAACATTTTTTAGGGCCAATATCGGCGCTCGGTTATATTGACCGTTAAATCCCCCAGGAGTTGACAAACATCCAGTTCGTTACTCGGTAGTAAGTCGGCAATTTCGAACTGTATTTTTGAAGTCATAAGCAAATCACTGGTAGGTTGTTGCCTCACCCCACTCGCTGGTTAAACTAGAAAGGCCGGATTTCACCCAATACTTAACTCCTGGATTGTTAGTCATATAACGTGTATTATCCATGTATTATTAGTCACAATGCGTCCATCATTTATGTTTGGGAGAAAAAGTCCGGGGGGGTCGTAGATTTTTTATTCAAGATTTGAACACACTGAAACGTAAACCATGAAAATGTCACGGGGCGTTGGAAATTTTTTTTTCGACCAATTGGGTACTATGGTCATTGACCGGAAAATAGAGTTTTATCTTCCATTCTTTATTGCATTTCAATGGAAGGCAGCAAACACTGCAAAATGTACTGCCAACTAAATTTACAACCTTTAAACTCACCTAAAAAATCTTTTGAAGAAAATAAACCGAAAATAAGGGAAAAACAACTTTATCAACTTGCCTGTTGAATTAATTCATGAAAACTCTGCCAGAATGAAACAGTGGAGCTTCTCCTTTTGTGCAACGAGACTGTCGACTGTAGTTTTTCTAACCCAACTTCCAACTGCGACTTCCTCCTTTTCAACAAACACGTTCTACTTTTTTTATTTAACGTGTGAGTTATAAAGTTTTTTCATATGACGTAAATAGTGAATCTTTCTTCGTTTCAATCCCCAGTTCCGCTTTTGGGGCGAAGAAAAGTGAATAACTCAATTCGAAATTCCGAGCCAAGCGACGCGACGCGGGTGGCAGAATCCTGAAAAAGCTTGAGGGTACGAAAGTTCGGTGGCAAAAGTTATTATAACCGGGAGTCACATATGTGCAAGAGGCAAGGGCTGAGCTCAGGGATGTGAAAATTGAGCCTCGTCTCAATTGTTTTTCTCCACAGCGCTTTAAGTCAATTTATTCGTCTTTGAACTTTTCTCGCGCATCACATTTTTCACTGGAAATGAAGTAGACCACAGGGGGAAAACTCCATTTTGGCGGAAATTTTGTTAGGGGTGGCGCCAAACTTTTGCTGCACGAGGTCGGCATTCATTCGGTTCAGCAAAACGGGGGAACAGACATAAAGCACCTAAAATGGCGCGGTTTGTTCTAGATTGATAAGGAGTTTCTATAATGCCTGCCTGCACTGTATGCCTACGTTAGACCTCGGATTATGATGATGAGCTGTGATGGATTCGCATGATTCAGAAATGCTGATATATCCATGATATTAACGTAGCAATTTTTAGAGACATTTCTTCAAAGACGATCGTGTAAATATGAAAAATTTGTCGATGCACCAAAAAATCAATGCAAACAAAAAATTTATAAATCGAATCGAACCCTTCAAATTATTTTGTAATATTCTGCAAGTGAACCACAAGTTTTATCATAATCCTTCTAAATCCAACAACCCTGCCAAAATGAGCTCTCGCCAATGCTAACAGAATTGTAAATTTTCGCTGTGGAATCAGTCTGCGGTTATCCGAAATCAGAGAAGAAGTTAAGCGAACTTTTTGGATGCTTTGCGATGAACTGAAGATGAACAAGATGGAGTCAGGACCATTGGAGAACTCATTCGATGCAATACAAGAATCAGTCGACATTGTTCATTCCTGAAAAACCAATTGAATTATGTAATATCTTCGAATTAGATGGTGGAGAAAAGAATACTCTGTAGTTGAAAGTAGATTTCTCAACGGTCTTATATTTTTATCGAGGTGCTGAATTTGAATTTTTGGTTTGCCACCTCAAAATCATGCGTCACACCAAAAATCACAAAAAACTTCCAAATTTTCAAATTTCCTCAAGAATGACTTTTTTTTGACAAAACATATCTCAAAAGTTATTAGAGCTCGAAAGCTGCAGTTGAGCTTGAATTGTCACACATTCTGTCATCTTCAACAAAGCTAATAATATCTTTTTCTTAACTACGAATAGTTTTAGAAAGATAAGCAGATAAGTAAAAATATTCGTAAAAGTTTGAGGTTTTTTGCGATTTTTGTTTTGACGCCAAGCGATTTTGAGGTGGCGGACCAAAAATTCGAATTCAGCACCCCAAAAAACGTATAAAACTGATAAGAAACCTACTTCAGTATTTTTCCTCTAAATCACCCCTTTTGAGCAAGCGTTTACAGGACTCAAAGGTCCTCAGGACCTCTCTCAGGAGGTTTACTGGTCTTTTTGAAGCCCAAAAAAAAATTAGTTGAGGTCCTCTTACCCTGAAAAGAGACGAAAATAGAAGTTATCTCTTCGAACGGACTCATCAACGTTCCCACGCTTTCCCCAAAATGGGCAGCGTTCAGAGTTCTCAAGTTCGACGAGCCTCGCGGTAACGGCGTCCAATCATCGAATAAATCTATAGGTGCGTTTGGATAACGCGATTCCGCCGAGAATAGAAATCACTCGAGTTCGTTTATCTCCTTGGGGTCAGAAGAGACGGCCTCCTAAATGTTAATACCGTGCCCAGATAGCCGTATGGGGTATCCCTTTTCATCCCTCGGTTCTTCCGCAGTTGAGCCCCTCGTTCCGACGTGCGCCCATTCTCTTCTCGAACGCTGAAATCAATTCCTGCGCGCCCTTTCCCGTTTCGCCATCTTCATAAATTCCGGACGTTAATCCCGTTTTCGTCGCCCTAAGAGTCTTAGGACCAGAAGGGTAGTCGGCTAAGCCTTCCTTCCGGTATCAGAAGCCCGAGAGATCGACGGCAAACGGACGTTGCCGGGTCCCAAGTGTCCGCTTTAATTTGCTATCTTCGCCAGTTCGGAGGAAAGCGAATTGTGTTAATCTTGACTTCGGGCCGAATACTATGGCGAAAGGGCGGTTTGGTAGAAGGGCTCCTATAGCCTACCAACCTAAGTTCTAATACAATGCTGTTACGATAAACCGTTTCAACCGCTTCGGAAAATGGTCTACCTACGGCAAATGGAGAATTTGCGGATATCTCGAGATTTTTATCCACTCGAACAAACAGTCGTCGATTACGCACTCAAATTTATCACAAATTTTCATTGATTTTGATCATCTGATTTTTTTCATCCTACCGCGATCCTTTTTTTTTTGTCGTTCTTTTCCCCAATAAAATCACACGATCACGAACGTGAACTGAAAAAGAAATGGTTGGGTTGAACTGGCGTGGAAATGCGTGCAAAGAACGTGAGAAATGCGAAGGCGAAGCTTGCACTATAAGACATACCTAAGCTTTCCTCGGCGGTGGAAAAAAGCAACGAAAGGAGCGGGCCCCCTGAGTGACGTTCTATAGTGAGATTTATTGATCAATTATTAATCCTAATGGCGTTGTCCCTTTTCTACATTTTTCACTTTTCCGTTTTCCCATTGTATCTCTTGCCAGTCTCTACCGCCGTGATTGGGCTATTTATAACGGGATTTCCCAGGCTTCACGAAACGGGAGAGTGATTTACTTTCATTACTTTTGTAGGATAATGGATATTCGAGGTGGGAAAGTGAAAGAGATGCTGTAACCAGTGGTTTGTAAACTGCGGGGTTCATTTGTTTTGCCTCAACTCAGTACACCCGACATTGTCTTCGTTCTAGCGGACTTTTATTCTATTTTTCAAATTTCCGTCTAGACTGTGTAAGTTTTTTGAAGGAGAAAAAAGTGGTAAATAGAAAGTTAAAACAAGAATGTCCAAAGGATGAATGCCGATTCAAAAATCTATTAAACCATTCAAACAATTTTGGTTCCCTTCTTAGGCAGTTTGAAACAGAAACTCGAACCCATAATCTAACTCGAAGTCAAACTCAAAACAAAAAAAAAGAAACTCAATCTCATAATCTGACTCGAAGTCAAACTCACAATGAAACATAAACTCAAACTCGTAGTCAAACTCAAAATGAAACAAAGACTCAAACTTATAGTCAAACTCACAATGAAACTGGAACTCAAACTCACAATCGAACTCGAAGTCAAACTCACAATGAAACAGAAACTCAAACTCGTAGTCAAACTCAAAATGAAACAAAGACTCAAACTTATAGTCAAACTCACAATGAAACTGGAACTCAAACTTTTAGTCAAACTCGAAGACGAACTCACAATGAAACAGGAACTTCAACTCGAAGTCAAACTCACAATGAATAACAAAACTGAAACTCATAATCGAAATCGAAGTCAATCTCACAATGAAACAGAAACTCAAACTCGTAGTCAAACTCAAAATGAAACAAAAACTCAAGCTTATAGTCAAACTCACAATGAAACTGAAACTCAAACTTTTAGTCAAACTCGAAGTCGAACTCACAATGAAACAGAAACTTCAACTCGAAGTCAAACTCACAATGAATTGGAAACTGAAACTCATAATCGAAATCGAAGCCAATCTCACAATGAAACATAAACTCAAACTTATAGGCAAACTCGAAGTCGAACTCACAATTAAACAGAAACTCAAACTCGTAGTCAAACTCAAAATGAAACAAAGACTCAAACTTATAGTCAAACTCACAATGAAACTGAAACTCAAACTTTTAGTCAAACTCGAAGTCGAACTCACAATGAAACAGAAACTTCAACTCGAAGTCAAACTCACAATGAATTGAAAACTGAAACTCATAATCGAAATCGAAGTCAATCTCACAATGAAACATAAACTCAAACTTATAGGCAAACTCGAAGTCGAACTCACAATGAAACGGAAACTCAAACTTTTCGTCAAACTCGAAGTCAAACTCACAATGAATTGAGTACTGGAACTCATAATCGAAATCAAAGTCAATCTCACAATGAAATATAAACTCAAACTCATAGTCAAACTCGAAGTCAAACTCACAATTAAACAGAAACTCAAACTTTTCGTCAAACTCACAATGAAACTCAAACTCAAACTTTTCTTCAAACTCAAAGCCGATCTCACAATGAAACTCAAACTCAAACTTTTAGTCAAACTCGAAGTCCAACTCACAATGAAACACAAACTTCAACTCGAAGTCAAACTCACAATGAATTGAAAACTGAAACTCATAATCGAAATCAAAGTCAATCACACAATGAAATATAAACTCAAACTCATAGTCAAACTCGAAGTCAAACTCACAATTAAACAGAAACTCAAACTCGTAGTCAAACTCAAAATCTCAAAAACTCAAAGACTCAAACTTATAGTCAAACTCACAATGAAACTGAAACTTCAACTCGAAGTCAAACTCACAATGAATTGAAAACTGAAACTCATAATTGAAATCAAAGTCAATCTCACAATGAAATATAAACTCAAACTCATAGTCAAACTCGAAGGCAAACTCACAATTAAACAGAAACTCAAACTTTTCGTCAAACTCACAATGAATTGAGAACTGGAACTCATAATCGAAATCGAAGTCAATCTCACAATGAAACAGAAACTTCAACTCGAAGTCAAACTCACAATGAATTGAAAACTGAAACTCATAATCGAAATCAAAGTCAATCACACAATGAAACTGAAACTCAAACTTTTCGTCAAACTCGAAGGCAAACTCACAATTAAACAGAAACTCAAACTTTTCGTCAAACTCACAATGAATTGAGAACTGGAACTCATAATCGAAATCGAAGTCAATCTCACAATGAAACAGAACGCAAACTCATAATCGGAATCGAAGTTTCATTGTGAGATTGACTTCGATTTCGATTATGAGTTTCAGTTTTCAATTCATTGTGAGTTTGACTTCGAGTTGAAGTTTCTGTTTCATTGTGAGTTCGACTTCGAGTTTGACTAAAAGTTTGAGTTTGAGTTTCATTGTGAGATCGGCTTTGAGTTTGACGAAAAGTTTGAGTTTCTGTTTAATTGTGAGTTCGACTTCGAGTTTGACTATGAGTTTGAGTTTATGTTTCATTGTGAGATTGACTTCGATTTCGATTATGAGTTTCAGTTTTCAATTCATTGTGAGTTTGACTTCGAGTTGAAGTTTCTGTTTCATTGTGAGTTCGACTTCGAGTTTGACTAAAAGTTTGAGTTTCAGTTTCATTGTGAGTTTGACTTCCAGTTTGACGAAAAGGTTGAGTTTCTGTTTAATTGTGAGTTTGACTTCGAGTTTGACTATGAGTTTGTGTTCTGTTTCATTGTGAGATTGACTTCGATTTCGATTATGAGTTTCAGTTTTCAATTCATTGTGAGTTTGACTTCGAGTTGAAGTTTCTGTTTCATTGTGAGTTCGACTTCGAGTTTGACTAAAAGTTTGAGTTTCAGTTTCATTGTGAGTTTGACTATAAGCTTGAGTCTTTGTTTCATTTTGAGTTTGACTACGAGTTTGAGTTTCTGTTTCATTGTGAGTTCGACTTCGAGTTTGACTATGAGTTTGAGTTTATGTTTCATTGTGAGATTGACTTCGATTTCGATTATGAGTTTCAGTTTTCAATTCATTGTGAGTTTGACTTCGAGTTGAAGTTTCTGTTTCATTGTGAGATTGACTTCGATTTCGATTATGAGTTTCAGTTTTCAATTCATTGTGAGTTTGACTTCGAGTTGAAGTTTGTGTTTCATTGTGAGTTCGACTTCGAGTTTGACTAAAAGTTTGAGTTTCAATTTCATTGTGAGTTTGACTTCGATTCCGATTATGAGTTTCAGTTTTCAATTCATTGTGAGTTCGACTTCGAGTTGAAGTTTCTGTTTCATTGTGAGTTCGACTTCGAGTTTGACTATAAGTTTGAGTTTCTGTTTCATTGTGAGTTTGACTTCGATTCCGATTATGAGTTTGAGTTTCTGTTTCATTGTGATTCTAACTTCAAGTTTGACTGTAAGTTTGAGTTTCCGTTCCATTGTGAATTCGACTTCGAGTTTAAGTATGAGTTCGAGTTTGGTTTCATTTTGAGTTTGACTTAGAATTGAGACTTGAAGAATTAGAGTCTCTGTTTCATTGTGAGTTTTACTTCGCAAGGGGGCCACGCCCTTCAATATTTTTCTGGAATTCCTTTACATGGGGATCCATGTACACCTGAGAATGATTGCGTCAATCACAATAAATTGTTTTCGATTGTTGCTTCTGCGAAAAGTCCAATTGGCCGTATCAATACAAATGCGCCTCCAGTGATCAAGCGAATGCTCTTTGAGGATACAGAGGTGCCGTTTTCCACGGTAAAGAGAATTGGTCGAATGAGATGAGCGAATAAGGACACCTGGTTTAGACCGTGGGTGGGACTACAAGTGTTGGAAGCCTCGAGGCTTTTTCGCTATTATTAAAAGGACGGTAGATGCGCTGCTATCAGCACAACGGTCAATACGAAACCCCATTTAACTGCCTTGCTCCTGATAGTTGAAGGTACTATCTCCTTGAATGGTCCGAGACCAGACTATCTCAATTCGACCGTCCGTTGATTACAAGTAAAACTCAATCCAAAGTGTAGTTCACATGGGCCTAGAATGGCAATTGAAGTTAGGCCAGTGGACTGATTATAATAGGCATTGTTTTTCTTAGTCCTTCCATCCTTCTCAACTCAAATTAATAAGCAGGTATGAACATGAAAATTTCTTGACCGTAAAAATTCCCATTACCGACTTTATTCTTTCTCGATTGGGTTGGGTGAAACCGATGTCTCTCGCTCTCGCATATAGCGGGACGACGATCCATTTTGTACCTCATGGGAAGTTTATTCCCCCAAATAAATATTATTTCTCAAATACCACTTCTCTCGGGGTAGGTGTCGTATCGGTTGTAAACTGCGCCAATTAATTGAAAGATAGCGGCCATTAGGAGAAGGGCAGCCCTGTCGGATCTACCCCGGCACTCGGTGAACGAGGATAACAAAAATTAATAACGAGGGACCACGTTGTTGTCCAGTTCAGTCTCGGTCCACCTCCTATCATAATACCCTAGACCCAACTATATCCCCACCACACCACGATGTTCCCCTATTGGTCATATGGGAGCAATTAAGGGGGAAGATAAGAGGCGGTCAGATGGCCGTATTAGGATGCCGACGCTTTCGGCTTCGAAACATGGGCGAAAAAACCTATTCACCCACGAGGCCCAGGAAACCATCAGCTACGATACGACGGTAGCGTAATGGGAATTGGTGTAGTAACATTTAATGGAACAGTATGTACTCGTATATTCATCGGAAATATTTCTACGAAAACCTCAGCTCTGGTCGGTCGATTCAACAGAAGCTTCGGATGAATGTCATGCAAAATACGGATGGACACATTCAACTTTTTATAATATTTAAATGGTTATTTGAAAATATCAGCGTTTTTTACCGCAATTATAGTAAACAGAAACAACGATAGGTAATATCTTTCAACTTGATTTTACCTCAATTTTCGCCAGCTCAAAATCGCGAATTATCGTCGTGAAAGCATCAAGCGCTGTTAGTTTTTGTAACAGCCAATCTGAAACTTGAAACAGCGCGATAGCGTTTCACAAGTGCTCAATTGTCGTCGTAAATTTCCCCCCACCCACCCCTACTGAACCACTTCTTCCTCAGGGGACAGTGGCCCAGTTAATTTGTTGGCTCAAGACGGCGGCGCGCGAAACTCAAACTCGAGGGCGCGCTGGTAAACTTGAGCGATCAAAACCTCGAGCCGTTGTCCCTGAGTTATTGCTCGCGCACCACTGAAATAGACTTTGAGGAAAGCAGGGGCTAAAATTGGCACCAGCCCCTCATGAGAGGAAGGAGCAGGGGTATATTGGCAGCCGAGTTTGGAATTCACCGATGAAGAAAAGCCCCTGCTAAACAGGTTGGCCCATTCCGTTCTACAGGGAAGTTCAAGGGAGGAGGAAGGGAGAAAAGGCGAACGCTAACGCTAGGGAGTGACTGAGGTCTGCTGTTTCTTCCTGTTCCAGGCCTCCTATGAGGGGCATGGGGTGAGAGGGAGAAGAGACAAACCAGTGAAGCGAAGATATAACGCATCGTAGGGACTTCATATTTTGATGGAAGTAAAAATCAATGCCATCCATCCATCACTGGGCAAAAGATTTAAATTTTGCGAGTTATGCCCACCAGCGAGCATTATTTATACAAACACCTCTAATTATGCATATCGTCCTGAAAGTACCTCATGTGCACCGAAAAGTGCTCCTTCTTCATCTATCTTTGAGCACGTAGAAAGCACCTAGGTAAACGTGCCTAATTTAACTCTATGCATATTAACATATAAATGCCATTTGAGTTATCTATCAACTACATGGAACCATAAAAAAATCCAAATTGAAGCAGAACATGTGTTTAGATTTGTAGAATTTCGACTCTAGCGTCCTTGGATCAATCTAGATTAATATCAATTGATAAATCTATAATGATGATGAGTGCATGATGTAAGTTCAACGGAGAATATAGGTATTTGAAGTGAATATGAAGAAATATTTTTGATGGAAATCACGGCATGTTCGTCAAGGTCTTGGTAGGTAGCTTGGGCTTGGTGGATTAATCTTGATAGCTTGATCATAATTACGGTGAAACATAAATAATGTGGGAATGCTACGAAATCGCCCTGAATCATTATTCGAATTCCTTAGCCATAGACAGAGACATATCTACGAAAAATATTTGACGCAGGAGTCAACCTTTTTTTAACCTAAGGTCGCTCCCTATTTACACACCGACCTTCACTTGGCTCTCGAAAATCCACAATCGTCCCCCATATGCCAGGACTGCCAGCTCCTCTTCCAGCATAGCAATAAATAATTCCTCGCTCTCATTCGCTTTCGATGCTGACGTGAATTGAGCGCCGTACGAACTAATGCTTTCCAGCCCTTGCGACGAAATTCGGTCTGAAGGGACTTTTGTGGTAAGGCAAGGTGCCGGATGAATTATGGTTCTGCAATAAGAGATCGACTTCTCCCCGCAAGAACTGAAAACTTAGGGGTGAGTTTTTCCATAAGGTCTGGCGTCAGGGGTGGCTAACTGAGGTGGTGAAACCTCTATATCATTACCAGCTAATAAAGTCGGGGTTACGGCCGTTGCCGGCTTCAAAGCTCTTCGAGGGTTGGTCTACGTTATTTTCTACAGCCCCCTTCATTCCAGCTGGAGTTGTATTTAAATGTAAGGCCCCACCCCGAACCTTGCAATACATTAAATGTACCCCCCCCCCTCAAACTCATCTATTTCAGAAAAGTGGTTTTACGTTCGTAAAAACAATTTCAAATCTCTCAGTAGCCGATCAGATATTAGACCGCTGGAAACTGTTACGAAATCGGCCATATAATGTACCTATATAAGATATTATAACAAAGTTATTGATTGAGTCTTTGATCATGTAATTTACCAACGTTTAGAATAATGATTGTTTAATATGATGTCATTTGCCGTTCCTCGACATCTTGGCTGAATGGATATTGTCATTTTCTACCTGAGGCCATTTCAGGCTCGGCAACTGACCGGTTTAATATATGGGAATCGATAAATGAATGGCCTGAGTACTCACCTACTACTTTTTCAATGGCGACGCGGTTGCAAAATTCTAATCCCGTCCATTGTCAGAACGTCTAGCTGCCCACATTGAGCCCCGGAGTTGGCACTGGAGACCCGTTCAATTTACTCGCACGTCAATCAATTTGAGAAGTTCGGATCCGACTAATTTCGGAATAACAATTCAGTCCGGACGTGTCAAATTGACGCGGATTTAGAGCGTTTTCCGAAAGAGCAGAAAAACAAAAACAAGATTTAAAAAGTATTTTCCGCGGCGAGAAATCTTTTCACCGGACGAGGTTTATTGTTCGGGCGCCGCAAATAAAAGGATTTCCAGCCGGCGGTAACGGTTCAAACGCGATTAACCGTTACGGGAAGTGGGCAGGAAACCCAATACGTATATATGGGTGCGCTTTGAAGAACTAATTTATGAAGCAATAAATCCGGCCATTATCCACCTGGGCTTCTCCTAATGTCTTTAACTTGGTCAGCACTTGGAGTCATACGGCTCGAGACAAATTGGAGCACCGTCTCTCACAGTTTGAGTTAAACGTTTCTGGCACCTGTGCTGTTTTGTTTTGGTATTGTCACTTGAAATTATATGCAAACACATTCGATCGGTATATTATGTGCATCCAAAAGCACGAATGCATGCGATTAGCATATCTACAGATTATCGTGGAAGCATAATCACGTTTGATCCACCTCATCTAATTCTTGTTAGTCACCGCAATGGGCAAAAAATCAAATTCACTGAACTAGATTGAAACGAGCTGCTTGACGATTCACACTCCACTATGCTGACTTCAGAAGCAACGGCATGCTGCATGATTCAGTTCGATAGCTTTGATGGTTTAGGAGTTATACCTTTTTCCCTGAGCGCCCAAGGGCTGTGCTGCTTGTAGGGTAGAGCGCTGGGAGTTCAAGATTTCAGACCCAAATTTAATCCATCTACCTCTTTTTGAGGAATATTTTTCATTTGATGAAAATGTGTGAGTACCAAGATGACAGCTAGACGATCCGGTGTGCGGATACCATATACCTAAATCCTCCCTTCCTCATTAAGTATTCCCCTATTAAGTCCTCCGATCTCTTACTTGTGGGAGTTAATAACTTACATATCGTCACTTAAGTTTCAACACCGCCTAACTCAATTTTTGGCGAAAATGAGTTGGACACACCACTCGATAGATTTTTCAATAGCCAATATCATGGAGAGATGCCAAGGAGATTGAACCAACCAGTGAAGGACATGGAGAAGAGACCACACCGCCTAATGTATTTCCAAGTTGAAATAATTAGTTTTTTGTACCTCCTGAAAACTTGGGAAAATTGAGTTAGGTGGTGTTAGAACTTAAGTGACGATATGGTAGTTAATATTAATAACACTGTAATATAATGAATGTAAACAATTAATACCAAGGTGCCTTGCCTATACTGAATGCTGGATATCTTTTCAGAATAGTGGATAGTTTTTCAGTATAGTGGATATCTTTTCAGTATAGTGGGTAAAAATGTATCCTTGTAGCATCAAATAAGCGTCGCAAGCCATGTGAATGATGAATTCCCCAGTGAGAATTAGCACCATTTTCTCCCTACTTCCTCGCTCTAAAGGGACGAAAAACGTGAGCGAAATTTTTCGTGTCCTAATCCTGAGGCGGAAGGGAACCAGCCGTTCTAATACGGCTCAGTTGTCCGTGAACGTCAAAGTCAACAAAATGTTCATCCAGAGCCAACAAAATGTCCCTTTTCGTTGCGAAGGAAAATGTAATCGTTTCCACGAAATAAGGAAGCAAATAATACAGGATGGAGAAGACCGTTCGCGAGATGAAAACGTCAACATTGCGGCATTCGAAACGAGCTCCCTGGCAAGCAGACGAAAAGGAAATTCGGGTGTTATTTTTCATTTCGTACCCCAAGACCTGTACCCGGTGTTCTGTTCTCTTTGGCTCACTTTATTACTCGGTTTATAGCTCTGTAAAAAGGAGGGGGATAGGAGTTCGAGATAAATGAAGCCGAGACTTCCGTTGCAACTTCGCCTAAAAACCTCCTCTGAATATCAATGAACCTGAGGGAGGGAGAAAACGGGGAAATTTCCCTCTCTCGCTCTCCCTCCTCCTGCCCTGCCCTCAGTTGCTATAAAATAGTTGGAAATAATTATTATTCTGCGAGGATGCGACGAGGGCAGCGAGGGTATGAAATGGTGTGAAGGAACACGTTCGCATTTAAAACGTTTTGCAGGAAACTGGTCGACTTTGAATAACAATTTATGAGGTGATACGAGAATACCCACTCGACGCACCCGATTCACTCCTGCCGACTATGTAAACTTTTGACCGAGTCTGAAGCCTTGTGAAAATGTTCTCTCATCTTTCGTTCTAATGTTCACTTTTTTTTACGAGTGCATTCGTTATTATCTCAATTTACTTACTTCCCGTAAAAAAGTTGTTAGGTACTACATTCACATTGTCTGTCTGTTATCGATGATTTGAAGTCACTCATTAATGTTAGAAAGTCCGATTAAAGATTCAAGTGGCTACCCAGAAAATTGTAAGCCTTTTAATTTTAGCCGATAAGTTAAGGGTGAATATGTTTTTCATCCTAGTTTTTGAGCTATAATAAAACAACTTCGTCAAATATAAAGTACCTATCAAACGAAAATCGACGTTTTAGAATTAATTATGAAAGTACTTACCGTATATGAAGATAATGAGCAGTCTAGGGTATGAATGAGTCATTCTTACGCTCAATTTGAATAAAAATCCACTCTAGTGATACTGCCGTCCTAAGTTAAAACGTCCCCTGTAGGGATCTACAGGCATTGGGGGTTGTAGTTTGCTATTTTTTCGATAGGGTAGAAAAACTGGCTTCGGCTATTGAGAGTGGGAGATTGTTTGCACCCTATTCCACGTTTTTAACTCTAGCTATTTGGAATTTTTCACGATAGCTACTTGATGGCATCACTAGTTTGTTTCAGGGTCACACCAACTTTGTCAGTTGTCAACAAACCTCAATATTAAACCAGCAGGTAGAAATTATCAGAATTGAAGTGCAAGAAGTCGAAGATAAGACTGTTGAAAATGCTTGTTCGTTTTCTTGTCGTGTGAACCTTAGGCCACGTTCGACATTGGTTTTTATACCTAGGATATGACTTTTTAACCTAGTAGTAGTAGTTTTTGGAACTCAGTATTCGAAGATGAATATCTTGCCCACATCCATGACAGACACAGCTTTGCTACTCACTAGGCCAGAATTATGGGTCCTAACTTCTCCAAATATTTATTTGAGACCTCCTATTATTTGAGTTTTAGGACGATTTATTTCTAGCACAAGTTATTCTGTAAATTTTTCAGTTATTACAAGGTAGAATTTGAGTGTCCTAACGTTCTGCTACTTAGGACTTTTAGCTAGGACGTACCAAGTTAGGACTTTCTGTTCTTGGATGGAGGACACCCTCTAAATGCCTCGAAATTGACAAAAGTGAGATAGGACAAAGCCATTTTTCAGTCCTTTCCAATGAAGATAAGACTTTCTAATTTTTGGCCTTGTCGGCGTTGGAGGGTTAAGGGTGTTTTTCATCCTAGTTTTTGAGCTATAATAAAACACTTGTCAAATCTATATCAACGAAAATCGACGTCCTTAACTCAAAAAGTACTTACCGATATGAAAAATGAGATAGGATGAATGAGTTTTGACTAAGGACGGCAGGATAGGTAAGATCAACTTTTGATTCGAGCACCTCAACGGCTACGTATGTCACGAGGTTTTCCCCGCTGAAAATTAAAGGCTGAAAAACAATTATTCTTTCTCTGTTCTCCCGAATTCTCTTTCAGATGACTAATTTGAATAGCATTACGCGAAGATTAGTACGTCACAAATGGGGGGAGGGTCACTCGTTAAAAACCCCATACCTACCTTGTCGGAGGCACCTCCTCAAGTGCAGGGTAGGCTTAGAGGGAATGAGAAAGACGAGATGGCCCGAAAGACGAGCTGTGATGGAACAGATGGAGGTGGTGCCAGTTTCCAGTCCACTCTCAACTACATCAAAGTGAAGCCGGGGCGAAACTTTACTATCTTAATTATTTCCTCTTTCATCGCAATGACTCCCACTCGTACAATCCACCTTCCAACTTTCCTATCGTTTTATGACTTTCAAAGGAAAAATTTAGCTGGAGGCCTCTGGTGTTGTAATTACTGAGTTGTCCCCAAGATAGGATAGGACTGCAGCATTTTCTTACAGCGGGTCTTAATTTCTCTAACCGCATCCTTCTTCGTGTTCTTTCAGCGATCGCAACACGCGCTAAATGCGAGGTGAGACTTTTTGCTGCGACTGGATCATTTTGCTGCTACGCACTATATAAATGCTATTCAGAGCTAACGACACCCGGGGTTCTTCTATGCAAACTCAAAACCAGGGTGATTGCTTTAATTTGAGGACCTCACATCGTAGCCATGGTTAATTTCCACGAAAAGGGACACATGCGGGGGGAGGAAGACGGAAGTACCATTTTTTATGACTTTGGAGAAAATCCTCTATAGGCATAGGTAGGTACCGATCTTCACTGCTCTAATACCTCTACCAATTCTTTATAGCGAAAACATCTGTGAAGGTTGGAAATTGGTTTAAGATTTGTTAAGGACCGGGAGGATTTGCTTATAAAAACGCCGACACGACCCATAAAAGCTAAAAACCTTCGTGTCTTTATTTTAAGCCCTGAATAGCGGCCGATCAAACAAGCAGGCACGTGTCGTGCTATTGCAATATTGCACTCCGCTATGCAATCGCCTGCGCGAGACTGAAACTCCTGAAGAAATATCTCTGTAGACCCGTTTTTTAATTTTCGGACCAGCGTTCAAATTAAGTCGCCATCAAATACATCCTGCAATGAAACGGATGTTTGTCGGGTCGCTTGCAGAACGGTGGTTTTGCCCCATGTAATTAAACACCGCAGGGCTTTGGGGGACAGCTCTTTTGAAAACCGCTGGAGCCCGGAGAACGTCTCGCTGACTTTATATCTCCATCGCTCGCCATGTGGGGCTTGGAGATTATCGCAAGTCGGGCCAAGAGTGTACTAGCTAAATATTTACTGCATTGCATGTCGTTTATTGGAACTATTCTATCCGAACCAGCGGGGAAAAGGGCCCAGATGGGATATTTTCTTCGTTCAATCGGTTCGGTTATTTTCATGATGAGTATAACCGCAGGGAATAACGCCTTACATTTTCCCATTCGTTTCAACGACTGGAGCGAAAGTATCTTTGGAATGCGAGTGCGTAATTCATGGAGATTACAAGGACGGAATGCCTTAGTAACAGCATCGCTTGCAGAAGCGATGTATTTTTAAAGCCACTGAAACTGCAAAGGGAGTCAATCATGTGGACCAAGAATACGTCAAAACAATAATTTTTTTATGAGTAAGCGTTGGCAGTGAATATTGTAACTCGGATATAGACCAACCGGTGGCTTTATCAATTCGCCTCCCGGGGGTTTTCCAGAAAATGAACCAGGATAAAGGCTAACGCACGCTATTGACGTGGTGAATCGCAGGGCAAAAATGTTGTGACCTTCTCACTAGGTCTGCTTAACCATTGACAGTATGTATCTTCTCGGCTTTTTCATCTTAGTATCCATTTCTCAATAACCGATAAGGGACCATTGCTCTATTGCGCCATTGCATTGCGCATTGATAAGGGTCAAACATTGTTTCATCTTTGTAATCAATAACCATACTACAAGCGAGGCGTAGCGTATTTAGCTTTGGTAATTTGATTTTGTTAATGATGGTGCGCTAACTACGCCTAGGGCGCTCCGCCGCAACCCGGTCCGCCTGTGATGTGCGCCGATATCTATATTATTTTGAATACCATTGAAACAAAGTTCCCGCTTTTAGAGAAGCAATTTGTCAAGATGATTTAATATTCATAAGCTTGCGGTTTATTTTTGTAAAATGAAGCAATACAACTTTTGAGCTTCACATAATTTTCTCTGCACTATCAGCTTAGAGAAGTGAAGATGTCAAACCCGTTTGACTTACGCTTTGTAGGCAGGTACCGACATGGCATGATGAAAAGGAGCGCCGCATGATGTGTGTGAGACAAGGTTCAGAAGTTGAGCATTGTCAGGCAGTTAATACGCCGGCTCAGTATCCGCAACGGGGTGAACTGAACTTACCACAGAGTAGCTAGGAGGATATCAACTTGCTCTCAAAGCCTCAACTACCTACTTCGTGAAGCTGACGCCATAGAGAACATCCGTGGACTAGGAGTTTGGTAAATGAACCGTATCTTGATTAACGACAAAGGGATTCGTCGTGATTAACTCGGAAGGTTTTTGGCTCCCGCAAGTTGGTAGGAAGTACCTACTTCAACTTTCGATAGTTGGATAGTTTACTCTAAGCTCCTTTCTTGGGTTGAGGTATTAATCAATGGAGAGGTAGTGGGTGGGAGCTTCAAAAGGAACATCGGGAATTTGTCGAAGCCCTCAGCGGGGACCCCCAGTTGGTCTCATGGTTGAGATGAACAATCTCAAAACCATATGACATATCATTTAGAAAAATCTCTAATATTCAAAATTCACTACATTGAATTTACCTTCCCTGTTTCCGTCATTGCACAGCTAAAGGCAAGCTCTCACTTATGACAGAGCGCATCGCAGAAATCATTCCATCAGTGCAATGCAACCCGGCCCTCCCCGACAGCAGTCATCAACGGACATCACGACATAGTTTGACATGATGTTGACTCTGACGGATTGGCAATTTTGAGTTGCGATGCGATGGGATGAGACTCGTCCGTCCCGGCCCGGCAATAGTGTGAGCTAGCCTTAAGCAGGCAAATTGTATCTACTGGGTCATGAGCAGAGTGATAATCGAATCTCAGGTTCAGACAGAATTTCCAGTTTGTGCGTTGTACATTTGGAAAAAAACTACTACCCCCATATCCGCCGTTGTTTGAAAAACAGCTGAAAATTTAATAATGGCAATTTACCGCTGCATAGGCAGTTTTCGGATTTATGTCATCATCTTCAGTGGACGTATTTCGAGAAAGCCTACAAAATTTAATTTTCTCCTTTGAATTTCATCGCTTTTTGAGTAATCTGAACGCCAGCTTTGCAATTACCCACGTCTTCCTTCGATGAGGAGGTGCTCTTAATTTGATTGCCATCCCCTTTGACGCAGTGTTCCGGAGAAAATAAAGGGCAAGCTCGTCATAGTTATTATAGAGGTTTGAAATGGAACTCGTGACACGGCAAGGGCTTCGTATGTCTCCGGCTAGAAAGCTCCGTCTGATTACTAGGTACCTAACTGCGTATCGTTGCTCCGCTTCGCCGCCTTTGAGAGCAGCGAACAGTCTTTCGTTCCGAACTGAATGGCTCTGAACTCGAAGACCTCAATAGAGATCTACTCTTTCCCTCAAGACCCCCCTCCCCTATACTCTCTAGCATAGCTCGAGCAGTCTTAAGTCTTTACAACCTTCCTGAGCTACCTATAGGTGAACATCTTGAAACGGCTTATCCGCCCTACCAATTCGCGGTTCCAGGAGTCAGTTTAAGTTCATCCATCCAACGAATATAACATTGCTCAATTTCCTATTCATCACACCTCAATTCAAGGAACGCGGTTTAAGGCATAGCAGAACGAATGAAGTCTTAGAGGAGTCCTAGAAAATGTTTCAATTGATCCTTTTTGAAAATTGGCTATGATCACGAACTTGGAAGAAATTTAATTTAAAAGTAAATGTCGAGTCCTATTCAAAATGTATATTATAAATTTTAAAATACCATTTGCCTAAAATAATAAAATTAACATAAGGCTAACGCACAGTAAAAATTCTTTATTTCGGTGCAATATGGACGATCGAATGCCTCCTGGCCATATTTTTTATACTTGTGGAAGGGCACCGGCAGTTTTGAAGATTCATTTGTGCTGCGTAGAAGCTTCCGTGTTTCCAAAACGACAGTTCATCCTCGGGATGGAGAAGGTAAACTCGATTGGTATGGGAAGGTAGGGTTTAGAGAAACGTTCCCAGACTACAGGATCCGGAAATCGGGTGAGGACGGATTAGGGACGAGTTGTTCCCTTGGGATGTAGGCCGCAGATATAGACGACTTAAGGCGGTTGCCAAGACACTGGGTGACTTCCTTCGCTGCTGATGAGACCGGGTTTGGAGCGAGGGCTGGAAAAGGAGACTCCAATGTTGGAAAGACATTCATTCCACGCCAAAAGAGTGTACGGCTGATCTTCATCGATCAACCGAACTCAACGATTTTTTGATCTTTAAGCGAACGACAGGTAGCTACTGTTTCCTCAACTTATGAGAATAAATGCTGGAAAGTGGCACTTGATGTTCGGAATTTTTTCGTATGGCATCGTTAACACAACTTTCAAGGATTGACATTGAATAGAATAGGTAATGGATTGCACGAAAATATATATCTAACGATTTTTGAGGACCAGCCCATTTTCGGGGCGCATTGCATCTCAACTAGGCGAATGTTTCGGTTCAATGGTAATTAATGTAAGTGTGCACACTACAGACGGGCCAGGTTATAGAGGAGCGCCAGTGTCTCACCAGCAGTGGGGATCTACAGACAGACCCTCCTCATTTTTCAGCGCCTGACAGCAGTCATCAACAAAATCACTTGGCATAGGACACACGACGCAGGTTGACGCTGACGGATTGTCAATTTTGCTCTGTAAAGTACCTACCTATCAACATTTTTGCGATGCGATCCGATGGGACCCTACCCGGACCTTCAATAGCGTGCGATAGCCAGTGGAGTAGGTATTTTTCTAAAGTCGGCCACACACTATCCGATTTAAGGACGTTTGATGTGAGACAAAAATGAGAACGTGGCTTAGAAACGCCAATAAAATGTATTGTTTTCCACGCCGACGCCACCTCGGCCAATCACGGAAATGCACTTGCTTACTCCCTTCGCCACCTATAGGAATAGTGTGTGGCCGATTTCTGTCTGTCAGCAATGACACCACAACCCTCTTGAGTACCATAGTAATCCTTTTTACGCCACTGCGACAAAAACAAGCACTGGCCCACTCGGAAACTGCGACGGCCGGACTGGTCAAGCAAAAACGATACCAAAAGGGCGTAAAAAGGTCCACTTAGCAGCTAGTGAGCCATGTTAAAAAGGTGAACATATCTCAGGGAAAGGTCACATATCTTATGAGCGGGATCGAGGGGGCTGTGGCTCACTGCCAAAAGGGCCCTCTTCTGAACAAACGAAACCCGTAGACTAAAGGAGACCCGGAGGAGGCGCTTTAGGATCCGCACCCACGACTTCCATTACTGCGCCGTTTTTCTCGAAAAGCGCTTTTTCCTAGCTCGTTTTCTCCCTCGGCCCTGTATACGAAAAGATTTATTGTAAATTGTTTCACGCCCGAGCGACAGTTGACTGCTCAATATACGTAGACCGTGATTTATAAGTTGGCTCTTTCCGATCCAACATAACATGTTCTAGGTCGTTTCTAATACGGCTCTGATAAATAATGGGAATGGGAAGTAAAAAAAGAGCACGCACAGCACAACCTAAAACGAATGGATTGACTAGAACAGGTAGAAACGTTTATGTTGGTTTACGCGCTATCTCTCAGAAGGCCTATCGAACGTTTACCTGAATTCCAATACGATAAAAATGCGCCGTTTAAACACTCAAGTTCCATCAGCTTCCATGAGGCCACCGATTTTGCCATTTTGACTGCAGTATGATCTCGGCTGTTTACTAAAATACCTCCCTCAGGTATGTACTAACATTGTAACAGCCTAAACGTCAAATCATGATACCTATTTGCAAACATCGTTTACCTGGCCCAAATCAGCAGCCGTTCCCTGACGTTCTGCAGCAGTTAAGTTGAATTGTTTCGAAGCCCGAGGAGGTTAAGACGTGTGTAGTGAGTAATGGAGCCAATCTAGCGTGGAGCACGTAACATGGCAAAGCTGGCGCAGAAGAGCCGACATAGACAGTGGGTCACAAAATACCAACCTACCTTCGTACATAACAGTAACAGTGGCTTTCGCCATTCGCCCGCTCACTAACTATCCCGTCGGAATACCCCGCGGTGCTAAGTTATTTGGAGAGCCACTAATTCAGGGCAACCTCCACGGCCCAGGCAGAAGGAAGATTTCAAGTTCCCTTACTAGATCACTAGTAATAGGCTTGCGATGGTGAAACTACTTAGAAGCTCTAACAGACTTGTTGCACTAACTGCTATAACGGACTTAGCAACTTGTGTCGTATCGTGTTCGTCGTCTTTCGTGGTAAATAAGACCGAGGAGCTGATGGAAGGAAGGCGAAAACTACGTTAGACACTTATGGATTATTGATTATGAAGTGGCTCCATCCAATCACCTCTCGGTCCTATTGTCGCGTGAGAACTCCATCTATCTTTCAGTCTCGGCCATCGTAAAACTCTAACGGCTTTCTGATTGAGTTTTGGGACGAGAAAGACGATCAACTTTCTGACGACAAATCGGTGAAAAAACTGCCAACGATTCGCGGGAAATATAGCGAGTGTTAGTGAAATTGGTTCAGAATAAAATTATTAAATAATTTTATTCTGAACCAATTTCACTTACAGATAGATTTTCACTAACAGAAGACAAATTTTGCGCGCAAAATGTAAAAATTTGGTAATAATTATTCAACTAAGGGCTGGATTATTGACAAACTTTATCCATCTTGTTGTCAGCGGATCAGGGGTAGGGTCTACTGTAAAAACTGCCTCTTTGGCCGAGCTTTCGATTAATTATAATATCTTCATCAGGGCTCAGAGACGGTATTTACGTAGTCAGGCTATGATGATGATGATGACCACGAAAATACCGTCTCTATGCCCTGATGAAGATATTATAATTAATCGAAAGCTCGGCGAAGGAGGCAGTTTTTACAGTAGACCCTACTCCTGATCTGCTTACAACAATATTCGCTCAAGAATCGATCATCCATCCACAAGATTTGTCCATCCAATATCCAAGGAAGCTCCCGAAACACATTACCAATAAGATTTTTACATTGAAATTTAATGGGAATACTTCCGTGGTAAAGTTTATCTGAAGATTCCTTGGATATTTGACAGATAAATTTTGTCAATTAACCTGCCCTAATAGAAACGATTCGAAACTCGAAAATAATCCAAAACATAAATTTGACTACGATTTGGATGATCGATAATGGGACAGGGTGAAATCAAGTGGCGGAGAACAGCGAGGTAGCGCAAGAACGAATCGAGGTTGTATTGCAGGCTCGAGGGTTTCCCAATAAACGACGATGGTAAAGAACCGATGTCACCCTTGGTGGGTTTTAGCTTCAGCTTGAATTGCAAACCCATGGGGTCGCCGATCCTTGCCAACCGAGGGATGCATTCTCGACATTCCAGCCGAGGGTCATACGCCTTCTGGTGGATGCCATTGAATTTATTGGTAGGTACAGCAGAGATTGGGGCGAATAAAACGAGAGGAAAGTTCATAAAATGTGACTGTTGAGTAAGTGCCGAATATTCCGACATCAGACAACACCCTACGGCTACACTGTTTTTTCGAGCCCTGCTGTACGCCTTAAAACTCACACTAAACTACAAAAACAAACTGATACAAATACTCAAAGATCGAAGGGCGGATACGCTCAAAACCGAAACTAAAAGTCAAACTCAAAGGCCGAAAGGAATTTAAACTCAACCTCAAAATTCAATCAACCTTGAACTAAAACTCAATCATGAACTCATACTCAAACTTAGAGCTCACTCTCAAACTAAACCTCAATCTGAAACTAAAAATCATTCTACAACTCAAACTCGAACTGAAACTCAAAATGAATCTCTAACTCATTTCAAGTTTGAGTTGAAACTGAAACTCATGCTGGACTCAAACTGAAACTCAAAATCGAAATGAAGCACTAACTTAATCTCAATCTCAAACTTGAAGTCAAACTTAATGGTCAAAAGGGAGGTTAACCTCAAACTGAAACTCAAACTCGAGCAGGAACTCAAATTGAATCTCAAATTCAAACTCATACTGAAACTAAAACTGGAACGGAATCTCAGACTCAAACTTGAACTCAAACTCTTACTGAAAATCAAAATCAAACTGATGGTCAAAACTGAAACTGAAACTGAAAATCAAACAGGAATTCAAATTGAAACTGGAGTACAAATTGAATCTGAAACAGGAACAGAAACTTACACTGAAATTGAAAATGAAACGAAATATGAAACAAGAGCTGAAACCGAAACTCAAGCTCAAAATTAAACTCAAGGTCGAACTTGAACTTGAAGTCAGCTGAAGTGAAGTTGAAACTCAATCTCAAAGTCAAACTCAAACTTAAACTCAAACTCATACTGAAACACAAACTCATAATTCAACTGAAACTGAAAATCAAACAGGAAGTCAAACTGAATCTGAAACAGAAACTGAAATTGAAACTGAAACGAAATCTGAAATTGGATCTGAAACCGGAACTTGAACGCAAACTGAAACTCAAAATTAAACTGAAACTCGAACTTAAGCTTGAAGTCAAACTCGAACTCATAGCGAAGTTGAAACTCAATCTGAAAGTCAAACTCAAAATCAAACTGATGATCAAGCTGCCTGTGTATGAGTGTCAGTTTTAGCTTAAGCTTCTGTTTGAGCTCACCTTTCTTTCGACCTTTGAGTTTTAGTTTGAGTATCATTTTCAGTTTGAGTTTGAGTATTACTTTTAGTTTAAGTATTCGTTTCAGTATGAAATTGATTTTCAGTTTTCGTTTGAGTTTGAGTTCTAGTATCATCTTGAGTTTGTATATCAATATCAGAGAGTGGGTTTTAGTTTCAGTTCGAGTTTGAGTTTACCTGTCTTTCGACCTTTGAGTTTGAGTATCAATATCAGTTTGTATCAGCATGAGTTTGAGTTCAAGAATCAGTTTGAGCCGGTGTGAGTTTGAGCCTGTTTTCAGCATCAGTTTGAATTTTAGTTTGCATATCAGAATTAGCTTGAGTTATGGTTCGTGTTTGAGTCTCGAGTTCAGTTTGACTTTTATTTCAAGTTTGAGTTCGAGTGTCGGTTTGAGTGTGAGCCTGTGCATCAGTATCAGTTTCAGTTTCAGTTTGTGTTTTAGTTAGAGTTTACCTTTCTTTCGACCTTTGAGTTGTAATGGACCAGAATCTTCTGGTGAAGTAAGTACTTATTGGTGATTGATGACGGCGAAGATCTTCCTGGGTGAAAACTTCATTATCCTCACTGATAGAGAACTGAAGTGAATTTTAATCTATCCCAAAGCCTCCACAGTCTCTTCGGTTTCACGTATGAATATGAAGCACTGTTCTTGTTCAACTTTCCGTCATTCTTACAGCTGAATCGAGTCGTTGCCTTTTTTTTCACGTAGCTTTTACCAAGTACGACCGCGGTCAATCCGTCCACGTAAAGCTCTAGCATCCAATCAATCGGATAGTCTGACCGGTCCTCATGTGAGGTCTGGATCGTCGTTCGCCAGCGAAAAGAGATAGTGGCGAAAGCTAATTGCGGTCGAAGGTTGAAGGTCTTTCCGATGCCGACGCCGCTGTATTCCGCTGCAACGTGATCCGGTTTCCATCCGGTGGCGCTTGTTCCTCCGACGGAAGCTTCTCCACGTTAAGATTCCATTATGTAATTGGCTGGCCCCAAGCCTAATCGACCGCGAAAACCGTTCGCCAATTTCAGCCTTCGAGCGAGCGATCGTATTTCCAGTAACAATCAGTTTTTCGAGTCGACCTCGGCTTAGTAAAAAACGCGGGGCGGTCAGATTTCGTGGATTTGCCAATCGCGAAATCCGCCGGATCGGATTTTCATGCGCGGACTTTTTTCCCCCTTTTTCACGCCGGTAGTGAATTCGTAGAAAACCGCGGGTACCTCGCGGATTCGAGTTTTTCGAATTCCACGCACACAATCGAACAATTCGGAATAAAACAAACGAGCCACTCTCGCTTGATTTCGGTTTATTGTTGAACGACTCGAGCCTTTTTTTAGCCCATCCCCCGAATATTTGAATTTCCGCGTTTCAAAGTACCTGCCTAGGGTTGAATTCTAAAATGAAATGAAAAGGGCTGAAAAATCTTCAGAAAGGTTTATCTTTCGATCACTGTCAAATACCAACGTTAATCCTAGGAAGAGGGATTGGCTTTGTTCCTCAAGTACTATACTAGATAACCTCATGAAAAATTTACCGGTTGGTAGTCATAATATAATTGGTAGTCGTAATATAGTTACCTACCTAAAAGCAGACCGGTAGGTAAATTTACTTATACCATACGGGATTCGCAACTCACGGTGCGATTCGTGCCATATTGTAAAACCTAAACCGACGTGATTTTTCCAAATTTTCACCTCCGTTTTGTCACAGAAGGCAAATGAACACCGGTATAGAATTGCGGGAAATGATAAGACCGCAAGTTGGACGCCCTCGGAACGCGACTCTTGGGTTAGTGTTACTCTACCACAGCTGCGGACGGGCGTATTCGTAAAAGTCCGCGATTGCGGGACGGAAAGAGATGGAAATCGGGCTAAAGTGCAGACGACGGACGGAGACGGCGAATAGTCGAGGTAGCAAACGAGGGGACTCTACTGACCGGAAGCGAGAGGATATGGCAGTCGCGTGACTTGCGTTAAAGATAACGGCGCGAATAGAATCGTTTTATTGTTCGGGGTTAACTTCTGGCTTATAAACGATGCCCGGACCTAGTGAGAGAGATTAGAAACCGTGGAAAACTGGTTGGGCTTAAAAACTAGGTTCATCCCTCGATTCACAACCAGTCCCGTATATGCTGGAAAGTCAGATGGCTTCGCACAAAATATGCACTAAGAGGGGAAGGGCTTCCGGTCGGATGGAAATTGCGAAAAAACACCTGTCCGTCGTATTTTTATACCGATAGCCCACGGTATGGCACATTCCCTTTTATGGAAGGCGTAACGCGTTCAGTAACGACGGACGTATTTTGATGATCTGGCCGATTCATTGACCCCGTTATGAATATTGATTTGACTATGCGAGTCGATTGCTTGTCTGTATTCCAGTACCTAAATGTTTTACTACCTTCATTTCACTCATACCTTCCCAGTGTATGAAAATTAATTTATAAATGAAGACAAATTTGGACGAGCTCTTACCTGCCCACGTTTGATTTTTTTATTCCAATCAAAAACCAATTTTTTTTGGCTAAAAGTAGATTATTTTCCGAGGAAATCGTCTTTATCGATGCGATTCTTTGCTTTTATAGCGATCGATGCGATGGCCATCGAATTGCGTTGGCCGCAATCTTATCGGCCAATCAGATTCTTTCCCGCCCACCGATTTCATCGGCAATCGTAGACGACCATCTGAATCAAGCTTTAAGACAAAAAAAAACCAATTATCAGTAATTCAAGAAAAGTTTGATTTTTCGTAAAATTGGCATCTAATATAAATCAGAGCGATCATTCGTGGCTCAATTGATGACTGCGAGAGCCAATTTATTGGTGGATGTTTTGGAATCAACGCTGACACTACCTCGACCAATCAGGCGAAAGCAATTTTTACGCTGGTGGGGACGACCAACGAATGGGTAGTAAATGGCCATACCCTCAACAATATTCGTGGATGGGGTAACATTAAAACTGGTACCATGTGGGGCCTTCGGAGCTGCTCCCTCAAAAACTGGACCGGTTCCTCGGGTTGCGGCTTTATGCTTACGTTATGTGAGACGCGCGCTGGTTTATGATCTGCCACTTCGCTATTGAGCTTGGCAGCAGTTGACAGCAATCAGCTTGGCAATTTTTTCCAGAGAGCCATCTTGAATGTAACAACTCGACGAAGTTTTTGAAAAGAACACGTGTCATTCTCCTAATGAAAAAAAGATTAAATTGGTTTCATGAAACGGTGTTGAATGATGTTCTTTCCGAAAGAGGAACTGTCATCTAATAAAAAATGGCTTACTGCTCATTTCATCATCGTTGGGATAAAATTTACCTTCTCAACTGTTTCATAAGTACCTACCCTTACAATAAGGGGTAGATAGGTGGGTCGGCCGAATAGATCGGTAAAGAGGAAATATAAAAGTAGTTAGAGACTTATGAGTTCGAGCTAAGGGCAACGGTTTAGGTTCGAGGGGCTGAGAGGGTGGACTCTAATGAAAAATACATTGTTTCTCGTAATTGAAAAAGGAAGTTGCGGTGAAGATTGGGGTGGGGGTGGGGGCAGAAGAACGTTGGCCAGGTATTAAGTCGCCAGAAAGACCGTCACGTGGCGAGTGGGAAATCTCTCGAAAACTGCTTCCAAGTCCACACAGCCGGCCAAGATAACAAAAAGCTTAAATATCCCCTAGTTTCCTCACGATCAAAAACTCAATTACGGAACTAATTACGTCAGTTCAATGTTTTATTCATAAATAAATAAACACGCTGAAAAAATATTAGTCAAATAAAGGGTTGTCATACGCGCTCTAGTTTCAATTTCGCAAGCAAATGGCTGAAAACAAAGAACAAACTGTTCCTAAGTTTCACTAATAATCTAACCCAGCATTATTTTGTACTGCCTAGAATTCCTCCAGACGTTCAGAATGATTACTGTCGTCGAGAAAGACGGTTAAACTGAATAGGAGATAAAAGGTTTAGTGAATCTGCAATTCACCTTTATCGGCAGAGGGAGAAGGTCTCGAAGACAACACAAGTACTGACTTGAGACAAAGCTGAGTAAGCAGTTTACTTATTCTATCCAAATAAGAGAACCGACCATAGATTACGTTTTGGTGTATTTAAAGCCCTGAGGAGACGAGACGTTTAACCAAAACGCCCAGCGATTTGCTTTTCTCCCAATAATGCCTTTTAAGTTAGCATCTACCTACATTAATTTATCCTTGAGTTGCTCGAAATGCCGTAACTTGTAATGATTGAGGGGGTTTATGTAGATAAATATTAGAAATACACAATTTACCAAGTACCTATAATCAATAAGAAATTTGACTTCATGAAAGAAACCCCTGAAATCGCCTGCTATGCTGACCTTGGCTTGGTGACCTACTCTTAACAACCTTCCTTCCTTCAGTACCTATTCACATGTATACCTGTACCTACATACCTATGTTTGAAAGCATTTTTGTCTCTTTTTTAAACAATAATTTTATGTCCAAGTTTTTATAAGCACGTTTCATGAAAATGGTTTTCGTGTTGAACACTAAAGACCTTATCACTCGAACGCCTCAACCGACCGCGGCTGGCCCGAAAGATTCGACGGTCGAATTTTCTACGTCCCGCGGTTCGGGCGTGTCTAGCCGTTGCGATCCTGATTGGCTGAGTGCCGCGCGTTCCAGGACTATGGACCCGCCAAGGCGGCTGAGTGCCTCGCAACGGGATGGTTGCGGGTTGAGCCGTTTGTGTGAATACCACTTAAAACATTTTTGCTGGGAATCATTAAATGAATTGCTATACTCGTACAAAACACCTCAAACGTTCGTTCATTTATGCTGGCTGTATTATTATGCACGAACAATTTTATTTATTCCGTTTTGCAGTTCTCATTGCAAAACCGACCAAAAGAGGCTGGAGGTTAATATCAATAGCCTTGTTTACCATTTAACACCCTTTTAAGGCCCTCAAAGAAACTCTATTCCGTGTTTCCCTGAGGTTTCGTAGAATTCCTTGAACCTTCAAACGATATGCAAGAGAAAACTGACTAAAAGCACTCGGAGTGCTGTAAACTTTTCAATATTGTATAACATCATTTTTCCTGAAACGCTATAGGGTCGCTCAGCCCACTTACACCTCTTGAGGTTCTATTCAAGATGAATAGTTTATTTAACGTAGTGACGTACAGGCAAGAGACTCGAGACAAAATTCTCTTATTTCGATTAATATTCTATCGCGGAACGAACCAGTTATTCATCACAACACAAAGGAGGCGGAATTACACGGCTCATAAATTACAGTATGAAACAATGTACCTATGAAATACGAATGAACCGAGTAAGTAGGAGTACGTCTCTCGTGATGTCAAAAACAATAAAAAATGTTTTCCACAAATATCGTCAAATTTAAAATTTATCGAATCCTTCATTTATAATTTTAAATCATCTTATAGCGCACTAAACTGGCCCTCCAAGGAGCTGATGTTGATTGCTCGTTAAAATTCAGCAGCCCAGATTCGAAGGTAGGTACTTGCAAAGGCGCACAACGTTTATGCTTACTATGTCTAACTGTAATCATGGGTATTTTCTTTCTACAGCTTATTAGAATCATTCTTATTGCATAGGTATTATGTGCACTGCCAGTCTTCTCTAGGGATAGCAAGGTTTGGGCTGCTGTCAGTCAACACGTTGCATCATGATCACCCTTGCTCTATATTGTTTTTCGATCATGAATACCTTGATATTAACCCGACATCGGCAACACAATAGTATGAAATATTGCCATCGGAAGTGAATGGAACGGTCGTTTAAAAACACACAATAGCTTTCTCTCACGTTTCGAAAGAGCGAGTTTCGTGATGAAAGGCTATGCTCATGCACCAGACCTCAAGCTATCAGATAGTCAACTACATCCCCATTTTTGGAGGTTTCTACATTCCTATTCGATTATATTGCGACTGACTGCGGGCATTTCACCAAACACGAATAGATGGTCTTTATTAAAATACAGTTTACGCGCTCTTCTGAATGTCCATTTTGAGTGTTGAGATAATACGTTTCCGTTTTCACTTCTATATTTACCCAAACTATGAACGTGTAACCCGTGGGGTTTGTCGGAATCTGTATAATTTGTTTAAATAGTGATTCTAGATAAGATTGATTGGAGCCCCGAAACATAAAAGTACTTATAATGTAAGTAGGAACATATTATGAGGATGAATTAGTAGATAAGAAATATTATCTTTTGAATTGAAATTATTACGGTCTTACATGATCATGATTTTTAGGCAGTGGTGCTTGTATATCCTTCATAATGAAAATAAATCACTTTTAGTTATGCAATAGATAGGAAAAAAATTTCAACCCCTCTGAAAATGAGTTTGGTTTTGTTAGAAGAGTCGTAATAATAGGATCGTTGCAATCAACATTATTCGTCCGTCCACCGTCCATTGTATCCTATTGATGCTTTTATAGAAATTCTGTTTTCGTATATCTAGTACGTCCCCACTCTAATCATAATGCACAAGTTAGTTTGGCGAAATTAGACCTGAGCGTGTCGGATGTGCAATGGAAACACTCGAACTTTGAGTCCAGGCAGTCATCGAATTGCAAGGGCTGTTCGCTCGAGAATTTATAGTGGCGGTTCCGTTGGAAGTGCATCTCCCCGTGTAGCGAACTTCGCAATCGATCTCATTTCCACGCAAATTGCCAATCGGAGTCGGAATCCATTTAAAACGAGTTGGTAATGTAGGTAGTAACGGGATTCGGAATCGGCGGGAGTAGTGTAAACTTCTATATACATGCGCACGCCACATCGCAGTCTGCGATAAGACCAATAACCATTTCCACCATGGTTACCGTCGTGATACACGTCTGGCTGGCCCACACCTAGCGATTTGGAATCCTCAAGGGAGGCGTGGGAATGTGTCCGAATGTTCCAAGCATCAACAGTGTTGACCAAGTCGGAGTGGAGTGCTTCCAACCTTGAAACCTGGACAAACAACAACACCACTTAATTGAGCCACCAGAGGATACCGATCGAGTTTACCTATGCTCCCTACGCCCGGTTTCCGACTCCCCGCCGGTCTGTCGTCCGCTGTCTGTTCGGAATTTCAGACGCCTTTCACGCTGGTGGTTTGAGTTCATTTAAATGCCGCGCTTGGTTTATGGCTACGGCGCTCGAAGCGTTTCAGTCAAATAAAACCATTACATGCAAGTGCAAGGTGATCCAAGAAAGTAGCTATGTGAGCACGGCCCAATATATGTAATTGAAGGGTAAGGGGAAGGAACGAGGAATGTCACAAAAAGTACTTTTAGAGAAAAAGCAGGTTTTGTATTTTAAATTCTATGTTTTTTCCCCTTACACCGAATCTTTCGATGCTTCTCACTGCGACATTTATACTTTTTTCCCCTTGGAGTTTCACTATACTGTTAGTACCTTTGAATTCCTACAAAATGCGCTATTAAGCTTGTTTTTGGGAAAAATGGGCATTTCCTGTTCTTTCCCCTTACCCTTCAATTGTAGAACATCTGTGAAATTATTATTGAGAACTTTTCTAGGATGTAAAATATAAAAGACCTACAAAATTATTTTCATTATCAAAAAATCAAAAATACTATCGAAAAAATTGTATTAGTGTGTTTTATAACAGTTGCTCTTTATATTCAGGACAGGAACCCTTCATTCACTACAATTACCCGCTGACGCGAAGCTGCCCGGACTAAACTGTTCAATTTAGATCCCTCGGTGACATTGTCGAGGGAACTCAAGTAGTATGTAGAAGAGCGCAGTTGGCCGACTGGTACGTAGTACTCGTCAGAAGTGAGTTACAATTCGCGAAAATGTGTCTCAACTATTAAAAGAAGGAAATTATTGTTATTTTATAATAATGATAGGAAAATCTGCTTAATGGAAAGACAGATCTACAGTTATCTAGTCAAAAAAAGTTCTACAGTAGAACCCAGAGGGTCTCTGGGATTTCGCCATGTCGGACTTAATACATACCTAGTCCGAGATGAAGAAATCCAGCATAATATCAAAGCAATAAATTTTAATCCGAAATGGTGGAATACGCCATAAGAAAACATTCGACTAGAAGTCAAACTCACAATAAAACAGAAAATCTAACTCACAGTGAAACAGAAACTCAAACTCATAATCAAACTCGAAGTCAAACTCACAATAAACCGACACCCAAACTCTAAGTCAAACTCACAATGAAAAACAAAAACTCGATCTGACAATCAAACTCACAGTCAGACTCACGATAAAACAGAAACTCAAACTCGTAATCGAACTCGAAGTTAAACTCACAGTGAAACAGAAACTCAAACTCATAATCGAACTCGAAGTCAAACCTCACAATAAACCGAAACTCAAACTCATAATCGAACTCGAAGTCAAACTCACGAAAAAACAGAAACTCAAACTCAAACTGACGTTCAAACTCGAACTGAAAGTCGAAGTCAAACTCAAACTGACGTTCAAACTCGAACTGAAACTCGAAGTCAAACTCAAACTGACGTTCAAACTCGAACTGAAAGTCGAAGTCAAACTCAAACTGACGTTCAAACTCGAACTGAAAGTCGAAGTTAAACTCAAACTGACGTTCAAACTCGAACTGAAACTCGAAGTCAAACTCAAACTGACGTTCAAACTCGAACTGAAAGTCGAAGTCAAACTGACGTTCAAACTGAAACTCGAAACGTTCAAACTCGAACTGAAAGTCGAAGTCAAACTCAAACTGACGTTCAAACTCGAACTAAAACTCGAAGTCAAACTCAAACTGAAGTTCAAACTCGAACTGAAAGTCGAAGTCAAACTCAAACTGACGTTCAAACTCGAACTGAAAGTCGAAGTCAAACTCAAACTGACGTTCAAACTCGAACTGAAAGTCGAAGTTAAACTCAAACTGACGTTCAAACTCGAACTGAAACTCGAAGTCAAACTCAAACTGACGTTCAAACTCGAACTGAAACTCGAAGTTAAACTCAAACTGACGTTCAAACTCGAACTGAAACTCGAAGTCAAACTCAAACTGACGTTCAAACTCGAACTGAAAGTCGAAGTTAAACTCAAACTGACGTTCAAACTCGAACTGAAACTCGAAGTCAAACTCAAACTGACAATCAAACTCGAACTGAAAGTCGAAGTTAAACTCAAACTGACGTTCAAACTCGAACTGAAAGTCGAAGTTAAACTCAAACTGACGTTCAAACTCGAACTGAAACTCGAAGTCAAACTCAAACTGACGTTCAAACTCGAACTGAAAGTCGAAGTTAAACTCAAACTGACGTTCAAACTCGAACTGAAACTCGAAGTCAAACTCAAACTGACGTTCAAACTCGAACTGAAACTCGAAGTTAAACTCAAACTGAAGTTCAAACTCGAACTGAAACTCGAAGTCAAACTCAAACTGACGTTCAAACTCGAACTGAAAGTCGAAGTTAAACTCAAACTGACGTTCAAACTCGAACTGAAACTCGAAGTCAAACTCAAACTGACGTTCAAACTCGAACTGAAAGTCGAAGTTAAACTCAAACTGACGTTCAAACTCGAACTGAAAGTCGAAGTTAAACTCAAACTGACGTTCAAACTCGAACTGAAAGTCGAAGTTAAACTCAAACTGACGTTCAAACTCGAACTGAAACTCGAAGTCAAACTCAAACTGACGTTCAAACTCGAACTGAAACTCGAAGTCAAACTCAAACTGACGTTCAAACTCGAACTGAAAGTCGAAGTTAAACTCAAACTGACGTTCAAACCCGAACTGAAACTCGAAGTCAAACGCAAACTGACGTTCAAACTCGAACTGAAAGTCGAAGTTAAACTCAAACTGACGTTCAAACTCGAACTGAAAGTCGAAGTTAAACTCAAACTGACGTTCAAACTCGAACTGAAAGTCGAAGTTAAACTCAAACTGACGTTCAAACTCGAACTGAAACTCGAAGTTAAACTCAAACTGACGTTCAAACTCGAACTGAAAGTCGAAGTTAAACTCAAACTGACGTTCAAACTCGAACTGAAAGTCGAAGTTAAACTCAAACTGACGTTCAAACTCGAACTGAAAGTCGAAGTCAAACGCAAACTGACGTTCAAACTCGAACTGAACGCTCATTTCCAGTTGCGCTATGAGGACTAATTCGACGATTGTTTTACAAAACTCAATCAAATCGGGCGCGAAAATTTGACTCGGGAAGTGCACCACTCTCAGAACGGGAGAATTAAATTACCAGAAATGACGGAGGCTAACGGCATTTCTCCTCCAAATTAGGAATATTATCAAACTGTTCCAATAATTCAGGCATCAAATTATGGAAGTATTGTGTGTTACCTCCCCACCAATGGATCACACCAGGCTAGTTTCACACTCGAGGCTAGCATACGAGTTCGGTGACTCCAAGACTCAATTAGTTTGCGCCACCTAGCTGATCTCCGACAAAGAGCAAGGCGTCGGGGGCAAGAACGCCGCTGCCCCCAGCTCGAGAGGCGGGAGGTGGATCTACCTTGGACGCAGCCATCCTCGCCGCCCCCAGTTCACCTCCGGCAGTGGCGAGCGTCGGAACCTCGCCTGTCAGGATCTCTATTCGCTCGCGAAGTTCACGTAAGAGACAACCGCGGACTCGGGGAAACTAAATTGGATTTAACCGAATAAATTACCAATTGACCGTGGGCTAAAAATTCAAACCCAAGTGATATTGACAGATTTAATCGGAACAACCGTCTGACTGGATATGGAACGCTAGGGCAAGATTGAGATCAAAATGATGGGACACGCTGCTCGTAGATTTCTTCAGGTGATTTTGGTCATCGGTCTTGCCACTACTGCACCAGGTAAATTCCTTACCTACAGTTAACGAGGGTGTAAAACGGCATGGATGAAAAAGCGTTTTGAAATTTTTGAAACATTTTGAAAAAATTTTGAATCTAGATTCTTGATTTATTACGAGATCTAAATTTCAAAACTTGATAGAATTTGAAAAATACTAAAATGGTGGTTTTTTAAAATTAATACCAACCGCCGGTTTTTATATCGATTAAATTGGTATCTACTCTATCTTTCGATTGGCGTGACTGATATAATCAAATGAGAGGTAGTGATTTAAGCTAAGGAATTTAAATAATAACGAAGCTTGCTAATTTTTTCTTTGATCTTTTTGTATTGCTTTTGTGTAATTATTAGGTAGAATAAAGAAGAATTCATTCTCATTAGAAATCATTGGAATAAAAAAGTTAACTTTCAAACTGGTTCACACTCGAGGGGGAATCGCAGCCACTTATACGAAAATGTTACAAATTTTTTCATTCGAGGGGTGCAAAAACAATTTTGGATGTACAATGCAAAGGTCCAAAAAGGTAAGCATGCTTACCTAGTCCAACTTGTGTTTTGAAAAATGAGTATTCCAGAAATTGCTGTCAAAAACGTTTTTCATTTTCATTTTTATTTTTACTTTTCTTTTCTATTCTTACTTTTATACAGTTTATCATTTTTGGAGTAAATTCCATTTTTTTGCCGAAATTCTTTTATTTATATAATTTAGCGAGCATCAAATTGCAGTTTGGCTCAGTCGGATTTATCCGCTGCATTAATACCTCTAGCACCTCAAGGCATAATCCGCTAGCCTTCATTACTACAATCCCTACATATCTCAGTTACATGTGTCGAGCACATTGACATTGTAATGGAAAGCGTAATACGGATCGCGGGGAAATGCATTTCCGAGTACGGACTATACTAATGCCACTACTAAGAACCGACCCAACACCATCTTGTGCGCGACATGTTGCAGAAGGTGTTGCGGCCACAATACAAGGCCAGACGACGTATGCCGGAGGGACCGCACCTTACTAATCATCTCGAACGCGAGGCGCATCCTATTTCAATTTATTAACGCACACGTCACATAGGTGCATAGGTCTGTTCAATGCAAAATCCCCCTCGCCTCTCGCGCTATCTTTATTCTTATTTTTACTCGGTTGAATTGAAATCAATTTTTCACCTACTCCGAAATGGAGGGGATACTCAAGTTGACTTGCTGTAAAGGTTTTTCGCGCTCTCACGCGACCAATTTCGATCCGATTTAACAAATTCTTTCACTGAAATTTCGAAAAAGTTTGCTGCCTATTTGGTGTCACTATTTTTTTCATTTTTTTAGGATCATGTCAGGATAAAAAAAATGTGCTAACAGTTTCCAAAAATTTTTTTTTTAATTTTGCATCTAGTATATTTTTTATGGTTAGCACTACTGAAGAGAGAGAAATGAAAGACGTTTAACAAAAACACAAACCCGACTCCAAATCATTGGCTGAGAAAGCAAAAATTTAAAAAACAAAAATACAAATAAAGATTTTGACATTAATTTTTGAAATGAGGAAAAAATATCAGACCCCACTATGGCTCAGTACCAAGGAAAACTCAATGGAGTTGAACTGAACATCCAATTATAGGTACATATGAAATTTTTTGGTATAGATAAATTGAAGACACCGTTTCCTAAGTTTGATGTCCGAATGAAGAATTGTCCTTGATACTCAGCTATTCTGCAGGAAAGGTCCCAGTTAGGGTCTGACAGATATCATCCCTATCATTTCAAAAATTGCAGTCAAAATCTTTTTTTATTTTGATTTTTGTTTGCAACTTACGTTTTAGTTTTCAGGTGTCTTTTATAGGGATTTTTAATTTTTTTTTGTTGAAATTTTTATCCTGCTCGGTATGATCCGTTGATTTCAAAAGTGTAGGTAACGTTTCAAATTACCTCCTATTTTTCAATGAGGACGTTCATTAGGCAGGTGACGAAGTAGGTGACAGGCGTTAATCGGGGGTGACGGCTGGATAATTTATCAGCTGAGGTCTACAAATCTCGCCACATCGACTGCTACCAAAGTCCTTCTTTTGGTGGAATACATTCGAAATCGTGACATGACCCGCAATCCCCAGTTTTCAACGACGTAACGACGTGACCATTTCGCAAACGTAGGATAAGGGAACAGAACTTATTTCCTTGAACGTTTTTTCCTTATTCTTCTTTTCTTCCTCTTTTTCCTTGTAATCCCAGGGAACCAATTTTCCTTGTCGTGTTATTTACAAAACATAAAAGTAATTATATGTAATTGTCTTTTATCCATTTGCTTAAGAATCGTGTTTTTGGATGATTCTTCAGTGAGTAAATCTGCGAGCTAAGGGTCAATTCCACAAAAATTTAAACCCTAGTTTTTTCTTGATCTTGATGGTAATGTATCTTGACACAATTATTAATTTACATGATAATTAAATGAATAAATGTTTAAAATAACATAATTGAAGTCGAAATTGTTAATTTCTCTTGAACCAGGTTTTCATAGTTGGCGAATGTCGCTCTAAATAACATCTTAGGTCTCAGTTGTATTCTATTGCCGCCACCATAGGTTATGAAAAAAAGATTGCTTCTCCACGTTGGTAAAATGGCCATTGGACTCAACTCAGTGGTAAACGAGGTTTTTGGCAATGTAAGCCATAACATTTCGCTCGGCAATCTAGTGCAAAAGAATCCTCGGTTGCGCATGTAATTGCACACATCCTGACAGCTAATGGACGTCCTTTCAGCCCTTGTTTTTCCTCCCCTTGTTCACCGATTCAACAACGTAGTTGGCTGTTGGCTCAGTTGAAAAGGCGAAACGGGAGAGAACTCGTCCGCTCGCGATTTAATTTGCATCAATTCAATTCGTGCGACAGTAAATCTGGAAATATATTCAGTACCTAGTTTCCCCAGCTATCACTCGACCTGACAGATGAGTTTTGTTGACACGATTTGCATGTTAACGCGGACTGTTTCTAAACATTTCACTGCCATCGGCGAAACAGCTCTGTAAGCAAACTTGGAGTGGGTGGAATAAATAATCCATGGCAGCTTCCTTTAACTGGGTAAGCGTCACAAGACAAAAATGCTCCTCCAGAGCTGAACCGGTAAATAAACAAATTAATGTACTCATTAGTTCACTGGCGTCACGCAGTACGCAGCGTAATTATTTCTGTTTCGAATTTTCATAAGGCTAAATTGAGAAACAAAATCATAATTGAACTACCTACTTTGGTACCTATGCCAAATAACAGCATTTTCAAACTTAGCTTGGACAATACGAACAAGAATTTTTGTAGAATTAATTACTTTAGAGTGAACGGGTAAAACGTTTGATTTTCTCGGGTGCATTCCAGCGAATTTTTGGAATTTTATGACGTTTCCAATTTAGAGGAAATTTCACATTTATTGCAGATTTCGGCTGTTCACCTTATCAAACGTAAAATGTAGGAATACAAGCAGGTGTTATGAAAAAAATTTCTCGGCCTACAATTTCATTGGTCACCGATTTAGAAAAACAATTTGTCGAAATTATTTTGACATTATGGCAGGTTGTATTTTAAAATGGTTTCCACATCTCCCTCATACGATTGAGGTTTTCAAACTAGTTACACCCCGATATACTCCAACGGGACTAATAAATCTTTGACCGTGACACCTCCCAAAACTTAGCAGACTCCCGCGGTGAGAAAATGCCTCAGGGTTGTGTAGAACGGCTACCCACGGACCATAAGTAAAGTACGGACGTCTCACATAAGGAAGACATACGGCGATTCTACCGGACAGTCTCTTTCGTGCTGAGTGCTGATTTATGCCTCATACTCCGAATGCAACCTCGGGTTCGGTGTTACAAAACTCTAGATAGAAAATGAAACATCAGGAAACCGGAGGCCGTTCATCACCATCTGTATTTCAGATGCAGAATTACAGAGAAACACACGCATTACAGAGGAACCACTTCGAGCCATCGATGTTTCACCTCGAAATTAATTAATTTTAGGAATTCTTCGAATACCTAGGTAAAAAAATAATGTTAAAAATGTCTTTATCTATTCTAATTAGCAGCGCATTTTGAAATCTTCAGAAAAAATCAACATTGAATTGGTCTGAGGCAGCCCCAATTTTTTTGCCAACCTCACAGCTCACAGGGTTCTGAATGATTGTAGACATTTTGGAAACAATTATTGAAATCTTGAAGAAAACTTCCAAACACTTCTTCAACAAATAATATCACGCTTCATTGTTAGATTTTTTAATGCTGAATCAAACGCGACTAACCACGGCTCTGATGGATCAAAGTTGAAGCCATTGCAGTGAGCGCGCAGGGCTGCGGGTACAGTAGACTGCAAGGATTCCACGATACCACCATAGTCACAGAAATCTTGTGATTAGCAAAGTATCACTTTTACTCAGCAAACTTCTACTCAGTACCTTCCATTGCCTAATAAGTTAAAATAGTATTCTATAAATGTACATGATATATCTACTCGAGTCGAGTCGGTCGCATGGTTAATTCGGCGTAATATAGAATGGATTCATTCTGACAGAAGTGCTCGGTGCATTTTGTTTGTCAGTGCGTTGAAATAACTCAACACTGCTGTGTGTTAGAGGCGGCATCATATTGAGTTTTGGATGAACGAATGAGATACGAGAGCCCCTGGCACTGCTTTACACCAATACGGCACATAGGTACACGCCAGTTTCATCGTATAAGCCATTCGTCCTGGGAGCAGTTGTGTTGCTCTAATAACCTGTCTACGTAAACACTCCGATCCAATGGACAAGAGGAGGGAAATTGCTGTTCGTTCTCGTGTTGAATGCTTCACAGGGTAAAACCCCTATCCTACAACATCTTTCAGATTTTGTGGATTGAATCGGCTGCTCCAAACAGGTGCTTTGATGGAGACGGCCCAGCTAATGCGTAGGACCTATTTCAATTCTGGTCCAGTACGAAATTAGTCCGATTTTTATAGCCACCTCCTTTCAATCTAGATCAACATGCACTAGAGACCTTATATGAACGGAGGCGAAAATTCCCATTCTGTTATCAGTTCTCTCGTTTTTGCCCAAAATTCATTCCCAGTTACCTCGTACTCTCCAATAACAAGCGATGAGAGCCGACATTTAGAAAGAGGTGGGCTGGTTATAGCAACATTATTTATTGGTCCGGTAGCTACTAATACAGCCACCAAGGAAGAAGCCTCGCTAGTGAACGAGCTAACTCGTAAAATCTAGTTTCAACTAAGCTCCTTATCGGCCAGCTCGTTAAGAGAGTTTCTAACCTTTGGAAGTCGATGAACATTGTTAAAACTTGGGGGCAAATTCAATTAACAAGCACCAAGTAAATGAGGGATTTTGATTCCTAAACAGAATCTCCCATCTTGGGGGCATTACGAGCTCGTTTAGCGACAGGTTAGTGATCTGGATATGATCTGCAAGGTTAAGAGAAATGTCAAAAAGAACCATAGTCATAATGTTTACAATTACTGATTGTTCAGTAACTCCCTAGGCATAAATACTAATGTAAAGTCGCAGTCCTTCATTGCCATCCTAAGCACAAGATAAGGAAAATGTTCTTTATTTTTTGCTGTTTGTTGATAAATTTTATCAATTTTTGCAAGCTAAACTGGTGGTTTTAAAACCGCCATAATCTGGTGGACATCTGATGTCCGTACTATTAACTGAAATTGTATGTGAAGTTATTGTTTGTCAAAATATATACCTAGTATATTTTGGTATTATTCAGCCCCCTCAAAAATGCTACACATTTTTGAAAAGCCATACCTACCTATTCCGGAATAATCCTCGCTCATAAAAAAATCGTCAGAAAACGGTCTCACCCTTGAATTTGCTTCGCAGTGTTTGAATCGCAAGTTCTGGTCCCCGAGTTTTTTCAACGCAAAAACAGCTCAAACGCGTGAAAATGTAAGAGTATACATAATACAATTTTCACCGTCCATCATTTCTGTCGCAAGGATGGATAAAAAGTGAAAAAAACGTCTGAGCTCCCAGACGAAGGTTTGGAGTAAGAAGAGTCGGACAAAAAAGAAAGGAAAGTCGCCATTTGAATTTTAAATGTCCTTGTACGACGGTCGGACGGACTGAGATCCGAAATACACTCGGCGAAGATAGGATAGCTTCGAGTTAAAACGAGATGGCAATGGCTACTACCGGTCAACTGGGAAAAAGAGAGAGATTGATGATGCTCGCCGACCCATTCTTTCCACTGACCATCCCTTACCGTCCCTGGAACTTTTCACCACTTTTAGCGTTCACTTTTTGAGAAGGGCCACTATCATCCCTTTCTCGGATGGGGATTCAGTGGTCCTTGTCTTGCGTCTCTCCATTCGGCCTTCTCATCCTCTCAGGACCGTTTTGTACCGTCTATGGCACTCGATGCAGTTTACTTATTAAAAACCTTCAGTTCTTCGTTATTTCCTTGGAAAAAAACGCTATGAGAGGCTTCATTGTGCGAAAAATATGTACCAACGCACAATAGGCCCCACAAATGCTCGCGGTTCAAGGGCTGGCCTCAACTTGAGGAATTCTCAGCAAATCCACAAGTACACCCAGTTTTATTAGGTATCATAGAGCATAACAAAAATGAGTTTCCGGCTAATCACGTTCGTTTATTTGGAGTTTTTGAATCTTTTATCCTCGATTATTCTCTTTTTTCCCTTACTCTCAAGTGTATTTGGTGTTGTAAATGTTTTCTCAATTTTTTCTTCATTATTTTTCAACTGTGTTTTCCGACTTTTTATTCTCAGTTTATACTATTCAATATTTTATTCTCAATCTAAGCAAATATTAATTTTTAACAGAGGTTTTTCAAGTTGACATGTCGTAGGGTTTTTTTCCTTCCCAAAGCTCAAATTAATGGATGAAATAATTAACTTAGGCCCTATTATATTCGGGTTCCCTCCGGTGAAATGCATTTAAAAAGGCGTTAAGTCGTATAATTGAGTGTGAAGGAATTTAAAACCCATTAACCCTGGTAGCACTCTGGTGGAAAAGTTCACAACAAACATGTGGAATGAAAAAGTTTAATTAATGGGGTGGCACGCAGTGTTGGGGTAGCCGAATTGATCCGACTACTTGTGTTAGTTACACCCTTTTCGGGTTTGCCTCGGCAGAGCGTTGCGTTTGTAAATACGAGGGGTAGGGGGTGGAGGGTTGTTTTTATATTATGCTGCCGTTTCATGGCTTGACGAACTTCGACCATATTGACTTTGGGCGAATGGGCTACAAAGTAATTTATTCGTTGCCCCCCTCATGTTTGTTTTGCTCTGCTGTGATTTGCGTCGTACAGTTCTCGGTATTTTCTCCTAATCGATTTAATGAAGGCATCCGGATGGAATTTATGTTGGATAGGTGCAGCTAATTGAATCGACCTTGAACAGTTATAGTACCTAATTTGATGAAAGTGCGATGTAGGGCGCTCGCAAAGCCTAATTGCGTCGAATACCCCGTGGTTCGAGGTAATACACAATATTCTAGATAAGTGGTTCAGGGAACGCTTCAAATGTTGTGATATTGAAACCTCATTCCTGCATTTCACTATTCTGAAAACACTGGAGATAATTGGTTTACTTCTTAACAATAGACCACTGTGACCGCTTAAAATCAGTCGTGCGCAAGTAACACAACATATGTACCTCCATACGCATATTTATGAATAAAATTGATTTCCAATCCACGAAATAATGAAATGAGAAAAAAACAAAAGTGCAAATACATTGGAAGTACTGTGAGTAATCCGAGACGAACATTCCTGTCTAAGAAATTTGAAAACTGGTTGAGAACTGAGGGAGATATAGCCATTTTTGTAATACGCTCAAAGACGGGCACGCAGACACTTCAGAAAGTTTCAAGTAAAAATGTATTTGAATAAAAGTTCTTACCGAAGCTCTGTTCCGATGTTCACTTTTTGAACTATTATAATACTTCCATTCGCCTTGAGAAAAATAATGGGAAAAAATTTTCCATTACTAATTTTTCTCTTCATTTTTCCCCCTTACAAACTGGCAGGATGCTTCGGTATTCTCTGGCACGAATTGATTGCCTGCCCTTTTTACGCGGTGTTGCGTTTTTTCGTATAACTGTGGGGCCGATTACAAAGAATTATTGCCTCTTATATGCAAATCTACCCACAAAGAAATGATGCTTTCAACGGTAAATTATTCCCAGCCATGTTTGCCGTTCTCGTGATTACAATATGGAAATATTTTTTTCTCGGAGTCACTGCGTGATATTAATTCTTCAGCCGCGTCGTGGAAGCCATCCCCGAATGTCAATTTGAAGCCATATCGCGGTAATTGCCGTTTCTTCCCTTGTCATGACTAGCAATGAATCTTGACTATAGGTCACGCTATGCCTGTGTGCGTACACCCTACGTTTCCTTGACATTAGGGAGCTGACGCAGTGCCCAGCGGCACGTCAGCTGAGAAGGGGAGACGTTGAATTTTCATCATATCGCATTGAAATCGCTAAAACTTCCTTGGCAGGTCATCTGGTTCGACGTCGAACCTCAATTACAAAAACAATTGCCCATCCCATATGTGAACCGATGATGCGGATTGGAGAATTCCCTTTCGATCCAGCGGTTCGCCTGCTAACAAAATCAATTCTTTCCCTCTCGAGTTGGGAACAGGCGATAACAATTTTATTAGGCTACGCTGGGAGGCGTAAAATGGTGATGGAGGGAAGGGAAAAAGAAGTGTACGAACGAATCCATCAAACAGCGTCGTCGCTGCTCGTCGCTGGAAATATACGTCGGCATGTGAAATAAGGTGTTTCACCAAACGGAAAGAATGAAAACCTTGCACGGCTGACGTTCCCCTTTACAGCCTGCGACAGTTGATCAGGCGAGATCCGAGTTGAGGCGGATCGCTTTCATTTCGAGCGTGGCCACTTTCTCGTAGATATTGAACCCGAGTAAATTCGTTTTCCTCTAGAGTTGTAGATTTATTGAATATTTTCCATTTCTGAGATTCGCGATGTGAGATGTCGGAACGGCGAACCTCGTGTTTTATTGGCCTCATCATTGGCCTGAAGACTGAACCGATTGAAGGAAGTAACAATAAATTCCTTCCGCAAGGTTTGGCGTTAGTTGGGTAACTCGGTGAGTATCAAGAATGCTTACTTACCGACAGTTTCTGTATTCTGTGAATTATGAAAATTCTATTGGAATTCGTGGATAAAAATTGAATTGGCGATTCCATGGCGAAAAAAGAAGGCAGAAACTCGGTCAAAAATTCTGAAAACTCGATTTTCTCAAAGCTGTACCTTATTATAGGGTACCTATTATAGGGCTCCGTTGCATGGCTCCGTTAAGGATGGAATTGTCAAAACATTTTGGTGATGCACTTAGAGTTTTAGGAGAAAACCTTTTCTCCAATGATTCCCACGCCAAAAACCCAAAAAATGGAAAAAATCGCCTTTTTGGGAGAACTACCTATTTCTGGTATATCTTGTGTATCTGTATCTTCCGAACTTCTGAGGCTATAGAGCTCTGCTAATTCTGAAATTGTAACAAATTATACGTACTTTCAAAATAGAAACGTAAGTTTTATCGAAAACCCTGACATTTAATGACTTTCTTGAGAAAAACCGAAAAAAGTGCTAACATTTTACGGTTTCAGGCTGTAGATTGGCTGTCTCAGCAGATCTCTTTCAGCAGATCAAAATTCATTCAGTCAAGTTTACAGTATTTAGTTTTATTTCAAGCCTTTTTCTGTGCAAGTTGGAATTGTTGGGAAAACAAACCTTGAAAATAAAATAGTAGGTTTTGTATTACATTTGTTATTTGTAGTTATCTACCTTCCCATCCAGCATACCATATTAAAAGGTAGAAAACTCGATTTAATATTTACCGCGGGAGAGATAAATCAGCTTCAAACAATGTTGGTGCCAGGATGCGAAATGCGTTTTGAGCCGAAACCCATCGATCTCGCTTTAGATTTGTTTCTCCGACTATCCACTGTCCGGCGGGTCAGCACAAGGGAGGATCTGCCATGCACAGTTCGCCCTCGCCTGGGCCTTGTTCTACCCTAACCCGAGGCAGTTCAGGGTGCTGCGCGCCATTGGACCGTTGAAATATTCGCGTTGCGTCGAGAGTTCGGAATGCCTGTAATGCGAGAGCCTGCACCAGCAGTTGAAAAGCTCTCAGCACTGCGCGTTTCAGTCGGTCAAAAGACGAAACCAATTTTCAGGAGACGAGTCGACCAGGGTCGCCTTTCAGGATTTATTGCGGACGCGTCTTCCCCCACTTGTATGGCTTTTTTACCAGCACGATAAGCGGACTACTTCGGTTTCTTAAAATTGCATTCCTCCTATAGAAGATTTGTGAATTTGAAGCGTTGACGATGCTCCGAATTATTCTGCAATGATACGCATAAACAGCCAGTAAAACATATCCCAAGGCACAATATTGATTGAGTTGAAATTTTCAACTTGAAAACTAATTTATAAACATAACTAATTTATTTCTGTTTCTATCCCGTTTTCCAACGAGAAAAATTCCAATTCGTATACAGCCATTCAATAGAAATATTTTGAGAAGTCCAGATTGCTATCCAATCCCAACAGTTACATGAATTATAGTGGCCCGAGGCCCGTATACGTGAAAGCCCCTTAGGACCCTCCCCCAGGAACGACCCCGAGGAAGACCCTTGTAATCTTGAAAAACGCAAGGTATATATTATGCTGTAGAAGGTGAACGAATTCAAATTAAACAAGGAAAATTCTCTCCAGTGGCATTTTTCGTTTCAAGCCAGATTATAGTTTATCCGGGATGGTCCCGAAACCCTGCGTTGAACTGATTTGAATGGACTCTGGCCAGCGACTGATGTGCACGACTGGTTCGAGGTCATTTGCATCACCGATGTATGATAATGGCTAATGTAGAGGTTCCCGATGCAAACGTTACAATTTAACATGACACCCTCGACTGGGGCTGAAAGGGATAGAGGGGGATATCGGGGACGGTGATTCCCATAATCAAGTTGGACGGCCAAGTGCGAGCAATCGAATATCAGATTATGGCGAGGCCTGAGATAATATCTTCGATCCATTCCACACCATCTCAGTGCCCCACAGTCACCATAGCCTCCTTTGCACCCGTCATTATTTCGTACAGACGAAGATACAGGAGTTGCCAAGGTAACTGACTGCCGGCACCCGTCCCCGTGCCTTAGAGTCAATCCAGCCATCAAAGCCTCTATTGACGTTGATAGAGGATCCGTTACAGATGAATAACCTTCCGCCAAGAGACCGATCTGCTACCGAGGTCGGCTATCTGACTTTCTCATCCTGACCAACAGCCAGTGTTCTCAATATTCATACTTCCTCCAATCCCTGGAATTGGGTTTGTTCCAGGAGCGCGAGTCTAAGCATTTTTAGATGCTTTACGCAGGCGCAGTGCAAGGTTTGGTCGGCGATACCCTAGCAAAGGCATTTTACAACACCTAAAGCACATTACACGCGACAAACATTACAGAACATTAAAAGCCTAAAGCTGGGTTCAGATGATCGGCAACGAATATTGATGGGCATCGAATCTGCTAAAAAAAAGCTACGATATAGCTCACCCCTATGTAGAATAAATCAGAATTCGATAAAGAGGATAACAGACATCCGACACAAATTGAAGATTGTGAACAGGCTAAATACCAGATTGAAAATGGTGAACAGGCAGAAAACTCTTTTGGAATTTCCGTCCCTTATTCTCTCGATAAAGCGCCTTGCCCTCTTATATACTACAGTTTTATCAAAATCAATTATCTCCTTCTAGTTTGCAGGATGTTCGGCTCTCTACGCTTTCGGAGCAAAGTCCCATCGTCCGCCGGTTCTTTCTCGAGCCATTGTTAGGCCGGCGGATTCAGCCGGCGGAATACCGCCTTCTGGAACGTCCCAGCAGCTTTGGGTTACTCATTCAAGCCAGCTTATTAAAAAGCGTAATATAAGCGAGCGACTTGCTCCCAGCAGAAGAAGAGTTTCGCCTGTTTTTCTCGGCAGATTGTGCGGGAAAGCAAAAACTATTTGAGCTCACCCCTTCCACCGTTTTCTCATCCAGACGGCCATTTTTCCTTCGGGGCAGACCACTAACGTTCCATAGCCTCTATCTCAGCTATTCATAGCAGCTCTCATTTTTCTCCTCAACACGAGTTAATTAACTGCAGTTGTTTTCAGTCAGTCTCCTCTTTTATTTTCGGGGTTTTTCACATCGGCTCATCCTTATCCTCCTGATACTCGTTTGCCCATTGTTTTTTCTAATATAACAGCGAAAAGAGAAATCATCATCATCATCATCATTCTTGCGTACAAACAAAGCTAAGAACCGATTGAAAAGTTTTCCTAAGAAGTATCGTTCATTTAATATTTGATGAAAATATAAAAACATGGATTTTCAAGGTAATGTGCTGTTGTCAGAGAAGAGCCCGAGTTATTTGATAGGTATAGTTACTAGCTTGGATTATTCGATGTTTATTTTAGATGCGGACTGGTAAATACCGGTTCAGAGGATTGGACATACCCTGGATGTACTGCCTTGCCGGGTGTAACCCTGCAAAGTTTCAAACAAACGTCAGGGGTAGCTAAATTAACAATTTGGTTCATTAACGATTTTGGTCCAGCCATTAATGCGCCAAAGGCGTTCTAACGACTATGGACACCCTGATCCGAATTTGGTCTGCTAACTCTTTGCGTAGGTATGGCCAGCCTGTGACGGGGCACTTCACCCATACGGACCAAGAATAGTGCGAGTGGGAATAATAATGAATTTTGGACAGTTGCCAAATGATATACGAGTAATTTGCCTTGTTGATGTCGGCTGCATTAATTTGATCTGCCAAATAGTGCCCGGAATTACCGTGAGTAATTTTGCCGTGGAAAAGGAGTCGAATTTACTTCTCTTTGTGCGTCGTTTCCGGACGGTTTCCCCGACGTAAGAGGATAAAAGCAGCCTGAGAGCTACATAAGCGGATAGGAGCCAGGGAGCAAAAGGGATGGAAACAATGCTCTTTCGAGCAGATCAAATATTATAACAGATGTAGGCACTGCCGACAACTCATCACCCCTCCCGGGATTCCTCTCTATTCTCTGCTCACTTGGATGCTTCATTTTTCCGAAAAAGTCCACAGGTACCGAACTTCAGCGGCTATTTTTAGGAGCCTTTCAAGTGACCCAGCTATATTTCCACCGCGACGTAGAGGAATTCGCCTGAAAAACTATATTAGACAGCGATTTTCGATACTATATATATTCGATTTTCGATAACTATATTAGAGAGCGACGGGTGTTTCCTAGCGACTCATAGCATTTCCAAGTCGAATTTAGAATTTTTCCAGGCCAATTTGAGAGATTTCAAACCAATTTACAACTACATCCAAATTTTCCAAACCATACAATATTCGAACCGAGTTATGGACGGATGGCACCATCCACGGCCAGCCTCGCCCAAATGCAACTCAATTAGCTCGACAAACATTGTTTAAGAGCATTAGTAGCTCATCGGATAATTAGGGACATTGCTCATGTCGGGAACTGTAACGTTCGTTGAAATAACAAGGGTGATCGGTCTGCGTGTTCTGAGTGAGGGGGCGAAATTCTGCAGAATGCCTACCTAATTAACGTTTTTGGAAAATTTTTAATGGCCTTCAAAATTTGTTAAAACTAAGGCCCGTATTCGAGAGCGTCAGAGCAACACACCCTATCATTTTTGCCAAAAATGAGTTGGAAAACTCTCTCCACCACGGATTCAATAAATTTGAAGTTTCAGCGCAATTCCAATAGGATGTGCGCAATTCACGTGATACAATCGTCATTGTGTCGATAAAGAGCCGTACTTTCAGCGATTTGGCATCGTGTACCATTTCAGAGGAGGTGGCCTCTGAAGTGCTTCAAATTTTACCGCGAATGTGATTTTATTAGACTGTTTTTATCGTATTAGTGTTTTTCCCATCCTTGACAACCAGGGGCTTTCCTGAAGAGTGGGCAAAATGACGATAGGGGGTGTTGCTATTAACTTGACGAATGGCAACGAAGTGGCCACTTGATTGACAAAAATAAAAGTTACACGTTTGATTGGTCAATTTCTAATAAAAATGCGAACCCCCTAGTCCGTTCCCGTAAAGCCCACATCGTTCTGGAGATGATCACAGCAAATCAAGTTTCCACGCTTTTCTTTTTTTCGAAATGTTCTTTAAGTCATCACTTTAGAAAGTTCCTTATTTGGAGGATAGCTTTTCAATTCAAATTCCCATACATGCGTTTTCCTACGTGCAGCAGAAGGGGAAAGGAAATTTATTTTCTACCCAAAAATCAAGGAGGTTGTAGGGAGGCTGCTACTTCTGATCTAGTTCAGGTAGTTATGAGCGTAGGGAACGATAAAAAAGAGCTAGACGAGAAAAAGTACGGACGTCCCACAGCGCAAATTTCGGGTTTCTCCCCTTAGGCCAATAAAAACAAAATCGCAGGGTCAATTTTCCGCAGGTGTCCCGGGATCAAGCAAGCAGGACCCCCTCGCTGCTGGCCGCTGCTGATGGAAACTACGGAAAAAAGGTGTCGGCGAGCAGCGGAGTAATCGTCTTCGGCTCTTGGTGTTCTCGCTCGTTCCCGTCCACATTGTTCACATTCCGTTGGATGGGGATGGCGATGGGGATGAAAGGGGCGGCCGTCTGTACATAGCAGAAAAGCACTACGGCTTTTGTCCGGATCGGTGTTGGTAGATGGCATCGAGGAAACGCCGGGTGAACGTGGTTTGGGTAGTGTAATTCGAATTGAATCCAACCCCATTTGGTCGTCAGCCGTAAGGGGTGGGAGGATGTGCACATGGAAAACTCGGCACTTGTTGTGTTTTCCCGTTGGCGGATGGGGAAGAAAAATAAGAGGGCGAAACGCGTGATTGGTCGAGAAGAGAGAATGATTGAGTAGGTGTAGAGGCTCTATAGCCCCCAACTGGAGAATTCACTGGGTTTCGCGAAAAACATGTTGTACATACACTTCTTGTATCGTCGGTTCTGAAAGCCCTTTGATAGGACGAACTTCGGATTCAGTTTCGAATTGGTTCGCCCATTTAGCCTTGGTAACGGAATGCGTCAGCTGAAGAGCGTATCCCATTTACTCAGCCTGAATTGAGCCGAAATGGGAATGCGATTTTTGTGGGACGTCAGGCAACAATGGGATGAAATTTCTGTCGTAATTACTGTGTAGTAATTAGAGAGAGAAAGATTAACTTTTCTCTATTAGAGCTTGGAGCACCCTGCAGGGATATGAACAGATTCAACGAAAATTGATCGAGTTCAAGTCTAATGATGGGAGAAAACATCAGTATTGAGGGCACACAATCTTCACTATAATTCCAGTGCCAGCGCAGGAATGGAAAATACAGAATTTAGCTGAGCCTAGATGGTCGCTGTGCCACCCACCAAATGTCCCTCGTCATTTTCCCTCGCTCATGTTGAATATCAATTCCCTCGTTTTCCGACATTTCCCAGGATATCCCCGAATGATTCAATCGATTCGGATTTGATTTTATGGAAGGGACGAGAAGGAACTCAATCATTCAGCACTTTAACGGGGTGGACTTGACTTCCATGTTCACGGGTCTGTCATCAACTTCGAGTTACGTTCATCAAGTTCTGTGGTTTCCAAAAACAATCTCCGCGAATCAGCTAACTCTCCATCTGGGCACTGCATTTAACATGTATCTGCCTCCAAAATATACATGGGGAAAAACAGGATACATACCCTGATCCGCTGAGTGAGCTCCCAGGTTGAAATCACATAAGTGGACAGGCAAAAAATCAAATTGTTATGCTATCAATATTTAAAACCCAATTTCCATGGTCTAAAGACAGAAGAAATATATATTATTCTGCATTGGATTAGTTACACCACACATACGTGTCATTTATGACGCATTTATAATTCATAGTACATCATGTGATTCACATAGAATGCCTCATTGTCCGCATTTACCTCTTGTGTCGAGTGCGAACCTTGATAAATGTTCACAGCTCGTCTATTAATGAGCCGAGCAACTTGTGGAGCTCGCTGGCTATAAATCTCAGCGTATTTAAACGGGTCGCAGTGCCGACAAGCGAGGCTAGGAAATTACGGAGACGCTTTTCCTTTGGGAAGCTTCTTCAGCTCTTACCGACGGTTTTCCGAGCTGTTCGCAGAATCTCGGCTAAATAATATATCGCCCCTCCCGAACTCATTGAATATGATACTGGGTGATAAGGGGTTGAATATGATGAGGGGTTAAGTGGCCCTCCCCTGCTCAGTAAGCAATGCTTGAAATCATGCGTTGAAGAAGTATGTTTCTCATTTTTAGCCAAATGATGCCACATTTTGACAATTTCCCCCTGCACGTAATACCTAAATTCAGAATTTATGATACTTCGCTATCAATGTAGGTTAGAATGTAATTTTGAACTGGAATAAAACACAGTGTAATATAATATATTCAGATAAATAGGGCTTATTTATCTGGGATTTATCAGAATCGCTCCTTTCTTCACAAAGCGAGTAGGACTGAAACCCCAAAAGAGAAACTTATTGAATGGGCTTGGGAAATAAGCAAAACCGTACCTATATAAAATAAAATACATAAATAGGTAGTGAAGTGTTGAGGATCGACCCGTTATTCAGTTACATAAATAGGTAGCGTTACCTTATTTCACACTAGCTGTACCCGCCCGGCGTTGCCCGTGCAAAAAAATTAGAAAATGCAGATAAGTGAATAGCGCAGGAATTCACTTTTTTCACGTTTAAAACTCACTTTTTTAAAACTTAAAAACTCAGTTTTTTAAAATTCACTTTTTTAAAATTTGAAAAAATTTTTTTTTTCAAAAATCGAAAATTGGGCTTCGAGGTCTTGTTGCCAGGCTCTTTGTGCTTCCATGTAAAAAATTCCAGGTCCCTGCGTGCGATAGATTTGGCTGGAGAGCTCGGTCAAACAAACATCAAGTTTTTGCTTTTATTAGATATTAAGCCCATTCAATAAGTTTCTCTTTTGAGGCTTCAGATCTTCTCACTTTGTACAGAACGGAGGGATTCTGATAAATCCCAGATAAATAAGCCCTGTTTATCTGAATCAGCCCGATTGATGTGAATCGTTTCATGCAAAATTTGACATAACACATTTGTTTTTTCAAACTCTTGCAAGCTAGGTAGGTAAGTGTGTAAGTATAAGTATGTTTTCATGCTGAATCGGATGAGACCATTGCCCTTGCCTGATAAAAAATATAGGAAAAATATTAAATTTTTGCGTGAACACCTTGCAGAGCCGAAGTTTCTTGAGAAATGCTCAGAAACATTTTCCAGCAAAAAATAGGCGTCTTATTCAAGAGCCTAATTTCTTTTCGAATTGTTCGTTTTTGAAAATGGATTATTATGCATCGATTATTTTAACTGACGGTAGTACCAAAACCAGTGTAACAGGGGATGATACAGGATACAAAGTGCAAAAGGGCGTTGCTTGAGGATGGCAGTGTATTTTAGCGTAGATATCGCCAAGTCAATGCAATGACCTCACTCGCCCTTCGTTCCGTCGGATCGATGTCGTTAATTTAATTACTATGTTGATTTGTGAGGTAGGATAATTGGATAAATACCCAGAACTTGGATGAGGAAGCTAAGGCTAAATTACGGCAATTTCGGGAACAGAACATTAGGCCGCCACCGCTCTTGTATAGAATATTGAATAGTGTTTGCAGTAACTTGATATCATCGTTCGATCGCATCGATTGTTGATTCGTATTGATGCGGCATGAGCTGAAAAGCTTATGAAAGCGGATAGTTCTGACGGAAAACTAGTACAATTATTTATCCATGCTCAAGACGGCCGCATTCTGGAAGTCCCCACAGGGGTTCATTAAATAAAACAATTTTTTCATTACATTATTATTTAGGGTTCATCCCCAGTACCTAAATAGCTGAAATTGGGGTTGATCGTCAAGTAGTATCGTAATCTAGTGGTGCGTGGCTAACACCACCACATTGGTACATTACATTTTGGCCGGGCTGGTTCATTTGGATATTTGGACTTACTCTGCGGAAGGCACAATGCGTATTGAACTCAAGACCAGCACAAAACCATTCAAACCGAACTAAGACCCACGACAACGAGATAGAGCCAGGTTGAAATTTTATGGTAGAAATATAAATTCAGTACCCAGGTATTTCAAATCGAACTTTCGACGACTTTTCATGCGATAGAAGAGAAAAGAGAAAACTACTATGATATCAACCGAGAGTCCGAGGCTGGAAGGCGGCTAGTTTTTGCACTGTTATCTATCGTGATAATCTTATACTTCTTCTTTGTGATCTTGGAATCGCTGCCGACGAAATCAAATTTTTATTGTTTCGCTGCGGTCTATTCGAAGCCCATTGAATTGCGTTGGCAGCAATCTTATCGGCAAATCAGATTCGTTCCCGCCCTCCAATCCGACGGCCATCGACAATCGTTGCCGACCATCTGAATGTTTTTATGGTTCTATCGACCGAATCCCGACTGCGTTCAGTTCACAATCCACAACGGTCGACTGATTATAATTGAAGATAATTAGGATTGAAAAGAAGGTCAGTGGAAAAACAATAAGCCCTTTTCAGCCATCCAACAGGACGAGAAAAATGTTAGATTAGATCTTCAAATTTTCGGCGTAAAATCTTTCGAATTAATTGTTTCGAATTAAATCTTTCGAAAATAAATCTACGAACACATTTTGTTTGTCACACAGTTCACGCGAAATATTTCAAATTAGGCTTTACGGAGTAACTCAAATTAATCAGGTAGCAGATGACGTAGGTATAATAGAACAGAATCTACTCCAATATAATATATTATATATCGCCTTTTGTAGGGCTTACCAACCTACCAGAAGTTGAGTTCTTTCCTTTTCGAAGAGTTCGCTCGAATTCCTGCTCGGTTCTTTTGCGGTAAGGTGGATTAGAAGTAAAAATAAGCCCACGAGAAGGGTAAATCCAAATGTGCGATAAGTTTCTCCTCAGAGCTCAACGAATAGCTGGAAGGTGGCCTTAAAGTTTTAACGCCCCGACGGCACCCTAACTCTGTTACGTGACTTGGGTGAGCAGGTCTGATATAACTATTTCACTTCCCGCCTAAATCAATCAATGTCCAACATATTTCTACCCCCGGACAACTTCACCTCTCCAACTCTTATCGCTAGTCTTCCCGAGGCAATGCGTTAGGGCCCGGGTGATGGAAAAGGAGCGAACTCGGTCCTTTCCACTGGCGGTCCTTCGATGGAATCTTGGGGCCTACGCCCAGTCGGTTAGAGCAACGGAAACTACTTTGCTACCAAACTGACTCTGAAAACGTTTGCCAAGTGTTATTCTATGTTATGCTGGAAAATCAATAATTATTGATGGCGAATTAGGAATAAATAGATTTCGTCTAGGAAATTTATTAATAATTTTCGAAGTTGACGTAGGCGCAGATTTTTAACCTCATCTCGTCGAATGGAACGTCATTGTTCTAGGGATGAAGGGGATGCTGGAGATAAATGAAAAGTTATATTTTTCAGAACGATGGAGAATAAAATATTCATCGGCCATGGGGCTACGCAGTGTCTGGTTTTGGATGATAATTTTCTAATTAATTTTTAATCAATCAGTTTATAATGAAGCTTTCATAGAGGACGAAAAACGGAAATGGCCGGTTTATAATTTACCTATCGTTTTATTATGAAAAGCGTTTTCATCCAAGGAAATTATATGAAAATCTTCCTCGACAGTTTTCGCTCAAAATGGAAAAGTTCAGAAGTTATTCTGGGCTCTCCTGGAAAAGTTATTTTCGGAGGATTATTTCCCTGTAAATGTCTAAAATTGGCACAATAAATTCGGTGAAGAATTCAATTTTCACAAATTGTCAACGCTTAATCTCGGTTAATCTTAAGGCTCGGTTTATTGACGAAATAACCCAACCTGTATCCCAGGAAGCTTCAAATACAATTCACCACTATAATATTAAATGCCATCTTCTTATTTCAATTTGTCAAATTTCAATTTAAAAATCTCATTACCCCTGTTTATCTAAAGCTTCCTCGACTATTCGTTACATGCATTTTGTCAATAATAGGCCTTCAGTAGTAGACCGAATGAGCTGCTTGTGGTATAGTATAGAAGCTATAAATTATATAGCTCCTATCGGAAATCGAAGTTTATTTATTCCCAAATATATGCTGCTCAAGTTACACCAATAGATAAAAAAAATCACGGAATTCGCTGAAACTCCGTATAAAAACAGCAATAAAAACTCTAAAGTTGAAGTTACATTGTTAAATTCACGCAAAAATTCCAAAAAATCCGATAAATTGTGCAAAGTTTTGTTTCAAGGTTTTCGATCCTTAATGGCCGTCTGGTCCAAGGTAGAAACAAGGAATGCTCTCTCAAGTATTAACATACCTTATGATCTTCCTGATGGAACACCTTCAATAGTCGCAAGTTGCACGGCCGCTTCGATCGCGAATCAAATGCGATGGTACGTAAAGACGCGTTTTCGCAGAAGATGGGATATCTGCGCCAAAAAGACGCAGCAATTCCCTTTCCAACGCATACGCGGTGAGTTTCCCCTCGGATTACAATCCCACACTCGCACGGCTCCAATCCCGCCAAGACGATCCTGCATTGAAAATGGAAAAGTGATATAAGAGCGGCAGATCCGGTTGGGTGCCTCGGTTCGCGCATATCGGCATCGCTGGTGGGTTCCGGATCAGCGCTGAACAATATCCTTTATTGGGTGTCATGTTTTTTTTCTCTCTTTTTCTGCCTCATTCCTTTTTCGAAGAAGAATAAGGCTTGGAAACGAGAATGGGAAACGTACAAGCCGGTTTACATAGGATTTATGCGAAAAAGGTGCCGATATCCATACCTACGCGGATCAGCGAGCGCGCTAGCGAGCGTCGGGTTTTTGGGGGTTTTCGGGCAATTATGGCGCCCCAGCTCAATTCTGAACCTATTCTCTCCCGCTTCAATTCGCACCCTGTGTTTTCAATTCGGAGGGAAAGGGGCGAATATTGGGAAACATTCGATATAACGTCATTGCCAGAACGGCAGAACCGCAACTTATCAAAGTGCGGAATTGTATACCTACTCACCTTCTCATCAAATTCAATCAGACGTATCCTAACACCGAAAGAGTAAATAACACATTTTGGTATGCACAGTTTTTGAACGACATTTTGATGAGTTCAGAGGCAACAGGGATAAACAATTTCAAAAACCACACTACGCAAATTTTTAATAACCCCTAAAAATCAATATTGATATGAAACGTACACCTGTTCATCAAATTCAATTATACACCTTACACCGGACCAGTGGTGCGCAGATAGCACATTCTGGTATTGGGCTATCCGTGAAATGAAAATGGTCAAGTCGCCCGACGCACAAATATTCGCGCAGGATAGGCCGCGCACACGAAACACCCGCCGTAGTGTTCACGATCGGCAGAAGGCCTTTAACCTAAGCGTTACGTTCCACGTATAAGACGCTCTAAAGAAATGTGATACCCGCCACGGGTCTCCGTGGTGAAGGTCCTGGTAGTCGTGACACTTCTTCAGCCCTGGAACCGCCGCTCCTATCAAGTTCAGCCTAAATAGAATTACAAGGGTTAAACGCAGTTACCCCTACCACCTTTCCGCCTTATAAAAACTCTTTCCCTCCCCTCACATCTTCTCCCACTTGGTTTACCCTCCTTCGGAGACTCAGTGAGAACTTAACGCCTTTTATCTCCTCCCTCGACCTCCTTTTCCGTTTGGATTTCCAGCCTTTTGAGATTCCGGTCGTGGCGAAAATCTTTCGCAGAGTTGAAGCGATTTTCACGCTCGGCAATCTCAACCTTTTCCTCTGAATTTGTCCTTTTAACTCGCCGCGCCGGTTGAATTCAAATTTGATCCGCGGAAGATTGCCATATCAACTGGGCCGTCGGATTTTGATGAGTGCGAGATTCGTCGAGGATAAGGCGACGCTCGTTATCCTTAGAAATTTCATACAGGAGCGTGAACATTTATTTTGAGAACATTTTGACGGGAAACTTGAACTCATTCAAAAAGCAATTTGTAACAGTTTCTACTCAACTTTAAACTCAAAATGAAATTCGAACTTTCAACTCAAACTCAAAGTGAAACTCGAACTGAAACTGGAATTTCAACTCTAACTTTAGGAAAGTCAAACTCAAACCTGAATTCGAACTAAACCCAAGCTTGAAATCTAACTTAAACTTAACACAAACTTCAAAGTCAAACCCAAACTGACATTCGAACTCAAACTGGAATTGAAGCTCAAACTCAAACTTGAAGGCAAACTGAAAATGGAATTCAAACTCAAACTGACACTCAAACTCGAACTCAAACTGTTACTCACACTCAAACTTGAAGTCAAACTGACACGCAAACTCAAACTGAAATTGAAACTCGAAATCAAACTCAGACGTAAACTCAAACTTGAATTCAAACTTCATTTCAAACTCAAACTTAATCTCAAACTCAAACTTGAACTGAAACACAAGCTGAAATTAAAACTGAAACTCAAGCTTGAACTCAAACTGTAACTCATATCAGAACTTGAAGTCAAACTGACACTCAAACTCGAACTGAAATTGAAACTCGAACTCAAACTCAGACGTAAACTCTAACTTTATCTCAAACTCAAACTTGAACTGAAACACAAACTGAGTCTGAAATTCAAACTGAAATTGAAACTCGAACTGACACTGAAACTGAAACTCAAACTTGATCTAAAACTGAAATTGAAACTTGAACTGTAATTCGAACTCAAACTGAACCTCAAACTTGGAGTCAAGCTTAAAGTACAACTGACTCTCAAACTGAAATCAGTTTCAGTCTGTTTCAGTTTCAATTTGAGTTTCAGTTTAGTTTAAGTTGGAGCTTAGTTCAGTAGGTAACAGTTAAGCTAGTTGGAGTTAAGTTCAGTTCCAGTAACAGTTTCTTAAAATTGAAACTGAAACTCAAATTGTAACTCCATCTTGAACTCAAGCCATTGATTTTCCGAAGGTGTCCTTCCATATTTGTTCTCCCTAAGTTGCAGGAGGAGTTGTCAACCCTAATTTTGCTCCGGTTCGGAATTAATAATAAATAAATAATCAAAGATAATTCACTATAAACCAAGTTCATTTACCACACTTGCATTCCTTGTCGGGCCATACCAATTTATAGAACTTCGAAATTCATAAGCTACCAGGTATGCTGCAAACTTGGCTTATTGAGAAATTATCTCTTATTGTTTCCATTAGATAGTTATGGTACCTAGTTGAAACATAAAAGGTGACCCGTATCCATTACGGAGATTCTGGTAAATAAATGTCGTAAATATTAAGGAAAATAAGTATCATCTGCCGGCTGTGGAAATTCGGTCGGATTTTTACACGTGATAGAACACCAACAGTAAGAACACGAACGGCTCGACAGGGGAGAAAAAATTAATAAAAGTCAAGAAAGAGGCGGAGAGATCGGAGATTCCCCGCCCCCACCTCACCGGCTCCACTTCAGCCTCAATCTCATAAAGCTCCCAAGACTCGCTACTGCAGGTTAGGTAACGCTTGGGAAAATTGATGTACGACCTTCATTAATCCAACTGGTGAAAGTGAGGGCTGAGGGATTTTCTCCATCCCTCTCCCCCAGAGTCTCTGGCTCAGTTTGGCGAACAACTTTATATTGATTTATACGGTTCGAAGTCGCGCTCGCGAGCGGCTTCGGTGTAACGTTTTTTTATTATGACGTGTTTTTTTTTTTGCGAGCGGCTCATATTTTCTGGCGACCGTGGCCAATTTCGAGTTTCAATATTCCCGATATACGGGCGGTTTCGCTGGTAGGTACTTGAGAATCGAATATCGAGCTAGATCGTTTTATACCAGTACAAGGTGAGGACATAGGTAAGAAAATATCTATAGCTAACTAGCTAAGGGTAGCTATGTAATCCTTGAGTTTACCTACCGATTTCCGAAAACCTTGAACCTCGTAAAATTTAATGGCAAATTGAATCTGGCAATTGCCACGTAATTTTGCTTAAAAAAAATACTACTATTACACGTGCAACACTGAGGGTTTCCATCAAGTCATAACCCAAAACCTGCAACAAGAGCCGAAAAATCGTCAAACGTATTACTTACCTACAAAATTTGTAGGCTCATTTAATGAGCCCGTATCTTGCGAAAATTTTCGAATATCATAATATATCGAATTATAAATTTCCACAGTCATCGAAGTACCTACTACTTCTCCAAAATATATTTTTCTTCCCCTGCGATCGGACAGGGAAGCCATCGATTTTTTTCATACGTAGGTATTCCGTGATGGATTGTTCGGTAATAGGCCCCGCGGGAACTTTGTCCCTTCATGGCCCCAGTTCTATGTAACGCAATAAGATCTGCTCCAATCCGCACACCCCAGGCACTAACAAAACTCATCTTAACCCCCTGGTCGGGAAAGGCCGGATAATTGAATTCTTTTGTTTGTTCGACTTAGGGACCAAACGCAAGGGTGGAGGTTTTCTTTCTCCAGTTCTTTCCCCAGCACTTTCCTCGGAACCATCTTCGTTCTTCTCCTTTTCTATTCCGCCGAGCTTGGAAAATCTGCTCGGATATCTTTATGAGCTTTTCTTCTCTCTGTGAGGTCTCATTTTTCCAGGTTATCCGCTGAAGTTACAAACCCATCATTGACAACGTTCGCATGTTATCGTCGATTATAGAGAAATTCCCGGTCCACCACATCCATCAACCAGTGGCTTTTATTAATTGTGCAGATTCGCAATTGAAACGCATGATACTTTCGAGGAAAAACGGGAAATCCGAATTTTTACACTACAATTTTGATCTAGCAGGTAATATCAAGGTACCTATGCCGTGTGCATCAAAGTGGTGTGCCCGGGTAAAGTAGTAATAACTAAATTCAAAAATCGAAGTACCAACTATTCTACAGCTATAACTTGTAAACGGTAAAAATTACTAGTGGTCTCTCGTGATTTTGAATTGAGCCAAATTTTCTGAGGGACAAGTACCTAGTTGAAAATACTCAATTTCCTTAGGCATTCATAATAATATTATAAATAATCACGTATAATCGTATAATAGTCCTTAGGCACTTATGATAATATAAATCCTTATATTATAAGAGTCCTTGGATTATAAGGTCCTCAAAACAAGTCCTTGTATTATAAGGTCCTCATAACAAGTCCTCATGACAATTCCAGTTTGTCCTGATTTTGCTAGCTCAGCCCCTGAATTGACTAAAACTATCGAAAATTTTGATTCCTTGCAGTCTTATTCTGTAATTTAAGGGAGTGGGAGTTGAAAAAGGAGGTAAAAAACTGAAACAAGTGCCGAAAAAGCGTATGAGTAACCCATAATACGAAATTCCACTGTGCCGCGAATTTTTCCAAGCCCTGAACTCCCAATTAGAAAATTTTGCCATATTTCGAACAACACAGTATTTAATTTATCTCGTGTGAATGGGAGTAGAAACTTTTCCCGTGGAATGGGATTCGCACAACATTGGTGTTCGGATTGTTTGAAGCATTTTCCTTCTCGATAAGCCACATAAAACCTTATTTTAACCCGAAAATTGATGTACGATTGATTGTATTCGAGTTCGGGCTAATCGAATACAAGGTTCAACTGAAAAATACGATAGGTACACATGAAAATTGAACGCGCTCTGTCAAAATAAATTGATTTATCTGCTGGCGCTGAGAGGAGCATTTTCTATGCCAATAATGTTTGATAGCAATCATGTTAGACAGTATTGTACAAAAAAGTCGTGGTAATCGGTTGAATTCTATTAAAATCCCTCACTTTTTACTTTCATTTATTAACGATGCAATCCATATTAAATTTGAAATTTTCAAAGTGAATGGTAGTCGTCCTAATATTGAAAATCGGAAGGGAGCTCCATACATGAAACGTTTACTTATACGCCAATTATATTCAAATAATATTCAAATTGCACGTTATTTGAACGAAATGACCACATATTTTATAGATCGATTATTTCACAACGATGAAAATGCAAAACCGCAAAAACGACGCCAACCCAATGGTAACTGAACCTTTGAACTTTGAAATTGGCCTTGTTGGGTCGTAGGTCGAAAAGTTCTCGCCTGAAGAACGGTTTTAATAACGTTCCATCAAGTAAATTTTCCTTTTCGAAAAGTTACAGATCTAATGAATTGATGCCCAAACGAGAAAAGCGCGGGACTGTTTCATTGTCTTTCAACAAAGATAAACTCTTCTGCTTTTTGGCGGGTAAAGGCGATTCCAAAACTGGCGCTCTTCAAAACTTCGTATCCCCGCCATCTCTGTTCAGCAGTTTTATTCAGTTTGCTTTTCGCCCGTAGGGAAAGTTTCCATCGAGATACCGACGCTGGTGAAAACTCCCCGCCCGATTTCCCGCTCGCCAATAAAATTCGTAAAGTTTTTAAATCTTTATTTACCGATCGGGAAAAGGGAGGGACCTGCGAATCGCCCTGAAATCCGCAGTTTCATAATTGAAAGAACTTCCAGTTCCCTTCGGTGCTCTTTTTTTCGCCCTATAAGCGACTTATCTTTGCACCTGATTAGAAGTTTAACTTTTTGATCCTCCATCTAAAGGCCAAAAACGACACTCCTAAGTAGCCCCACTGAATTCTGGCGGTGAAACAAGAGGTTGGAATGGGAACTTCATCAGTGCCGTTATCTAAGGTCGCCCACTTGATCGACTTCGACTCGCGTACAGATTAATTATTACTTTTCGAAAATCCTTCTATAAGAAGTTCAAGTTTTTGATGATTTGAAATATCCGGTTGAAAAAATGTCGTCTCGTCACTCCGAGGGCTGGTTTTTCAATTTATTTCGACAGTGAGCCTGCAAAACCCCAAATTTTGGAGGAGGTGAAAAAACTTCCGAACCCTGGCTGGGCAAATGGAGATGTCCATGGTGACTTGGCTTAGAAACGCCAACGAAATTTGATGATTGCAACTTTGAAAGTACCTCGACCAATTAAAATAAATAATTAAATTAATGAATTTTCTTGAGCCCACGACAAGCTTTTGGATAGTGAATGAGCGCCTAAAAAGCAGCTTGAGTCCATTTTCTTGACTCGAGGAGATACCCAAGTAGTTGTTCAACCAGTAGACCTCAATACATCATTTTCCCAAAAAACTCAACTCACGGGGTTTTGCAGATTCACTGAGCTGATTTAGGTATAGCTAGATTTCATCCCAGGACGCTTGAATCAACTAATTTCCGAGAAATTTTCAGTACGACCGTCAATAAAAATATATGTGCAAGCGTCCTTGGATAAATTTAGCTTTAAACGAATTGACAAACCGGCCCTGAGAATTTTCGCTCTGAAAACTTCGTATGACCGATTTTCCAACGATCGCTTCAGTTTCAACCGTTTCAATGGTGAAACCCGTTGACCTGTACACTTGTCTATGTGGGCGAAAAATTGGAAAATATCTCGAAACGAAGGTAAATTCCGATTAAGTCCGCCAGACGCGTTTGAGGACAGAATGTGACGGAGATTCGATGGAAAACAGAACAATTCGTGTCAATCGCTCAACTGCTGCTTCACTTGATAAGACAGCTAACACAACATCGACGCTCTCCAAACTCATCGACCCCCCCAACCTGCAAATTTGTGTCAGGTCAACCGGTTCGACGCCTCTCTGTTATCAGTATTCCGATCCTGCACCCCACTCCGATTTTCAACCATCCGGTTTTACCCGGCAACCTAAAATTGATTGAGTCGAGTCATGAGGTATGTTGAATGATTCTTAAATATTCCGGATAAAATGTGAATCGATATCTGACTCGAATAGTGAGTGGGTACTACGCAAATGTAAATTATTTTCCCCGGTTAATACTTAATTCTTTTTTCGGGATGCGATCGTTCTAAACCAAAATGAAAAGTTTGGACCGCAAAATAGCATTAATATTTATAACCAACCCTCTCACCCGAATCTGGCTTTGAAATTCGTTTGCCAGCAACAAAACAACTTAAACTTTTATTAGTCGAACTTGTAAAACCAAATACCACGAAAGGTCATCGGGGTAAATAATAATTGAACTCCTCTGCATTCTCCTTAAACGCAAGACATTCTATTTTCCATTGTTGAAAGATTCAACTGCTGAATCCTGAACTAATGATAGCGGCTATAACTGGGGGATACATCCCATATTCGAGATCAAAGTCAACTACGAGATCAAAGTCAACTTTTAGATCAAAGTCAAATTCGAGTTCAAAAATCAACTTCGAGATCAAACTCTACTTCGAGATCAAAATCAACTTCGAGATCAGAGTCAACTTCGAGATCAAAATCCACTTCGAGATCAAAATCAACTTCGAGATCAAAGTCAACTTCGAGATCAAAGTCAACTTCGAGATCAAAGTCAACTTCGAGTTCACACTAAACTTCGAGATCAAAGTCAACTTCGAGATTAAAATCCACTTCGAGATCAAAATCAACTTCGAGATCAAACTCAACTTCGAGATCAAACTCAACTTCGAGATCAGAGTCAACTTCGAGATCAAAATCCACTTCGAGATCAAAATCAACTTCGAGATCAAAGTCAACTTCGAGATCAAAGTCAACTTCGAGATCAAAGTCAACTTCGAGATCAAAATCAACTTCGAGATCAAAGTCAACTTCGAGATCAAAATCCACTTCGAGATCAAAGTCACCTTCGAGATCAAACTCAACTTCGAGGTCAAAATCAACTTCGAGATCAAAGTCAACTTCGAGATCAAACTCAACTTCGAGATGAAACTCAACTTCGAGATCAAAATCAACTTCGAGATCAAAGTCAACTTCGAGATCAAACTCAACTTCGAGATCAAACTCAACTTCGAGATCAAACTCAACTTCGAGATCAAACTCAACTTCGAGATCAAACTCAACTTCGAGATCAAAGTCAACTTCGAGATCAAAGTCAACTTCGAGATCAAACTCAACTTCGAGATCAAAGTCAATTTCGAGATCAAAGTCAATTTCGAGATCGAAATCCACTTCGAGATCGAAATCAACTTCGAGATCAAAATCCACTTCGAGATCAAAGTCAACTTCGAGATCAAAGTCAACTTCGAGATCAAACTCAACTTCGAGATCAAACTCAACTTCGAGATCAAACTCAACTTCGAGATCAAACTCAACTTCGAGATCAAACTCGACTTCGAGATCAAAGTCAACTTCGAGATCAAAGTCAACTTCGAGTTCAAAAATCAACTTCGAGATCAAACTCTACTTCGAGATCAAAATCAACTTCGAGATCAGAGTCAACTTCGAGATCAAAATCCACTTCGAGATCAAAATCAACTTCGAGATCAAAGTCAACTTCGAGATCAAAGTCAACTTCGAGATCAAAATCAACTTCGAGATCAAAGTAAACTTCGAGTTCACACTAAACTTCGAGATCAAAGTCAACTTCGAGATTAAAATCCACTTCGAGATCAAAATCAACTTCGAGATCAAACTCAACTTCGAGGTCAAAGTCAATTTCGAGATCAAAGTCAATTTCGAGATCGAAATCCACTTCGAGATCGAAATCAACTTCGAGATCAAAATCAACTTCGAGATCAAAGTCGACTTCAAGATCAAACTCAACTTCGAGATCAAACTCAACTTCGAGATCAAACTCAACTTCGAGATCAAACTCAACTTCGAGATCAAACTCAACTTCGAGATCAAAGTCAACTTCGAGATCAAAGTCAACTTCGAGATCAAACTCAACTTCGAGATCAAAGTCAACTTCGAGATCAAAGTCAACTTCGAGATCAAAATCAACTTCGAGATCAAAATCAACTTCGAGATCAAAATCCACTTCGAGATCAAAGTCACCTTCGAGATCAAAGTCAACTTCGAGATCAAATTCAACTTCGAGATCAAACTCAACTTCGAGATCAAACTCAACTTCGAGATCAAACTCAACTTCGAGATCAAACTCAACTTCGAGATCAAAATCAACTTCGAGATCAAAGTCAACTTCGAGATCAAAATCAACTTCGAGATCAAAGTCAACTTCGAGATCAAAGTCAACTTCGAGATCAAACTCAACTTCGAGATCAAACTCAACTTCGAGGTCAAACTCAACTTCGAGATCAAACTCACCTTCGAGATCAAACTCAACTTCGAGATCAAAGTCAACTTCGAGATCAAACTCAACTTCGAGGTCAAATCCACTTCGAGATCAAAGTCACCTTCGAGATCAAAATCCACTTCGAGATCAAAGTCACCTTCGAGATCAAAATCAACTTCGAGATTAAAATCCACTTCGAGATCAAAATCAACTTCGAGATCAAAGTCAACTTCGAGATCAAAGTCACCTTCGAGATCAAACTCAACTTCGAGATCAAAGTCAACTTCGAGATCAAACTCACCTTCGAGATCAAACTCAACTTCGAGATCAAAGTCAACTTCGAGATCAAACTCAACTTCGAGGTCAAAATCAACTTCGAGATCAAAGTCAACTTCGAGATCAAAATCCACTTCGAGATCAAAGTCACCTTCGAGATCAAAATCAACTTCGAGATCAAAGTCAACTTCGAGATCAAATTCAACTAAAAATAGTACATCAAGTGAAAATTTTTCAATTCGTCAGTAGTTTTGGGTTGTCACAGGGGTTTTGGACGGCCGCACCTTGGCACCACTGCGCATGACCGACATAACATGCGTCGGCGCTGAACGTTAGTTGAACGTGATTCAACAAAAACACCCTATGTGACGGTATTAGTTAAACATTTACCAAGCAAAACACTCAGAGCCGCAGTGTTAATGTGATTATTTCACTCTTAAGTGGATAATTGAATGGAGAGAGGAGCGAGAGAGTGAATTATTTATCGCAGATGTGAAACCCCAGAAGGTTAAAAAGGGCGATGATAAGAGTTTGGGCGAGAAGTCACAAGAAAAAGGAAGTGGCAAGTTCCTAAAGGGTGGCGCCTGCTGTGCATTATTGAAAAGCTCGTGAGAGGACATGCGAGTCTGGACTGGAGCCCTTTGTAGCGCTATAATTGAATGAAACGGTCAGCATTCTTCTTCCATTCAACTTTGAAACGTATATTATAACATTTCTAAGACGAATTGAGAGTTTTACAAATTGATGATGATTGTTGAAGTTACGAGACTGAGGACCGGTGCATCAATAAATCTATAATAATCTAATATTTATCTAAATTTACGTTGAATAAAAAAGAAACTATCAATAAACTTTGACGGAAACGTTATAATTTTAAGTGGTTATAGTGATTCGATTTTAAACCGGTTTTAAAATACCTTTCTATAGTGTTTTTTTTTTTTCATTTTTCATACTAGATAACTAATAGACTAATAGACGGTACACCTAGGTATTGTGCTAGATGAAACCCATATTTTGTAAAAGTAATTATTTATTTCAAAAATGTGAATAAAAAATACTCCAAAAAAAAAAAATTTTATTGGCGTTTCCAAGCCGCGTCCGCATGGCCGCGACTCGAGCAGCCAGCAATTGGAAGTTTTTTCACCTCCTGCAGAATTTTGGGTTTTAGGCATACGGGGTTTCTCAGTATTACTATCAAAATTCTAGCTCTCAAATAAAAAATCGTTAGCAAGATAGTTGACTTTGAACAAGATCGATCTCTTCACTTTCTTCCATGACATTTGCCAAATATTTCCCTTTTTTCCGACGGGGCGGCCAACCTAAAAACAGAATCGAATTTCCATCCTTCGGTACAAAACGCGCGCTGCTCCGAACTCATCAGGGCTCTGTTTGCCCGCAACGGGCAGCCCGAGTTGACTCGTCCCTCCGGGGCGACTTGGACCAACACACGGCCGAGTTGAGTTATGGTGAACATTAAGGCTTGCCCGTAATGAGGAGAAGTGCTAACACTGAAAGTAAAGTGGCCCTTTATATCTTGAGGCCGAACGCACACATCTGCCGCTCTGCTGGCACCGGACACGGCGGCCCTATTGGTCACGGTCGAGCCACGACCCTCGGGCGACTCTCTTCGTCAAGGGACTAATTCCATAAGACTCCTCAAAAACGCCTTCTCCCCGCCCGAGTTTCGCGCTAACTCCGTCTTTCCCACCTCCTCCCCGCGATTTCCTTTTATCTTGGCCGGCTTTTCGTACAAGAAGAAAGACCGGAAGGAGTTTCTCTCAATTGCTTCTCTCGCCCGCACGTCCCTCATCGCCCTCGTCCTCGGGGCAATTCCGAGATGAGAGTTTTCCCCGCCGCGCCGAGTCAACGTTTTCTTGCGGGCTTTGCCCCGAATGAAGACGCTGAGCGCCATGTTTCGGTCAATCGATTCGATCGTCAAAATAGAAGTTTGCTCTTATTTGGGATTTCTTCGTGGAAAAGGACCCTTGGAAATTTCCGATGTGATCATGACGCAGCTGTTTAAATTTTCTGGATAAGTCCATAACCCTGATATTCCATTAAACTGTACCTACCGATCGGAGAATTTTGCTCTCAATTCTCTCAAAAGAAAAATCAAGGGGTTTCGATAAGTTTGCGTTCAAAAATAGTCGAATTTTTGAAAAAAAAATGTTGCGTAGATGACACACAATAATTCCATATTTTGATGCGTAAAATTTGGGCACAGTTTGATTATATTTTGAACAATTTTGAAGGCTTTTAAGTCGTAAATAGTAAAAAATGCACTAGGCAAATTTTAACACTCGCATTGATTAAAAATTTGTCAAGTTATAGGAATAATCTTTCACGTATCCTACGAGGTAAAACAATGATTTTAAGACCGAGAACGCTCAAATCGGTTCATTTTTGTGGCCAGAAAATATAAAACAAGTGCCAATATATCGGAAGTTGGCAATTGAGGGGGCTAGGGCCATTTTTCGTAAATTACCACAAACGGACAAACAGACACCTGTTCAGGTACCTAGCGATTCTGAGTAAAAGAGTATCGGTAAAATAACATAAAATTAAAACTTTTCCCTACGCAAATTTCTTGCTGTTAATTTTTATATGAATAATATTAATCATAAAATTAAAAATTTTCTCAAAAAAGTGAAAAAATTTTCAAAAAAGTGAAGATTTTTTCAAAAAAGTGAAAGTTTTTGGTCATGAAGTTCAAAATTTGTCGTTGGTCCTAGCTCCTACTTTAGACCAGAGTTTCTTTCTAATATTTCATCCCAAAAATGTTTTTAAATTACCTACTATAGGTAGTTGAACAAATGAACTAATGAAATTGCGTACTTTTTTCATTAAATGGGTCATTCTAAAATTATGGGACTATTTCAGGTGTCGGAAAAACGAAAAAAAAAGTTCGATTTCCCCACTTTTTTTGGTGTTACGGTCTTTGTAGGGTTCCCTCAGTACAATTCTGAAGCGGGACCACACTTTACCTCGTAGTTCCTAAAATATCGAATTTTGAAAATTTGTACTAGGTATATACAATTTTTTTAATAATAATTAGGAAAAAAACGCTGCTAAGTAGATCAGTGGCATGTGCAAATTAGTTTTTGCTATGTCCGAAGAACTCTGCAAATTTTGCACAGGGGTTCATTTTTCGATTGCAAAGACAAACCTTACGATATATCGGTACTCCTTAAACACAGAATTCAGCTGTTATTATTCTATAATTTCAGTATCAATTTGTATTTTAGATGGGTTATTTAGAAAAACGTTTTTTCAACCAGGCAAAAAATAATCATCCTCTTCGCTTGATAAATACTTACTTACCTATCCATTTTTTCAACGCAGCTGATCGTTCAATTCCGTTAAATTTACCATTTAATCTATTCTTGATCACCTTCATAATTAACTGAATAATAATAATTATTAAATTCTCTGAATAATGAAATTAAAAATGCCTCATGCCTCAGACTGACTGACTGCCTGACTCGCTCTCATGTTGCCAAGCGCAACTGGTCGAAGTGTGAGTGCGTCACCTTGTTGGTGTAATAGGCTAGTAGTCGTAAGTAGATCAATCAACCGTATCTAAGAGCCGAGGCCAAATTCTCAACTTTTTCCAATTTTTGTTTTGCTGATTTGTGTAATGCGACCGAATTCTTTAAATTGAAGATATCGGGAGGACAGAAGTTTTTGTGGGGATTCCAACGAGTGGAAAACGAATTTTGTGGCTCGAGTAGTTTTCGAGTAATTAAGAATTGGGGAAATTTAAAAAAACTCAAAACTGCTTCACTAAAACTGCAATAACTCCTAAACGGTTGAAGCTACTGGCGTGGCGATGGTCTCATTCGATTCAGCATAGAAAAATCTATAGAAAATGATACCTCACATGCCTATGTTGCAAATTTCCTTAAAAAGACGAATTTTTTACCACTTCAACAGCTGTTTTACTGGCCTTAAAATTAAGGTAGGGTTCTGCCGAGACGTTAGGACCAACTAGATACGGAACTTGATTTTTGGTAAAAATTTCAAAATTTTTCGATAACTCCTTCCCCCTTAAAAACCCCGGACGGCGGACGGCGTACGGCGTACGGCGTACGGCGTACGGCGTACGGCGGACGGACAAAAAATTTTTATTGCAGATTCGGATTCTACACCCCTTGAAACGTAAACCAACAAATTTTCAGGGGGTGTTAAAATTTTTTTTTTCCTGACCGATTACAAAGGTTCATTTCTTTAGAAAAATGAACCAAAATTGGGTTGCGAGAAAAAATTTTTATTGCAGATTTGTGTTCTAAAACCTTTGAAACGTGAAAGAAAATGCGTAGATAACATACTTTTATATTTTAATACGTCCGAATTTCGGTTAAACAGGGGGGTTTTACTGAGACAAAATTCAAGAATATAATATTTTTTGTAGATATTTTCGTATGAAATTTTTCGTTTGCCCACAGATTGGAAGATGGACTAATTTCAATTATTTTCACAAAAGTTTGAATAAAATATAACAGTCTGTACAGCAGAAAGAAACTATCCCTCATCAGATTTAATCACTCATCTCATCGGCACTCGATAGAAATCACGAGGCGCAACGTCGAACAATCGACGAAATAACGAGAAACCGTCGAGCTCTCAAGCGTTAAAACGAAGAGCCTGATGTTCTCTGAAACCGGACCGCAAGGAGAAGACCCTCGGCGAGGGAGAAGGACGGACGATCGAGCCTTTCACTTCTGCCCGGCCAGCCTACCTACTTGTTTGGGGACTGGTTTTCCACCGACCTCCCCACTCAGATCTACCGACTGCCTTCCTCTAGTCATCTCCCACTATTTATTTCATCACATTTCACATTGTCATTGTCATTTAATCGCAACATTTGTATCACATATTAATTAGATACCTACCTAAGATGTTGAGATGAAAACAGAGGAAAAATAAGTAGATCAGTGGCATGTGCACATTAGTTTTCTGTGTATCCGAAGAACTCTGCAAATTCTGAACAGGTGTTCATTTTTCGATTGCAAAGACAAACCTTATGATATATAGGTACTTCTGAAACACGGAATTCAGTTGTTATTGTTCTAGAATTTCAGTATAAATTTGTATTTTAGATGGGGATTTTGAAAAACGTTGTGATGTGCATCATCCACTTTGCTTGATAGAAACCTGTAATTCTTCAATTTGACTTTTACGTTTCAAAATATGGAAGTATAGTGTGTTGCCCTACGCACCACTGGTTCTTCATCCTTCTCAAAAATCAATATAGTGCCAATATATAGTTCGCCTCATGTTTTCCTATCTACCGACAAGGGCTAACTTCTGACGTATTCAACTTATATTTTCGGTGAACTTTCGTTGAAACTTTAAAAAGAGAGATGAAGAACAAAACGGCGTACAATGTGAAATACCAGTTTATCGGTCTCAGATGAAGCGGCAAACGAAATTAATCTCGCTTTGATACCGCTGATGGGTATCCCGCTTTGAACGGAGGATGTCTACTAACCCAGTTAGTTACCCGTTGGAACGAAGTGCCCTTTTGAGCTGCGTTGTTCTGATTGACTTTACGCAGGGAGCTCAAGTTGATTTGCTCTCTGCATTATGCTGCCCCGCAGCATTATTCGGCGAACGAAAACGTGCGTGCTCGAAATTGTTTTGTACCCGCTGTGGAGTTGATATTTGTGTTGTTGACCAACAAGACAGAAGCAAATAGGAAGTATTTGCCTAATAATTTCGCCTTTCTTCAAAAATTACGGTCGACCTGTATTTTGGATACGTTGCTTGAGTCAATTCCGATCTGATGTGCTTCCTCCGCAATCATGAAAAAAACTATTTTCGCACTTTTTTGGTTTTTCGCCTGTAGCTGATTCCCAGTGCGTTTTTCGGCTATGATAACTATTAGAAAACTTGTAGATCAATAAATTTCCAACAAAATCGACCCCATGACTTTTGTTTGTAGGCTCAATAGTTTCGGAGCTACGGACCGGAAAAAACGGCGAATGTTTCCAAAATTGTGAGATGTCCACTTCTTAAGGCAATTGATACGGTTAGCCGTCGCCTCAGCGAAAAGTGTTGAGGGAGGAAGTTTTAGAAAATTCAATCAGCTTTCTAAACTTTTTTATATTTTGGTTGGACCAACCAGCAAAAGTAAAACAACGGTTCATCCAAGGCAGACAAGCCCAATAGTTCCGTACTCAGTTTCTAAAAACGGCGGTTTTTCTCTCACCTTTACCCCCCTTACTGGTTGGCCTAAAATTAGAAAAATAAACTGTTGAAAGCTGATTAAATCCTCTACAACTTCCCTACTCTATACCTTTTGCTGGGGTTTCCCGGAGTTATTGCCTTGAGAAAGTCACAGTTTTAAATTGTTGGAAATTTTCGCTCTTTTTGCCGATCCATAACTCCGAAATGATTGATCCTACAAACAAAAGTTATGGGATCGATTTTGTTGGAAATTTATTGTTCTACAAGTGATTCTGGGGGTGTAAAAGCCGAAAAACGCAACGGGAGTCAACTACGGGTGAAATAGCAAAAAAAGTGTAAAAATGCAGTGGTTTTTCGATGATTGCGGAGGAATCAAGCCGGATAGAAATACGAAAACTTGGATTATTTACCTTCTAATTAGCCTAAACAACATATCCAAAATCTACCGCGATTTTTGTAGGGTAAAAACCTGATCACTACCGAATGAACTAAAAAATCCATTATTTGAAGAAGCGAACAACTTTGCAGGTCATTTAGCATTTCCGTCCTCAAAACGGAATAGATTTTTTCAACATAATTTTTATTTATTGGTAGTTACTGGGCTAGAGACCGAAGGGGTTATCTTTCATGGACTAGATTTTCAAAATCTAGAGTAGCAATAAATACCGGCCATGATGAGCCCTTCATTCCGGCAAATCAAATGAACGCGAGAAGTTTCTCTTTTGTAAAACGGCCCCAACATCAGGCACAAACTGTCACCCACTAATTCCCTGATAGATTTATCGTTTTCCGATGGATTATTTACCACTTTGACAAAACATGAACTAACGAGTCCCACAACTAAGCGATCGGGAAAGAGGTTTTAAGACTCTCCCCGGGAGCCTTGGAGAGGGTGATTAATTAACCCAAAAAGGGCCTCCCCCGAGGTGGAAATCGATTTCCCTAAAAGGAAACGCGACGTTGGTGGAGGGCAATAGGCAGAAATGACTGGGAGGAAAGGAGGGATGACAGTGACATTTTTCTTTTTGCTCAAGACAAGAAAAGACAAGCTTAACATTGATTGATGCGGTCGGAAAATGACCAGGTGAAACTTCCCACGTCATGGGAAATCTTGTCCTCGCTAAACTACCTAGCGACCCGATGAAGAACGAGATCGATTTTCAGGCTTTCGAATATTGATGAATTTTTGATTATATATTATTTTTACCACTATTTTCCAAACGATTGAGCAAACATAAGTAGGTACTCTGTTGGGAGAACCCTAGGCTTGAGCTGAACCTCGATGGAATCTTCGTTTCTGATTGAGTAAAAATTTTCTCTTGTTTGCAATCACCTATGAAATTCGTCAAAAGTTTTGATATGCGGCGTTATTACGTGACGAATTTTTGATAATAAATAAATAAATTTTATCAGTTCAGGCCAATCTTTTCAGTATTCTCTTACTAGAAAAGCCCTTCGTCCTGTCAGGAGTGGCTGCGGTCATAATCTTGATGTGAAACAGCTAATTTAAATTTTGAACATTCATTATAGGTAAGTACGTATTTTTACAGCATTTCTTTCTGAATTCACAAATTGAACTGTTTGTTTTGAAGATTTAAGAACATTTTCCAAGCCAAATATTGAGAACATTCAAAACCAAGTTGGGAATTTTCACTTCCATTGTAAATTAGTTAAAGCAAGTGTCCTAAAAAATCCTGGCTAAGCCATCTTTATTAAAAATAGGCTCAACATGATGGATCCCATAACTCTCCGCTTATGTGAGGTAATGAGTAGCCGCATATAGACTAGAGCGTCCTGGATAGTTCCAACCCTCTGCGGCAGGGCACGCCCGGGACAACTTCGGTTATCGGGCAAAAAGCCAACGCCTGGAACGGCGGTTTACTTTACTTACTTCAATACAGCCAAATTCTTTAAATTGAAGATATTGGGTGGACAGAAGCTTGTTTCATCGACCGAGAGCGATTTCTGACAATACTTCCATTTACTCTGTTAATAATATATACAGAGTAAATGGAAGTATATTATGGGAGTAATAATAAAGATATAAATAAGTTTAAATTTTATTTGAGATCGACCAAGAGATAAATTGACAGGATTGCAGCCATCTGAGGATGAAATGGACCATCGTATAAGTCGACAACGTTATTGGAAATGCCTGGAGGTAAAACAGGACCTTGGCTGGACGCCGCATAATCCCCGCTCTCGCGGGAGGGCGCTGCGGACCGGGTCGAGATTTTTTCCGCGGAAAATATCACGGAGCAAGCGAGGGCGAAATGCAGGGGTGAGGGGTTGAGAGGAAGGGTGAGAGGGGATGGGGAACCGTGAGATTGCGATAATAGTCGAGTCGCCAGGGAGACTGGGAGAGATGCGTATTCCTAACGCTATCGGACACCCGAGAGTTCCCTGGAGGATTGTGACATCACGGCCGATGAACTTTGTACGGCCGATAACGTATGTAGCAGCGGTTTAGCTACGTTACCGGCCTTCGCTTGGGGACTGGAAGTGAGCGGCGTGTAACGCTGCGGAATTACGCCTTACCATTAAATGGTAAACCAAATTTTGGTTTAAGCTCATATCTCTCGAATTTGGCGTTAATTTTGTAACTACCAGCCATTAGTAGCCAGTGGATGGAGAATGACCGCAAAAAGGTGGTGAATTGAGGATTATATTTTCACTCAGTAAATGCTCTCAGACGGGCACGGAAATGTTTTCAAAAACTGAGTAAAAAAACATAAATAAATGTTTTTTTTTCGATTTTTATCCCATTGGACAATATTTACTTTGTAAACATGGATGCAAAGGTGAGATCTGTTCTATGTTTTGTGATAATTGACGGCTCATCACTGTCATTTATTGTCTGTTGCAGGTAACAAGGACTAACCAAGTTTATGCTTAAAGAGTTTCTAGAAAGTGGTAAGAAATTCAGTAATTTAACCAGCAAGACCATGTTTATCGCAACCAAAAAAATGTGATTTTAGAACTTTGCCTAAAGGTGCCCATACACGATCAGATTATAATCGGATTAATAATTGAAGGGTAAGGAAAGAACAGGAAATTTCCATTTTTCCCAAAAACAAGCTTAATAGCGCATTCTGTAGGAATTCAAAGGTACTAACCGTATAGTGAAACTCCAAGGGGAAAAAAGTATAAATGTCGCACTGAGAAGCAACGAAAGATTCGGTGTAAGGGTAAAAAACAAGGAGTTTGAAATACAAAACCTGCTTTTTCTCTAAAAGTACTTTTTGTGACACTCCTCGTTCCTTCCCCTTACCCTTCAATTATTAATACGGAGTTCCTTCACGGAAAATTCAATGAGGTTTTCAGCGCACCCTGATCTAGGTACACCCACTTTGTTCTGCTTACAGACAAAATTGCTAATAAATTGAATGATTTCTGAGCATGCTCGCAGAGGCGCTGGACGTCTTTTTTAACCGACTCAAAAAACCCACTTACTCATGTGTCTAGGGATTTTTTTTATCGTTTTTTCTCGGTAAATTCTAACGCAGACAATTTTAACGCTATTTCATATTCCTATAGATTGTGTGTAACCATATCTATACCAACAGAACCCTGATTGATTTCAAGGCTCGAAAGATCACTTCTGTCCCATTCACATTCGAGTGAATAGTGTCGCAGTTGAGAAAATCGCATTCCCAAGCCCAGGGACCATTGAGCTCAAGCACCGAGCTCAACTCGGTTCCAGCGAGAGGGTGCAAACGAAAGCCTCACCAGGGAACGACTACCAGACATTGCATACAGTGGCTAGAGTGGAGTGAAATAGTATCAAAAGGAGAGAGCGGGCGGGAATATCCTTTCTACGAGGCGAAAAGAGAGGGAAAGCCTCCAAGAAAGGCACGGAAGGGACGAACGAGATGCTGAAGTTACGACCTCGAAGGAAATCCCTAAACTCTCTGGAGGGGTCCTATTCTAAAGCGAAACGCTCCCCGTAGCACAAGTCGTTGTTACTGGTTGAGTTTGATGTGCATGTGGTCTGTTCCGATGTGCATGTGGTCTGTTCTGATGTGCATGTACTGGTCGGGTCTGTCCGGGGTCCTGGGGTGGGTAATAGCTATTTTCTCGAACGCCGAGAAGGGCGTCTAGGGAGAGGTGTATCGCCTTCAATCCGAGGAACGGTCTAGTCTGGAAAGGCTTCCATGAGAAAAGCAAGAGCCGGGAGGCAGCTGGTGGCTCCCCTGTGATCTTTAAAATCTATTAGAGATCTCGGTCGTTTAAGAGACCGCAGCGAACTCTTGCAAGATTTGAGTTATTTGAGCTATCGAAGCGAGGCATAACACAATTTTAAGAGATAATAGATTTTCATAGGCGAGGTATCATATTACGATGATTTGTATCAATAATTCTACCCTTGAAAAGTTTTCTTTAGCCCCTGATTTTATTTGCACTGGGGCGTGAGAAAAGTGAACCTACCATCACCACAGAAAAGAGAGAGAAAAAATCGTGAACCTTGCGCATCCCTCGGCGATCAAAAGTGAACTATTGCCGAAGATCCCATCACGAGGACAAATACTTGAGTTACACTTCAAGAAGGAAAAATATCTCTATTATAGTATAGAATAAATATTTGGTTTCCCAAGCAGAAGCCGAAGAGAGGGCTCGGAAGCCTTTTGGAATATCAGACTTTGTGGGGACACCGAAGGTCTTCGGGAAACAGATTATTTCCAATATTTTTTCCTCTCTGTAGCAGTAAGTACATAATTTACTAAATACTAAAAATATCAGAATAAGTGATACATGATTTTGCAACTTTGTAGTCCATATAAATGCGGAAGTGATTTTGAGATATGCCCGCAAAAAGGTCATTTTTTGAAGAAAATTTCAGGCGAGTCATTGGAAATGTTATAATTTAGTATAGAGGTCGTTATCCACCGTTATTCATGGTGGGATCAGGAACCAGGAGCCTCCCGATACCGCTCATCCGGGTTTTGAAACGACTCCTTGGGTTTTATCCACACTTTGTGTCTTATCCACAAGGACAAGGGTTACAAGTGGGTATGAGGAGGCTCCTGGTTCCTGATCCCACCGTAATTAAAAAAGTCTCGGACATCTATCCTCCAGTTTATGAAACCCCTCCGTGGAGCAGTCGCGGTCAAAAGACCAGAAGTCAAGACAAAAGTGTCTGTCTGAGGTCAATTACAAAAACCGCAATATCTCCATCAATTCTCAACCTTTTTTCGAATTTCTTGGACTGGGATGTTCGTTTTGGCAATACCAATCACCCTGTTTAATTGGAATTTGAATTACTCACAGTACTTCCGATATATCAGCACTTTTAGTGTTTTCTTTCTTTCTGGTCACAAATATTAAACGATTTGAGTAGGCGTCTTTGGTCTTAAAATCTTCGTTTCATCCTTCAGAATACGTGAGTATTTTTTATATTCCGATAACTTGACGTATTTTAATTTTGGGCGAGTTTTAAAATTTGCATGGTGGGTTTCCTCACATTTGATACAAACAGCCTCCTGAGTAGTCATATTATTATCAAATTGTGCCCAAAATTTGCGTATCGAAATGTGGAATAATTGTGTATGTTCTACTCACTACTGGTTTTCAAAAGCTTCAGACTCATATCGAACGCCAATGTTTTCAATGATTTGTGACCTAGTAGTGCAACATCAAGTCGAAACGTAGACTCGATTGGGAAAACCTAGGCTGTTCAGCCACTTTCCGTACATGCTCGGCCTTACATGGCCAACCATGAGAAACGTGTAAGTGTCGAGCAACAGCGACGGGGAATGAGGGAGAGACCGCAACATCGGCCTTTCCTCCGAGAAAGCAAAAGGCCTGCGGTAGTTTGTAATGGCGACCTTTGCACCACGTGCTGCCCTGGCAGATTGCCTTCATCTTCTTCTTCTTCTTGCTTGTTCTGGTCTCCACAAGCATTACGTGACGCGTGGGATTCATCTCTAAACCGCCCCCTGCCACCGCTCGGTCCTATTTTATAGGCGCAGGCCTCTCTCGAATTTAAGGCAATCTTTTCCGTGCATCGATCCAGAAGGTAAAGGCAGTTCTAAATTGCGTAATTTTTCTCCGCTGTCAGCAACAGAGTGCGTCAATCGAATTTGGCAATTCAGCTGGTCGTTCCTAAAGTATAGTCTGTCATGTCGCACGTCAAGTTCAATGGCACTCACAACGATGGAAACTATTTTTGACACAGTTCCAACACAGGATGAAGAATTTTAAGCAGTACAATGTACTGAATGTCAGTCGAGAATGTCACGAACGTCATGAATTCATCTCTGAATATTAAGAATTCTCATAAACAGAATGTCATTCTCGATATGAGTGGTTATCCGGAAGTGCAAAAGCGAGAGCATGGCCCATTCACACAACCCCCGTGGAAAGGAACGTTGACAGGATGCTAACTCGATATCATTGAAAGATTTGACGTTACAATCCAAAAGTATCCGAGGATTGTAAATCAACATCACGATAGGGCATTTCGAAACTAGGCCAGTCCTGGACGAGTAACTACTAACGCCAACCTAATTCGAGCCATATGAGTGGGTGAATTAGCGTCGTTAGTAATCAGCCCAGGGCTGCTCGGGACGCCACCTCGACCAATCACAGCAATCCATTTTCTTACCCCCTCCACCTCCAACAGCAATCAGATAGTCTATGGTCGACTTTAAGGTGCCCATACACTATCCGACTGCTGATCGTGACGTCGTTGTCCACGACAAGTGGATAACTCAATAAACCACTCAAATAATTTCAATGGCGTTCAAAACCACGTTCCCATGGGGGATGACATGGGAACATGGCTTGGAAACCCCAATCAAATTTATTGGGTTCAACGCCGACGCCACCTCGGCCAATCGTAGCCATGCATTTTTCCCCCTCCACCAGCTATCGGATAAAGTATTTCCGACTACAGGCATCAATGCTTGACAATGGAGACAATATCGAGGTCATTGTGCTTCGTAGCAGTTCAAGTTAAACCGAAGAGGATAATTCTAATATTTCGATAATGACCCCCGCCTCCACTGAAAAAGAACTGATAGTCTAATAATTCAGGGAAATCATCAGGCACTCCATCAAGCAACTTTCGAGGAAAACAAAGATGCTCGCTATCGACGGATGACGGGAGAATCGCAATCGGCCGAGCGATTGCTGATTCCGCAACCGCAGTTCCCCGCAATGATTGATACGATTCTCTCCGGGCCCGAGCATTGAGAGCGAAGAGCTCACAATGGAAAGAGAGGCGTGAGGATTCCTAAAGAAGGGAGGCCTATTTCAATTGAACGACCATTAATCATCCGGCACCAAATGGGAAAAATCATCCGGCTGCTTTCAACAGAAATTCTTCCCATACCTCTGGAATCCTTCTTGATGAAAAATGGACTTAAATGTTCCATTCATGGCGAATTGTTGACAAAGCCTGCTCTCCACGTTTTTTGCCTACTTAAGCCCGTGCCGACAACCCATAACGTGCATCCGTTTTTTTGTTTATTGAAATTTTTGAACAGTGGTAGCATGTTCAGTCCCTAAAAAATAAGGTTGTCATGAATCCTTTAGGTTTCCTAATCCTTTAAGGGCTCAAAGTCCGCCCACAATGGACAATGGTATTTTTGTCTCCATAAATTGGAATGCTTCGCCAAATACTTGACCCAAATTTTGAGGTAAAAAATATGTGATGAACCCTATTTCTTTAGTTTGCATTAATGAGAAGTTGGCCCATGGGATGGTGGAGGAGAGAGTTTTTCATTTCATTAAAAAACTTCATACCTATTCTCGCAAAGAGCTAAAACGCAAAAAAAATGGACGAACTCCTCTCAGAGTGAATGACGAATTACCCCTTGCGTGCGTCCTAAGAAAAAATGCCGATCCCTGAAGAGGCCCTGCAGAGTGAAAGCGTCTGGATGATTAAAGAAAATGGGATATCATGAGCTACCATCCTCTCCCTCACCTCCGAACCTCCATCAACTACTCGTAATTACAAACGTTATTCGAATAGCTCAATTTTAAGGTTTTTTGAACAAAAGTAAAAAATCTTAGAAGAACTTTAAAAATAGCACTCATTTCACTATTCTGTATAAAATATTCTGATTCGGATCGGAACTTGCCTCTCAATAGCGATGTTTGCTACGGTAATTTCCATTCGGGCGGATGGAAGTCCCAATACATGTTGTCGAAATGTTCCGCTCAACAATCTACGTAAGGAAGAACAGGAGTTTCACCCACCTGGCAGTCCCAACCTGAACAACAACCATCGCCAACACGAACAAGAACAGCCAGCTAATCCAATTGTACTACATTCCAGCACCGGCGGTTCAACCCCAGTGAACCCTGCCGGTCTGTGAAACATCTCCAGATGATGTCAACTCGGAAGCAGACAGAAATTGCTTCCGTCCTGAACAATCTTGTAGCCCTTCTAATATAAGGAAGCATAATTTATCGGGTTGCCCCAGAGATTGTGACTGTAAACATCCAGCCGGCAAGTTAACCGTTTCCAGATATGGAAGGACGAAAAACGAAGTTGACGGCCTCCCAAAACCTAGTTTTGCAAAGCTCGGGAAACGTATTTTGAGAAACCGAAATAAGCTGAATGTCTTGGAAGAGTCTGATACCGATTTTGAGGTCCGGTTTATCAATTTATTTAAAGCTAGTTCAATCCACAGGCGCTTGCAATTAACTAATCCCCAAGAAATGTTTGGTATGACGATCAATATGTCCTTGGTTAAATGTAGAGCAAGCATCCTTGGATAAATCTAGTTTCAAGGGTGGGTTCATCAATTCAGTTTATTCATCGAATGGACATTATTCTCCTCATAAAATTTGTCATGGATATGACGATACGGAAATTTCTAGTCAAGACTTCCAAGAAACTCCTTATTCGGAGAATTATGGATATTCGATTAATAAACTGAATTGATCAACCAACCCTAAATGAATTGACAAACCGGCCCTGAATGTCTTTGAGGAACTCAGATGATGGGGAACTACCCTGAAATGTAGCGGATGCTCGATCAGGCCAGTCCTGGGCAGTCCGGGACCGGTTACTGAGGACGCCGAGCAAATTCACACAGTTTCAAGCTCGAATATGTTACTGAATAACAAATGGCTTGAGTATGTTACTCGTCCGGGACTACCTGATCGAACAGACCCCTACACAGAACATGCGATTCAGACTCATGTTGTCAGACGTAAGAACTCTAGGCAGACTGCCTTTATTCAAGTATAAAGAGGAATTATTTATATCGCTGAAAGTTACATATTCATGGGGCGATGTTGCTCAGCAAAAGTTCAAGGCTCGATGACTAAAATAATACGGTTTTATTTTTGCCGCAATTATTGCTACTGCTCGTATCACCCCGTTGGCCGTAACGGTTATCGTTCGTCTTTCTGCCCGAGTGTGCGATTTATTAATTCACAAACAATGAGCGTTGCGTGACTCTACTGATGATAAATCTTTAATTCAACTTTTCAAGGCTTCGTCGCAAAGTGACTTGTCAACCTATAAAATTGCACAGATTTCAATCTCAGAGCCGTTGTGGTCTGGAATATAATATTCGTTCGCTGTCTTTTCTCCAAGTCTGCGGCTTTCGCAAGACGTTTGCCGTACCGAGTGAATACTGGTCTTAAATAGGTACTCCTAAAATTGGATATTCAAGGGCCCATCTATTTATTCATAGAAAATGTCATCTTCAATTTCAATTGATCCTTAAACCCAGCTAACCCTTGATTTTACGGATTTTACGAAAGGAAATGAAACCCACTTGGGCTTTTTCTTCCTACGCAACTAATTTAACAAGATTATTTTTACTTCGGCTGGCTAAAATTGTGTTCTCACGTAAACGCGTTTCCCTCTGCGCGGTCCCCTTTTGTTTTCCCCCCTTTTCCCAAGGCACGCAAACAGCACGCATCCACTCCAATGCATAGCATACAGCGACGCCACCTTCGTACCGATGAAGAGATAAATATTCATGTAAAATTGTTTTCCGCATACTGATAAGAGGCTCCGGTGGCTCCCGCTGCGACCTGCGAGGGTCACGACCAGAAAAGGCACCCCAGCTAACTTTGACACTAACTAAAGACTGGGCGTGAGCGTCGGCGAGAAAAAGCGGGCGCTTCTCATTATAAAATCAATTTTTCTCGCTTTTTTTATATAAGTTGCCTTCTGACTGTTGAATTCGTTGAAGCTAGAAGGGATCACTGCTGTTTCTGTAATGGAAAACAGAGCCTGAAAACGTGGAAATATTTTCCATTCGTCCTGAGTTTGAATTTCAAAGTTTGAAATCCAAATCAAAACTCGTATTCCGGGAATTTCGAATGGAGTTTATCCTTTAATCGATTACTCACAGTAGGAACACCCACGCAATATTAATTCTTTGATACCGATTTCGGTAGTGAGAAATACGACCTGCAATGAGTTTTACCTAGTTTTGAGTGTCTCTTGATAATCCAAAAATCGAAATTGGACTAAATAAAAATATTTTCCACTGCAGCTATCGATCGATTAGGGAATCACATGAACAGCTCAACCCACATGCGGTACTCAGCCAATAAGGTCGTACCGTCGAGAGTTGAATTCATCAAATCAACCACTTCATCAATCATTCAATGCGGCCTCAAAACCAAATTTCAAACGGCTCAACCCGCTAAACGTTTATTTTCACATGTCCGGGTTAGGGTTTTTTTCTGGTTCTTCAGATTAAAACAAGCAAAATGATGGAGCAGTTTAGGAAAATCGAACCGCCTGTTTTTGAGAAAACACCGAGGACAGGCCTGTTTTCAAAGCAGCAGTTCATGTTCATCTTTGGAGCCGATTTTCGGCGCGAAAGAGTCGTCTCACAAACGTTTCACACGAGACCAAAAATGTTGGAAATTTCATGGGAGACAAGAATCCGCTGTTTTTTGTCCAATCTTCCCCAGAATATAAGCAAAAAGCTCGAAAAAAGTTAAAAAATTTCAAAAAACTTGAAATTACTATAGGAATACAATTTTCCAACACATTTTCAAATACACCAAAATGTTCGAATTTTGATTGGCTAAAAAATATCCTAACGCTTTTTTAAACAAAAGTTGGACCCTGATTTGCGAAAATTGCCAAAAACTGAAACTACTTTATCAAAAACGCTGTTTTTGCCACTTTTCCTCATAAAAACTGTGTTTTGAGTTTGAAATTCAAAAATTGACGATATCACCAGGTAGTACCTTGCTAAAACAACTCATTCTCGAAAGAAAATTCGCACTTAACACAACCGTTTACCAAATCATGTAGGTAATTCTCTTCCTCCTCTTTGTAAGTCGGTTCTGATTCTGCGCCACTCGAATTCGGTTGTCGAATCTTCCGACCGCCCAGCCGCGCCATTGGGCTTTGCAGGTTCGGCTGATACGGCCTTAAATCCTGATCTACATCGATAATTTCCATTTATCCCAGCTAAATATTCATGCGGAAGCGGAAAAATGACTTGCGGGAAAAACAAGAATTGATCAAGCCCCTCCATGAAATTTAATTCCTGGTCGCCACGAAGACGTGACGGGTATGGCGCAAGATCCCCTCGGAGCAAGGTTTCCCTCAGCAGCAAAGCGTAATGGGATGCAACGCTCGTGAGATTACTGCCTAATCAACTTCCCAGCCTTGCCACTCCATCTTCAACCCTGCAACCCCAAGAGCCCCCAGACTTTTAGCCTGTTTTCCTTCCTTTTCACCCCTCAAGGGATCTTGCTGTCTCTTTCGTTCCGCTTCATCGCACCTTGACTCGCTCAACCTCCGCTAATTTATTCCCACTCCAATTGGTCTTCGAGGCAGAAGAGTTTTCTGATACGCAGCAGTAAAACCTTTCTGCTCAATGGAGCGAGCGTTCGACCGAATCGAAAAAACTGTCTACACATAGCAATGTTCAGCTCATACAGTTATACAGACCTGGGATCAGCCATCAAAAGCAGTCATGAATCATGCTTGATTTTGCAAATTTTATTCCTACTGTAAATTGCAAAGTAGGCACCTATTTAGCGGTTGAGACCGTTATTCTGTAGGGCACCTTAGTATACAGCCATATTTTTTCTGTCTAGCCTGGTTTCGAATTCAATCGAAGATCAATATCATTGGTTCCATCGCGGAAAATTCGCTCTCTGGCTCGACGAAAAAACTTGACTCTGCTGCCATCGTTCTGACACGCGATACGAGATGTTTTTTCTTGACGTAAATGTGCTGCATCTCGAATTATTGATCAATCCAGTTTACTCAAATACCGCGGGACTTGGTTTGAACAGCAACACGCCACACAAATGATCGTCATGAACAAGCTTCACCCTTCTTCGTCTTGCAGATGGCCCACCACAGTGTGCAGCGACAGGTCGATTAGGCCTCTGATTCTTGCAGGGCCGGGTAATAAAATTTAAAAAAAAACTTGAATTCGTACCCATTACCTTCATTCTGCGAACGCGTTCAAACAAAATTATGCAAAACATAGTTGAATGTGAGACATGGGTACCAAAGACAGTTATAATAATATACAATATTATTGTAGAAGTTATACAATATTATTGTAGAAATTTTGGACCGGATTGTGGAATCTCATGTCTCTAAAGTTTATCATTATTTGTTCGAATTTCGGAAGACGCATTAAACTTGAGGGCTGACTAAACACTCGATAATAACGTCAAGTAAGGCCTTTAAGATGAAGAAGTCCGACTATCCGCTTCAGACGTTTTAGAAATCCGTCTAGAAAAGGTTGAAAGTTAACTAACTATTTCGAAGACTGAAAGGTGATGATCGACCAATCTTAAAACTGGAAAAGTTCACAAGGTCGAGGCTAGTTTCAACTCGTCTACCATCGCTGTCTTGGAAGCTGAGACGATTTACTTATTAATCTGCCTCTCCTTCAATGGACGCAATGAACACAATAAAATAAGCAGAAAGTAGCTCCCCCGCTTTCCACTGATTGCATATTCCATAATTCAAGCTCGGATCAATCCTAGCTCTTTTGTTTAAAAATGATGACACGTGAAAAGCCGCTTACGCACAAGAGCCGTACCTACCGCAAAGTCACACTTAAACACAAACTGTAATTCAAACTCATGTATGCGTGGTAGGTACAATCAATCCCACAATAAAACTCATACTCACAATCAAACTCATAATCAAACTCGGTCAAAATTAAAGCGAAAGATCTGTAACTCAAACCCGTACTCATGTTCATAATCGAACTCAAGCCTAGACGCATACTCATAAACATTCTCGAACTCGAATTCAAAGTCAAACTGAAACCAATACTCAACAACGAATTTGAAGTCAAAGTCAAACTCAATCTCATAATCAAACTCGAACTCATACTCATAGTCATTATCAAACATAAACGCGTACTCGAACATGTACTCATTATCAAACTCGGGGTCAGCGTCAAACTCAAACTGAAACTCATAATCAATCTCGAAGTCAAAGTCTCAAACTCCAATTAAAACTCATACTCACAATAAAGTTCAAACTCAAACTGGAACAATCGAAGTCGAAAACCAACTTGAACTCATACTCAAACTCGAACTCGAAGTCAAACACGAACTAAAACTCATCCTCATAATAAAACTTGAGGTCGAAGTCAAACTCGAAATCAAACTCTTTCTCATAATCAAACTAAAATTCAAAGTCAAACTCATAATTGAAGTCCAACTCACAATCCAACTCGAAGTTAAAGTCAAACTCAAAGTCAAACTCATAGTGGAAGTCCAAGTCATACCTACTCGAAGTCAAAGTCAAACTCAAACTAAAACTCATAATCAAACGTGAAGTCAAAGTCAAACTCATAATAAAACACGAAGTCGAAGTCAAACTCAAACTCGAACTAAAACTCATAATCAAGCTCGAAGCCAAAGTCAACTTAGAAATAAAACTCATTCTCATAATCGAACTGAAGGTAAAAGTCAAACTCATAATTAAACTTGCACTCAAACTCATAATCAAACTTGAAGTCGAAGTCAAACTGAAACTCATACTCATAATCAAACTCGGAGTCGAAGTCAAACTCGAACTAAAACTCATAATCAAGCTCGAAGCCAAAGTCAACTTAGAAATAAAACTCATTCTCATAATCGAACTGAAAGTCAAAGTCAAACTCATAATCAAACTTGAAGTCGAAGTCAAACTGAAACTCATACTCACAATGAAACTCGAAGTCAAAGTCAAACTCAACATCAAACTCGAAGTCAAAGTCAAACTCAACATCAAACTCGAAATCGAAGTCAAAGTCAAACTCGAACTAAAACTCACAATCAAACTCGAAGTCAAAGTCAAACTCAAACGTGAACTCATAATCAAACTTGAAGTCAAAGTCAAACTCATGATCAAACTCAAAGTCGAAGCCAAACTTAATCTCATACTCACAATCAAACTCGAAGTTAAAGTCAAACTCTAAGTCAAACTCATAGTCGAAGTCCAAGTCAAACTCGAATTAAAACTCATAATCAAACTCGAACACGAAGTCGAAGTCAAACTAAAACTCATACACACAATCAAACTCGAAGTCGAAGTCAAACTCAACATCAACTCGAAGTCAAACTCATAATCAAACACGAAGTCGAAGTCAAACTTAAACTCATATACACAATCAAACTCGAAGTCCAAGTCAAACTCGAATTAAAACTCATAATCAAACTTGAAGTCAAAGTCAAACTCATAATCAAACACGAAGTCGAAGTCAAACTAAAACTCATACACACAATCAAACTCGAAGTCGAAGTCAAACTCAACATCAACTCGAAGTCAAACTCATAATCAAACACGAAGTCGGAGTCAAACTCAACATCAACTCGAAGTCAAACTCATAATCAAACTTGAAGTCAAAGTCAAACTATTAATCAAACACGAAGTCGAAGTCAAACTAAAACTCATACACACAATCAAACTCGAAGTCGAAGTCAAACTCAACATCAACTCGAAGTCAAACTCATAATCAAACACGAAGTCGAAGCCAAACTCAACATCAACTCGAAGTCAAACTCATAATCAAACTCGAAGTCCAAGTCAAACTCGAATTAAAACTCATAATCAAACTTGAAGTCAAAGTCAAACTCATAATCAAACACGAAGTCGAAGTCAAACTCAAACTCATCAATCAAACACAATCAAACTCGAAGTCGAAGTCAAACTCAACATAAAAACTCGAAGTCAAAGTCAAACTCATAATCAAACACGAAGTCGAAGTCAAACTTAAACTCATACACACAATCAAACTCGAAGTCAAAGTCAAACTCAACATCAAACTCGAAGTCAAAGTCAAACTCATAGTCAAACACGAAGTCGAAGTCAAACTAAAACTCACACTCACAATCAAACTGGAAGTCGAAGTCAAACTCTAAGTCAAAGTCAAACTCATAATCAAACTTGAAGTCAAAGTCAAACTCATAATCAAACTGAAAGTCAAAGTCAAACTCACAATCACACTCGAAGTCAAGGTCAAACTCATGAGTTTGATTTCGAGTTTGACTTCGACTTCGATTATGAGTTTGACTTTGACTTCGAGATTGATTATGAGTTTGACTTTGACTTCGAGTTTGATTGTGAGTGTGAGTTTTAGTTTGATTTCGACTTCGTGTTTGATTATGAGTTTGACTTTGACTTCAACTTTGATTATGAGTTTTAATTCGAGTTTGACTTGGACTTCGAGTTTGATTGTGTGTATGAGTTTTAGTTTGACTTCGACTTCATGTTTGTTTATGAGTTTGACTTTGACTTCAAGTTTGATTATGAGTTTTAATTCGAGTTTGACTTGGACTTCGACTATGAGTTTGACGTAGAGTTTGACTTTAACTTCGAGTTTGATTGTGAGTATGAGATTAAGTTTGGCTTCGACTATGTGTTTGATCATGAGTTTGACTTTGACTTCAAGTTTGATTATGAGTTCACGTTTGAGTTTGACTTTGACTTCGAGTTTGATTGTGAGTTTTAGTTCGAGTTTGACTTTGACTTCGACTTCGAGTTTGATTATGAGTTTGACTTTGACTTCAAGTTTGATTATGAGTTTGACTTTGACTTCGACTTCCAGTTTGATTGTGAGTGTGAGTTTTAGTTTGAGATCGAGATCGACTTCGTGTTTGACTATGAGTTTGACTTTGACTTCGAGTTTGATTGTGTGTATGAGTTTAAGTTTGACTTCGACTTCGTGTTTGATTATGAGTTTGACTTTGACTTCGAGTTTGATTGTGTGTATGAGTTTTAGTTTGACTTCGACTTCGTGTTTGATTATGAGTTTGACTTTGACTTCAAGTTTGATTATGAGTATTAGTTCGAGTTTGACTTGGACTTCGACTATGAGTTTGACTTTAACTTCGAGTTTGATTGTGAGTATGAGATTAAGTTTGGCTTCGACTTTGAGTTTGATCATGAGTTTGACTTTGACTTCAAGTTTGAGTATGAGTTCACGTTTGAGTTTGACTCTGACATCAAGTTTGATTATGAGTTTGACTTTGACTTAGAGTTTGACTTCGACTTCCAGTTTGATTGTGAGTGTGAGTTTTAGTTTGATAATGAATTTTAGTTTGAGTTTGTCTTTGACGTCGAGTTTGATCCTGAGTATGAGTTGTTTGTGTGTTGACTTTGATTTTGTGTTTGATTATCAGTATGAGCCTGAGCTTGAGTTGGAGTTTGAATCTGATTATGAGTTTGAATCTGACTATGAATATGAGATCGAGTTTGAGTTCAGCTTTTGTTCGATTCCTATTTGTACCTATGAGTTGGCGTTTTTTTTCGACTTAGGACTCGAGTTTGAGTATGAGTTCAAATGAGTTTTACTACGTTGTAATGGCAATGATTTTCTTTGATACGAAGTTGTAGCTCATGCATCAGTCGGCCTCTTACAGGAGAGTCAAACACCTTCGGTGTCGTTATACCAGCCCGGACCCTCGACTTGGGCTGGTGCCCGTCGGGCAAATGCTCGTGTGCCCGCCGGTTGAACGCGGTCGGCACTGGGTTGGAATATTGAGAGATTGAAAAAAGGAGGGGGAACCTTAAAAAGAGAGGGATGCAAGATTGGCAGTGGAAAAGGCACATTAGGAAACAGCCATCAAGGAAGGTTCACACGAATGTGCCCTGATGCGGCTAAGATTTCCCGATGAACTTGTTCACTGTAACATACATATTATGTTGCTGTACCCCAGACATGTTTCAATCATTGTTCATGGGATGCAAGGTATTGTTGACGAGCCCTCGAGCTTCCGCCTTTTTGCCGCATATGTCAGTCTGTGCATCGTCAGTCAGAGGAAAATTTTGGGAAATTAGCTTTTTCGTTCAATGTTAGTGCCTTATTCCCCACTGCCCCAAAACTGTTCACCCCTCTTTCTCCGAACCTAGCGCTCTCTTCCCCAAAACGATGATACAGAGTTGTAGATCTGATCATCCTCCACGAGATGGCATTACTATCTCATTTTCGCCCTGAGCTTGACATTGCGCCTTCTTCCCCTGTACCCTTCAATTGCAATCTTCAAAATTGATTAAAACCAAATATGCTAGCAGTGAAAAGGGATCATCTAATTTTTTCGATAAGGTTACTGTTTCTTACCAACCGGACAAGTTACTGGTATATTAATGAAATTCCGAGTAACCATTTTCAGATTTTCCTCATTCATCTACCAGTGGCTCTGTCATCGATCCGGAGCAGTGTAATTTCATGAGGTGGGGGGGGAACTATCACAGGGAAATATCCCCTACAAGGGTGGGGGGTGATGGATGCCATTACCCACCGACGCGCAACCGTTCAAAGGGAATCCGTAATGCTCCGACCGAACCGATACGTCCTACCTGCGAGCTGGAGCTGACTTCCTTTTCGTTTTGACCTTTTATTTTCTATCGTTTCTCGTTCGTTCCCCGGAGCCAGAAGGTAGGAGAAGTCACATTTTCCCTCCCTCTAACGCTCTAGCCCATTTCTGCAGTATGTTTGTCGCCAAATCTTTTTTGTATTGCCTACCAGACGAAGAGTTTGGACGATATTAGACAGTTTTTGCAAAAACCGTCAAGTGCAATCGAATCAAATCAATCCCTCGTACGTAAATATGCAACAATGGCATCAGGGGGCCTATTCTGTAAATTTGAAGCAATGCCATGGTAGTCGATAGCGACTTTTCCTGAAAAGTTGAAAGGATCGAGTTATCTCCCCCAGGAGATCTAAAAATCATGACCATGGTGGTCAGGAGGTTGCATGGTGGTTACCAATGGTGACCTGAACATTTTTTCTTCGCCAGGGCTTTATTTTCCTCGATTTAATTAGAGAGTTTTTGCAAGCCACTAACGGGCAACGTAGAACCTCGCGACAGAGCCCGTAGACGGTAACTCGACATGACGTTAGCCACGGGTGCCGGTAAAATGGTCCATTCAGCGTCGCCCGTTGAGCCGATGAGACGGGCCCGTTGAATGCCTAACCAATAAAAACCCTAACTAATAATGGTAATACGGTTAACATGGCAACCAACATAGCAACCGCTGGCGTTGTTGCCCCTAGTCCTAGTTAACGTCCCACGCGAAACGTCACCCGTGAGAAACGTCACCCCGTCACCCGTTGGCTGCAAAAACTCTCTATTATCTACCTATTACGTTACTCGTTTCAAGGTTTTGAACTCCACGTTGGTCCACATGGAAAAAGCGTTTGCTTGCTTACCGATTCGACCAGCTAGCTGAAGTAAATAGCTGTAAAGAGTGGGCTATGTTTACTCGATTTACAATGGTATAGTTGAACATCGTTTCAGGGAAAGGACTAGTCATCACATCATGGAAGGAAGAGAGATGGCGCCCCGAACGGGGTCGAGTAGTCGTAGGGACCTTGCACCCTGAATAGAACCGATAGAGTACGCGGGGTGGAATGTAATTACAGCACCAGGACACGACAAGTCCAAGATTGAAGGAAACGGAGTTGGCGAGGTGAATTGCAACCAGTTTTATTCCCTTATTCGAATTTCCCTCGACGTTATTTCCATTCTGTCGACCAACCTGTATGTTGAACGCTTCATTGTTATTGTCCGATAGTGAGAATATCAGAAAATCATTATCGTCATTTGAAATAAATCGAACATTTCGCATTGCGAGAGTACAAGGGGATCAACTTCAACTTTGAAAACACCGCCATTTTCGGGGAAATTCGAAATTCTTTCAACCTTTCGAGGGCCAATTCAATTTTTTCAACTCCCGGACGTTGGATTTCTCGCTCGCGCTGTTCCCAAGCAGTGAACAATGCTGTCGGTGAAACTCTTATAGCAATTATGCTGGAGAGAAATTTAACATCCGGCGAGTTTCAAACAAAGAATAGACCCCGGGTTTTTTTGCAGTATGTGTCAAGGAAAAATTCGAGAAAATCAAAAAGTCGTCAGTCTACCCTACGGGCAGCCCTGCGCGCCCACCTGCTTTGCCTGTAACTTTTGAACGAAGAAAACTACCGTTCTGGCAATAGTCCCATTTGATTCAGCATAAAAAAAGCTACCAAATCTTCACACTAGTTCTGATACCACCTAATCCACATTGACTCACATTGAATCACATTGACTCAACTGTTTATTTTTTAAATTATCACGCTATTCTTTCTGAAAAGTTAGTATCTGTATCATGATGGCTTAAGCCACGAATTCGTGCCAAACCATGAACGTACTCAATTTATTGAAATTGAGAAATTTTTGTGGGTTAGTCTGTATTGTCCATCAGACCGAAAAAAACTGATCAGGCGGTGTTGACATTTTTGCAGTTTGCGCGCGATCTGTTGATTATGGCTCGAAACTGATTTTGGTTCATTTTTCTTAAGAAATGAACCTTTGTAATCGGTCAGGAAAAAAAAATTTTTAACACCCCCTGAAAATTTGTTGGTTTACGTTTCAAGGAGTGTAGAATCCATATCTGCAATAAAAATTTTTTGTCCGTCCGCCGTACGCCGTCCGCCGTCCGCCGTACGCCGTCCGCCGTCCGGGGTTTTTCAGGGGGAAGGAGTTATCGAAAAATTTTGAAATTTTTACCAAAAATCAAGTTCCGTATCTAGTTGGTCCTAACGTCTCGACAGAACCCTACCTTAATTTTAAGGCCAGTAAAACAGCTGTTGAAGAGGTAAAAAATTCGTGCTTTTCTGGAAATTTGTAACATAGGCATGTGACGCATCATTTTCTATAGATTTTTCTATGCCGAATCGAATGAGACCATCGCCACGGCGGTAGCTCTAACCGTTTAGGAGTTATTGCAGTTTTAGTGAGACATTTTCGAGTTTTTTAAAATTTCTACAATTCTAAATAACTCGAAAACGACTAGAGCCACAAAAATCGTTTTCCACTCGTTGGAATCCCCACAAAAACTTCTGTCCTCCCGATATCTTCAATTTAAAGAATTTGGTCGCATTACACAAATCAGCAAAACAAAAATCGAAAAAATTTGAGAATTTGGCCTCGGCTCTTAGATACGGTTGATTGATCTACTTACGACCACTAGCCTATTACACCAACAAGGTGACGCACTCACACTTCGACCAGTTGCGCTTGGCAACATGAAAGCGAGTCAGGCTTTAACAATGGTTCTGAGGCATTTTTGATTTCATTCATTATTCAGAGAATTTAATAATTATTATTCTTCAGTTAATAATGAAGGTGATTAAGAATAGATTGAATGGTGAATTTAACGGAATTAAACGATCTGCTGCGTTGAAAAGATAGATAGGTAAGTAATTATCAAGCAAAGAGGATGATTATTTTTTGCCGGGTTGAAAAAACGTTTCTCTAAATCCCCCTCTAAAATACAAATTTATACTGAAATTCTAGAATAATAACAACTAAATTCTGAGTTTAAGGAGTACCGATATATCGTGAAGTTTGTCTTAGCAATCGAAAAATGAACCCCTGTGCAAAATTTGCAGAGTTCTTCGGACATAGCGAAAACTAATCTGCACATGCCACTGATCTACTTAGCAGCGTTTTTCCTATCGCTCCGGCACATCCGCACCATGCGCAAAACAAAAAAAAAACCATTTCGACAAAAATGTGGATTAGGTGGATGTGGATGAATGACGAAATGAAACATTGCAAGTCGGAGAAGATTTTCTAAAATCTTCGTAGGTACCTCAAAATGGAAGACGTACAAGAAACAAAATTTGAGTAGATTAGAAATGGTGAGTAGGGGTAGTAATGGGGATTCTCGATTTTAGGACGATGACAATAGGTACTTCATTTACTCTGTAAATATGGAAGTAAAAAAGGTGTTCAAATCGTGTTTTCCGGACCATTTTGCACTTGTGAATCCGCGTTTAAAGGTAGCAGCGCCATGCGTCTCATCACATGTCAACGAGAGCCGGTGTGCGCGTTGACGAGATTGGAAGGAAATGGGACGGAGGACAGAGCGCGGCTGTGAGAGGCAAGCGGTGCTCATTAATTATCAAGCGAGCCTCCGAGCCTGGCTCGTACAGTACGCGTGTGGTCGGTGCCGGGGACACGGCCGTTTCCACAGTCGCAATGGAATGTCACTCCTGTGGTCCAGCGAGCCTCCACCTTGGCCGCAATTTCTCTGCCGTGGCGCGACCTGTCCGGCCCAATCATTGCCGCAATTTGTTGACTCGTAAAGGCCTCGGTCGCGTGTCACTATCAGTTTGAGAAGCTGGAGCTACCTATTGCGCCATGATTAGTTACAAATTCTAGCCGGTTTTTGTTCGTGTCGTCATTCGAGGACGACCGAGTTCAGTACTGCGAACCGATGGTAAACTTTCTAAACATGCATCCCTTTATCGTTGCTGTAATTTACCAACTTCGATTTAGAGGGGGTTTCAATTTAAAGTGCACGTTTTCATGCCTAGCGGCCCCAAAATCGAGCTGAATATCATTGTTAGACGCAAAAAAATGTAATTTGCTAATCATTATCAAAACTAGTGGTAGATAACACACAATACTTCCATATTTTGAAACGTAAAAGTATGACAGAATTTGACCACATTTTGACTGTTTTTGAGGATGTTTAGGTCAAAGATAATATCTTTTTTAATATGATTTAATAAGTTTTTGACATTATCAAAAACTCACTATATAAATTTTAAAACTCGCCTAAAATAAAAATACGCTAAGGGCCGCTTTATCAATTGTCAGTTATCGAAAAACTGATAGCTAATCTCTTGGCCACTAATTTCAGGGTGATTTTTGGGTGGATGCGCATAGGCTGTGTCTCCGAGAAATTTGTAGCCAAGAGATTAGCTATCAGTTTTTGGATAACTGACAATTGATAAAGCCAGCCTCATGCTATAACCCCCGGGGCCGGCCGGGGTGGCGCTCGGCCGGGGTGCGGGGGGCATTCCGCTCTTCCATTTCCGTTACCCTCCGCATCACTGGTTTCTGTATGCTCACTTTGTTATTTGTTTACTCCTGTTATTTATTGTTACCGCTGTCACAATTAAGTATGTCCAACTGAACATTCGCTGAGTGCAATATCTACCAATTGTTTCCTCCTCGACCTGCATTACCTACTCATGCTGTATCCACTGTAACTGACGCATTCAGATCTCTTCGGAGGTGGCGAATAAAGTACATTCTATTCTATTCTATTGTATAAAATTGTTTACGGTACACGAAGTCCACGGAAATTTCTCCGCCGAATGCGGCAACAGTAGTGACGACATTCAGGTCCTAAAAGCAGAAAATAGAAGACCAAAATTTAAGACTGTCGCAAACTTCGAAGAAACTACGGGATCGCTCGGTCGGGAGACACTCGGAGTAGGAAGTTCCAGTCGAGTAGAACAACTTCGAAATTAGAAAAGATCGATCGGCATTTGAATAGCTGAGTTGGTAGCTGGCTCATAAAAGTTGGCCATCACATTTTCTGAAAAGGGAGACCCCGTTTGTCTCAATCTGTTACGCAGCTGCCTAGTTTGCTTTGCCAGGAATCAACAAGTGCTCCTCTCTTCTCTCGCGAATCCCACCTCTTCGGCCATACCCATCCCCATCCCCATCCCCATACCCTACAGGTCTTCCTATATAGAGTAGGGACACCATCCGCTCCACCGTTGGAGTCCTCTCTTCTTCATTTTACCCCACCCCATCCCTGGGACTCCTTTTTCGCCTAAATATTTGATCTTTATTTTCTCTTTCCTTTTTTGCTCGAATCCTCTTTGTTATCGTTAACAGCGTAGTTCGTCGAACGGGTCGTTGCGGTAATTGGGAATTTGGAAAAGAATCCTCTCGAAGCTTCACGCTATTATTTGGCCTTTCCTAATTGATTGCACTCGATTTTACACCCGTTAAACATGCCTCGTATTTTTGCTGGGGTGGAATGTGTATTTCCATGGCATCTACCTACCTAATATACTACGTGATATTTTCAACCCGTGGCCTTGTTTGTATATTCCACAAGGCATGGAATGACGGACCTTTTCGTGATAAATTGGATAAACGCCTAAAAACCACTGGTATTACTAAAAAACAGGTATTCCCCCCTACAGGCGATTTGAGTGGTTCACGGGTAATAATTCAATTTTTTCTGTCCGTCCGTCTGTCCGTGTGCCCATCTATGGTCATCCACGAAAATGAACACAGTACCCTCAATTCTTAACCTTTTTTCAAATTTCTTGACATTTCAAAATTCAAAATCTATCGCCCTGATTTACCGGAATTCGAATTACTCACAGTACTTCCGGTATATTAGCAAATCTAGTGTTTTCTGCTTTATTTTCCTCTGGCCACAAAAATGTACCGATTTGAGCGTTCTTGGTCTCAAAATCTTTGTTTTACTTCGCACAATATGTGGACATTTTTTATACTCCGATGACTTGGCGTATTTTTATTTTAGGCGAGTTTTTCATATTTTTAACCTGAACACCCTCAAAAGCAGTCAAAATAATTTGGCCACAATTATTGTGTCACACTTTTACGTTTCAAAATACGGAAGTATTGCGTGTCATCTAAGCACCACTGGATTGAGATTTTTGATCATTGTGGCCAACAAATTAGCCAAAATCGAATTCCTTTGGTTCAAAAATTTACGACTCAAAATTTTTAAGTATTGTGTGCTATCTACTACACTACACTGGTTTAGTCTGAAAAGCGCAACTTTTGTCCACGCAGCAGCTCTTATTTTGCGCTTTAGTTCTTCAAAATCAGAAATTCACCTTGGAGAACGTAGAGTTCTCCTAATACCATTCTTTATACGCAAGTTCTCTCCTCGGGAAACCTTCCATCGCGAAAAGCGGCTGCCTGCACCACCACCAAACACCAAGAACACCACGGACGTCCGCTCCGTGGAAACACAAAAGGGCTCGTGAAAGTTTGACAGCAGTGCGACCGTAACCGATGGAATCGGCTTTCTTTTTCACGTCTCTGGCCCATCGCAGGGTGGGAAAAGAAGAGAAGAATGTCTGCGTGAGAAAAAGAGTCGCACTGTGGGGAAAAGTGCGAGTATATCCTGTGGGCGGAAATGAGGCTAACAAGCTACAAACAAGGCAACTGGAGAAATGTACTTCGGTGGTGGCTGGTGGTTCCAACTGTTAATGGAAAAGTTGAAGCTATCGAGTCAGAGGCCTCGCGTACAAGTTTTGGCGGGGCATGCGAAAAAGACAAAATGGTTCGTCCGACATGAAACATGGAGCTGGTGAATTTTATAGAAAACAATGAATCGAACGAGTTGGAGGATCTTTTTCGCGTGAATTGAATCGTTCGGGAAGAATGTTTAGTGTTTTTAGAGTTTTAGTGTTTTCTGTTTTATTTTTTTCTGGCTACAAAAATGAACCGATTTGTACATTGTTTTCTTAAAATCTTAGTTCAACCTTGCAGAATATGCGAATACTTTTTATGTAACGATAACTTGACGTAATTGCATTTTATTCGTGATTAAAAATTTGCGTAGTGAGTTTGTCGACATTCTTGATCCAAACAGCCTCCAAAGTAGTCAAAATATATTTGAACTGTGCCTAAAATTTGCAAGCATTGCGTATTACGCACAACTGGTTTTAACGAAAATTGTTACTTACTTTCTGGTAAATACTGGACTAGTGACTGAAATTGTTTTCTTTGGATTTTTGCTCCTTTCCATCAATTGAAGCCTTGTCTGCACGTGGCTCTGCCACTTAATCACGTCATCCGCATTTATCCACTTCTTCCTCATTCCACGAATGCGCTTGTTGCTTCTATTATGGCAATCATCAGATGCATGAGGTATTTACGTACCTACGATGCAATTCAGCCAGGACGTTCGAAATGAACGGATTCCTGGATTTCCGACGGATTCTGAACACCTTTTGGTATGGATTCCGAACATCTTTTGCCTGGATTCTGGGCATTTTTGATAGGAACATTATTACTCACATTTCCTCAGTGGCCTGCCCGTCTGCTTAATTATAATTAATCCATGATGGAAAGATCTGTGCCACCTCCTCGTGCGCCACTTGTCACTCTACCTCTGTTGACTCTTCTCACAGAACATACAAGATTGTACACTCGCAAAGCTGAGTATACAAACAAATTGTTTTTTAAAGAGCAGTGAAGCTACTGACACACGGGAGGCACTTGCGCTCTGAGGCTAATTGGCCTGTACACCTCCGTGTGTCTCCTGCTTTTTAAACTTTAATTTGGATGCCCTCAAGGCACGAGGGTTGAAAACCTCTTGCCGCAGAAGTAGAAGATCTTGTTTCTCACAAAGGGTGGAAAGGCGGTTTGCTCGGATGTAATGAAAATCGTAGTTTTTAACAGGACTGGATGTAGGGTTGGTTTTGGTGGGGCACTACAAACTTGGCAGGTATTCATTGTACGTGACCAACATTGCTTTTAGCCGGCTCGCTTCATTACATGCCACTTCTTTTAGTCGCGTTTCCATTTTTTTCGAGCTCCGCGAGGAGTGGGCGTTGAATTACTGAGACAGGAACGCAGACGCCATTAGCATGAGTGGAGTCACTTCAATCTCAAGTGAAACTGCGCATATATTATCACTCAGCATGAATCATCAAAAGTGTGAATCTCAACGAATGAGACGGACCTTTAAAAAAAAATCGGGTGTTTTAAAATGAAATAATTTTCCGAAGTAATTTTACGGTTGAAACTTTTGCAAATGTGATGGTAGGTATATTTTTGTGGAACGCTTCTAGCGAGTTTTCTACCTGACGCTTATTTTGTAATGCCGCGTTGCATCCATCTGACCAGGCTTACATAAATACGCATGTGCGAAAATACCCGACGGATTACCCGGCTAACATTCAGGCTTTTGCCATAATCTTCACCTTACGGCTTTGTACCCGATAAAAAGAATACAATATCATAAAAAAAGTTACAGTCACCATAAAAGAGCCCGAGCCATTTTCACGTTGTGAAATGCGTAAATTTTTACTGTGGATTTTTTCCCATACTCGGCAAGCACATTCGCTACTATTGGGGTCAGCCCTCAGTTCTACACAACGCAACGAGGGCGTACGACTAGCGCCAGGGCTGTAAACGTGATTCGAATGTGACAACCCCGATGATGGGTGAGGTCACGCGTTGCACTATACCCTCTTTGTCGTCTGTGCACATTTTTCATCCAATATTCTCGCACGCTGGAGCCGTTCGTTTTTCAACCGTAGAATCCTACACTCGCCGTTGAATCAGTTTGGAAATTATGGAAGTTCGGGCCTGCGCTGGTGAAGCTCGATAAACCATTGAACGATGCATTGTAACTTTGTTAGCTTTATAAGTCGGAAAAAATAGCTAAATCGCGGTCGAATGCGAAAAACGTCATTTTCTTTCGGTTCGATAGCCCAGGTTTACAAAAAACGCTCACTTAGGGCCTTTGGAAAATCATCAATCTACTTTTAATATAAGCATGTCGTAAAAGGGGTGGCGTCCGAGACAATTTAACTGAACACGTCCGAATCGACACTTTTATTGCACTTTTTTCAATCACTTTTCAATACACCTCCGACCGCCTAGTTCCTTCTCGAATTCCGAAAACCAAACTGCGTCGTCATCTTCAGTGTTGCCTGTCGTGGCCCTTTTCCGAAGCTCTGGCTCCAGCCCAGTCGCTAGTTCGCTCTTTCAGGTGTAGGTAGCGTTCTGAGGTCCGAATCGCCGATCGAGTAGGTACTTTCATTAGCTGAGGCGTGTAGCGCCGACAAGCATAATATTATTATGCTTTTTGGGGGCGAACCCAGCCACCTATGTAATCGGTCAGGAAATTTTTTTAGCACCCCCTGAAAATTTGTTGGTTTTCATTTCAAGGGTTGTAGAATCCGAATCTGCAATTTTTTTGCCCGTCCGCCGTCTGCCGTCCGGGGTTTTTGAGGGGGGAAGGTCGTATCATTTTCAGGCACCTGTTCTATTATTCATAGTTTGCTGAACTGAAAATGACAAATGTTATCATTCCCTTTGTACATAGCTGTTCCACTCATCATAGCATGAATAATCCCCTCTATTGAGACCTTAATCACAATGGTCGTCTGCCACTATTATTAGTTTTAGGAACGCTTTTCTCTCTCTCCTAAGTTGGAACTTAATCTATTCTATGTTAAGCACTTACGTATAAACTGGACAAGGTGACATCGGATAAATAGAGGGAGACGGATTTTCCAGTGAATCTCTCATTACGGACAGCATCGAGCGTGTTTGCATGTCCGATTCTGCTTTAGTTCACTATTGCTATCCCTCGGAGCCGTTTTACTGGTGAAATGCACTGGACTCGGGAATACACCGATTTCGCTCTAATCCCTAAATGGAAATCAGTCATACTCGTCGAAAGGTTTTCAATTTGCACGTTGATGAGCCGCAAGAAACACGGCATGCGTATAGCGGGTGTACGAGGCGGAAAATCATTTTTCGACTAGATAAGCACCAATCCCTCAATGGACGTGATGATGGTCGAGAAATCAATCTATTGAATGATGGAACGGGAACGTCGATGATGACAATGTTCATCATTATTGAAGAGGTAAATCTACTTGCCTGCAATACCGTCTGGTAATGACACTTCTAATGAATATGGTGATTGAACATCAATACCAACATTGGGTTCCTCCGAGCCCAAACAACTCTGACGTCAATTTCCATTAGGGTGGAGGCCATTCTGAAGTGAAACTTCGCGGAACTTGGCAACAATATAATAAATACCAATTTTTTATCCCTGTCAAAATACAAAAGCAGCCATTCTCTTTCGTGATCGTTACTTCCAAGTAATTATTTTGGTACGTTAAATATTTAACCTACTAACCTTGGGCTCAAACAAAGTTTTGTAGAACGAAATTTGGCCCCTTCAAGGAAGACAATGTTGAGGGGAAACACCATGCACCTATACGCTCCAGGCTATACCTAATGATACAAGATAGTACCTATGTCGATTGTAAAAGTGTAAAACCTCGTGAGTCTCAATTTTTGAAAAAATAAGGATTTGAACTCTATGGGTAATATTTGAGCCGTAGATCATCAAGCGGAATAGAATTCCACAGTTTTCGTCTCATTTCTTCTCTGTGGCCATGTACAATAACCTGTAAGTCAAAACCTTCCAGAGGTGTTGCAAAAACTAAAACGTTATTGTGGTTCCTTGACAAATTTCTGAATTTGGAATTAAAGGATTTACTCTTTTACTATCTATGTCGTAAAATATAAATAATTCCTAATATAAAGCTGTTTTCAGGTTTGAAAATATGGTCACTTTACCTACTGGTCAATTCGAGCACCTTTTCGAAGCAATTAAACTCATTTTATACAAAAACCCACGAATCGCTGAACTGAATCCATTCAGCAGACTTGCATCAGAATATAGTTTTAATACTTTTTCATCTTACTTCAAACGGATTCATAACGGTTTGAGAGTCTAGCAGTTAATTGCACTTGGAAGGTTTCCTTTCCGCAGGTAGGGAAATAAGCCGTCTAATAAGAGTATTTACGAAGCAATAACCTCGGTGGAAGATGAGCGAGCTTACAGCTAATAAAACGCCCGCCTTGCCTCAGCAGGCTATAAGGAAAACCTGAACGGGGGAGTAGAAGAATTGCCAAGGAATCCCCTCGGGAGTAGCCGGCTTTTTAAAGGCTTATATTACCTAGGGCAGGCAAATCCAAACGTTAAAATTGTCAGGGAGGCTAGCAATTTGTCCTCTAACACAATTTGCTCGAGTCCTAATTGGAGACGCTAATTAAACCATCGGTTTTACGCAACTGTCACGGGTCGTGCACCATGAATGTCGCGTTAAAAGGTTTGTTTTGGGTGTTGGACTTTCCGATTTATCTGCTGAGGTTTCGAAAAGTATTCATAGTTTAGCAACAAACTGGATTTCTGCGGAAACGTTTTAGCAATTGAAAATGAACCATTCATCAAGCAGTAATGCCGATTTCTTGCTAGGAGCCTCTAGGTCCACCATAGGTCAATTTCGGTGACCTAATCTAGGTACTTTCGTAACTAAACCTTCACCATGACTTATTTCTTTAAGGGCGGGTTACTCAATTCAGTTTATTCATCAAGTAAGCATTATTCTCCGAATAAGTAGTTTCTTGGAAATGTAGATTATGAATTTCCGTGTCAACTGGATTTACCCATTGAAAATTGTATTCGAAGAATAATGGATATTCGATTGATACACTGAATTGATGAACCCACCCTAAACAAATCCAAAGTTTTTCCAAAATTTCATATTTTCCAATGAATTTAGCTAGGTGTTTGAACATGTATGTGTACTTCGAATACACTTCGAATTATGCATAATTACCTTGTCACAGTTCAAATCACAGATGACGACAACCGAAAAATGAAAAAACCTCCACCCCCTTGACATCATGAAAACATTACCTTACCATGCTGTTATCCAAAGACTTGATCGCACTCTAGTAGCATCTAGTAAAGGCTTTCCTGGCTTTTAAGGCCACAATTTCCCACTTGCCCCTCTGCAACTTATATTGGCGAACAATAAATTTCGAAAGAATTCTTTTTTCACACCTAGGGCGTAAGTATTGGGCCCAAGTCCGAGTTGAAAGCTGATGTTAAAAACCATCAAACGGACGAAGGCGTTCAGTAGAGTGACGGTTATTATTGCCCCGCCGTTACGGTGGGCCCATTCGGTCGATTGAGCGAAGGGCGAGACAAGATGTCGCTTGTAAGTATAAGGGCTGTAAGTGTAAGGGCTGTCGTGACTTTGGCGAAGTGGCACTTGACACCGTGAAAAGGGTCTTCTGTCCGAGAACTGATCATTAGCGAGCCGGAGAGATATCCTCCATCAACAGTTTGAGGTTTTCATTCGCAGTGTGTGACCAAATGATTTGTAGCCAACTAAAACGGTCATTTGGAGTCCTCTGAGGGCTTGCTTCGATGCTGGTGGGCATATATTGTCATCGTAGATTAGTTTGTAGTGTTTCAGGAGCAGAGTCGTTAAGTAATCATTGCTATGAGTAATGATTACTAATCGAATTACAATCTCGCTATGAGAAAATGTAATGACCATTACCCATTACAATTTCTCAAAAGTAATGGTAATGGCCATTACTTTTCCGATTACACGTAATGAGTAATCGAACCTGGCCATTACCCATTACAAATGATTGAAAAATGTAATGACCAAATTTCGATTACCGATTACAAAAAGTAATGGAGTAATTGTAATCGGATTACTTCGATTACTTGAAAGTAATTGGAGTAATCCGATTACTCAAAATTAATCAGATTACTCAAAATTAATCAAATTACTCGAAATTAATCAGATTACAGAAAAGAAATTGGAGTAATCAGATTACGTGAAATTAATCGAATTATAGAAAAGAAATTGATTTCAGAAACTGATGAATTACCTCGTTCAGCTATTCTAGGAAACTTCTGGCAGCAGTGGGGAAGTGGGAACCCTCACAAATCAGCAGCGGGGCCCACTTCGCCACAACCCATACAGTCGGACCGACTGAGTCGGTCCTATAGGACTCCAATACAGCTAGAATTCTGTATGAACCCGTTGAGGGCCTCATAAGCAAGATCGACGACGTTCCCCGACTATCTGATCAGCTGAGGAGCCCATGTGGGTAATTTCAATACCGTTGGTCGTGCGATGCTGAAATTTGGTATGCTGCCTCAGAGGAGCCTCTCAGCATGGCTGGCGAGACCAAAATACCTTCTGATCAGCTGAGGGGCCCATGGGGGTAATTTCAAAACTGTTGGTCGTATAACGCTAATATTTGGTACGCAGCCTCAGAGGAGTCCCTCAGCAAGATTGGCAGGGCCAAAATACTTTCTAATCAGCTGAGGAGCCCATGGGGGTAATTTCAATACCGTTGGTCGTACGATGCTGAAATTTGGTATGCTGCCTCAGAGGAGTCCCTCAGCAAGATTGGCAGGGCCAAAATACTTTCTAATCAGCTGAGGAGCCCATGGGGGTAATTTCAAAACTGTTGGTCGTATAACGCTGAAATTTGGTACGCAGCCTCAGAGGAGTCCCTCAGCAAGATTGGCAGGGCCAAAATACTTTCTAATCAGCTGAGGAGCCCATGGGGGTAATTTCAATACCGTTGGTCGTACGATGCTGAAATTTGGTATGCTGCCTCAGAGGAGTCCCTCAGCAAGATTGGCTGGGCCAAAATACTTTCTGATCAGCTGAGGAGCCCATGGGGGTAATTTCAAAACTGTTGGTCGTATAACGCTGAAATTTGGTACGCAGCCTCGGAGGAGTCCCTGACCAAGATTGGGTGGGCCAAAATAAGTTCTGATCAGCTGAGGAGCCCATGGCGGTGAATCCAATACCGTTAGTCGTACGATGCTGAAATTTGGTATGCAGCCTCAAAGATGATTAGCAAGTCCAAAACTTTTCCTGATCAGCTGAGGATTCTGACCCTAACAATCTTGCTGAGGAGCTATTCCGAGGCTCCATATCAAATTTCAGCATCATACGACCAACGGTGTTGAAATTACCTGCATGGACTCCTCAGCTGATTAGGAAGAATTTTTTCCCTGCCAATCTTGCTGAGGGGCTCCTGTGATGTTGTGTACCAAATTTCAGCATCATGTGACCAGCGGTAAGGAAATTAGCGCAATGGGCTCCTCAGCTGATCAGGAAGTATTTTGGCCCTGCCAATCATGCTGAGGGGCTCGTCTGAGGTTGTGTACCAAATTTCAGCATCATACGACCAACGGTATTGGATTTAGCGCCATGGGCTCCTCAGCTGATCAGGAGGAATTTTGGTCTTGCCAGTCAGGCTGAGGGGCTCGTCTGAGGTTGTGTACCAAATTTCAGCATCATGCGACCAACGGTATTGGATTTAGCGCCATGGGCTCCTCAGCTGATCAGAAAGTATTTTGGCCCAGCCAATCTTGCTGAGGGACTCCTCTGAGGCAGCATACCAAATTTCAGCATCGTACGACCAACGGTATTGAAATTAGCGCAATGGGCTCCTCAGCTGATCAGGAAGAATTTTGGCCCTGCCAAACATGCTGAGGGGCTCGTCTGAGGTTGTGTACCAAATTTCAGCATCATACGACCAACGGTATTGGATTTAGCGCCATGGGCTCCTCAGCTGATCAGGAGGAACTTTGTTCTTGCCAATCATGCTGAGGGCCTCCTCTGAGGCGGTGTACCAAGTTTCAGCATCATACGACCAACGGTATTGGAGTTAGCGCCTTGGCTCCTCAGCTGATCAGAAAGTATTTTGGCGCTGCCAATCTTGCTGAGGGGCTCGTCTGAGGCCGTGTACCAAATTTCAGCTTCGTAGGACCAGCGGTATGGGAAATGGCGAAATGGGCCCCTCTGCTGATCTCCTTGAGTCAATTTCTTTCCTATTTTTCCGATTAATTTGAAGTAATCTGATTACTCCAATTTCTTTTAAGTAATCGAAGTAATCCGATTACAATTACTCCATTACCTTTTGTAATTGGTAATCGAAATTTGGTCATTACATTTTCAATCACTTGTAATGGGTAATGGCCAGGTTCGATTACTCATTACATGTAATCGGAAAAGTAATGGCCATTACCATTACATTGGAGAAATGTAATGGGTAATGGTCATTACATTTCTCCAAAGTAATGTGTAATTTGTAATGGGTAATGAGATTACTTTTTTCGCAACTCTGTTCAGGAGGAACTTTTCGAAAATTAAACCCATTTAAGCAGTGTAGACGGTATCTAGATATTGTATCTAAATTGTATCTAAAATAGATATAGATACTGAAATATTTGTATCTGTATCTGTATCTAGATAAAATTGAGTCCCACGTATCTGTATCCTATCTAGATATAAAAAATGGGTATCTGTATCTAATTTTTATCTAACTTAGATAACATTTTCTATACTGCGCGGCTGTAAATTGAAATAAAACGTTCACGTTCAAGACTCAAAATTACCTTCAGACACGCAAAATTATCTCCAAACGAGCTTTGCCGCAAGATGTAGTGTAATTTGTTAATAACTGTGATTGACATAACAAACATAATAAATGCCATATTTTAATGATAATTTAGAAAAAATATCAACAGTTATAGCATTTTCTCATTTCATTTATCGCCTACCCTAGATCACTATAAAACCGATAATTATAACCCGAAAAAACTAAATTCTGTGTTGTAGAACGCTTGAAATTTGTCAAATGTCCCAACTACAATACAGTTAAAAGTGTTCTTAAAATATTCCCTATTGCAATCAGATGGCACGGCACTTAAAATCTATATTAGGTAAAGATTTAAAAAATTAAGCAATTAAGGGAAAACTCATTTTTAATTGCTTATAAACCGAATAATACCCCTTTTTACCTCCATACTTACATAGTAAATGGAAGCATTGGAATCGTCCTAAAATCGAGAATTGGAACGGAGCTTCAGAAATAACTTTTTCTTATACAATATTTCTTACAAAAGTGGCCTTAGCTCCCTCAATTCTCAACCTTTTTTTCATCGGAATTTGGATAACTCACAGTACTTCCGATATATTTGCATTTTTAGTGTTTTCTATTTTATTTTTTTCCGGCCACAAAAATGAACCGATTTGCGTTCTTGGTCTTAAAATCTTTGTTTTACCTTGCAGAATTTGTGGATATTTTTTATATCCCAACAACCTGGCGTACTTTTATTTTGGGCAAATTTTGAGATTTGAATAGTTAATTTTTTGATATTTTTGACCTGAACACCCTTAAAAACAGTCAAAATATGATCAAATTGTGTCAAACTTTTGCGTTTCAAAAAATGGAAGTATTGTGTGTTATCTACGCACCACTGGTTTTAACAGCCACAACTTGCACAACGTAATTTAGATAGAAAATATACGTCCAAAATTTATCGGTATCTGTATCTAAATTAGATATATTCTCAGTATCTGTATCTCAGATACAGATACTTTGTAGGTATCTGTATCCGATCTAGATATTTTTATAGCAAAATATCCTATCTATATCTAGATAAAAAAAAATGGTATCTTCGTCGACACTGCATTTAAGTCATCCCCAACTGAAAGATCCAGTTTGGGGATGACTTTTTGCACTTTTTCAAGGATGTATAATGGTTTGATTCGGATAAAACAAGCTTTGAAAGTTTGAGGAATCCGTCATTTTTGAGTTTCCGAATAATTCCATTCACGATCGAGATTTTTTTACCATCCTTCCATTGATAAGCTATTTCGGCCCGCATTTTCCTCAAGCCATCATCACAGTTTGTCCCTTTTGCATTTCAGTTCATTGATCTGAACAGTTAGGGTGAGAAAGGGTGCTTTCTTGATTGCACCGTATGCAAATTGCCAGTATTCAAATCACCGTTCCCCTTGACTAACCCGTGTAGAAATGTCTGTATTTTGCTAATGTCGAGCCTTCACAGGGCTGCAATCTCGGCGTACAAAGTTCTTTCTGTAGAAAGGACCGAGCCGAATCTAAAACACAGAAGATCTGTTATTATTGTTGTTGTATGCATTTTCATCGAGCAAATATGGAGAATTCATTCACAGAAACTGTGAAATTTCTCTCGCGACGGTCTTGCGATTTTGTTTATTCGAACCCTCTTTCTCCGATATTCAGGCCACAGCCCGAGAAGAAAATTTCAAGAAGAAAATACAAGATTTTCCGGATTAACAATTACTCCGTGGAATTATGCGTATCAATATGCTCTGGATTTTCATACCCAAAATCACGGAAACGTTAGCGAAAAAACTAAAAAACCATTTTGACTTTTCGATTCCCACTAATTTTGACCGTACGAGGCCTCCAGAGTCAAATCAATACCTTTAAGCACATAAGGTCCCAAAATATTGACTACAAAAGTGCTGAAAGAGCGTTTATCTTGGTAGGCCTGTATGCTATCAAATTTCCGGCTGAACGATCTTTGTTGATCTCAACTGGACGAACATGTTTCATTCGGAGAATTTTTTTATAAAACTGCCTGCATAAAATATGGGAAAAATTTTAATATGAAAAAATGAAAAGTAAATTTTGCTTAACTGCGCTTTTCTGAGGAGGTCATATTGGATTGGTGTGCCGGCATCATAATCCAGATGATGCATGATTTTCATATAACATACTGATTAATTCATTTTGACTGGTGGGTTTTACGATTTTGGACGATCCACGTTGCATTCCAGATTACACGCAGGCTGAAAACAATTTAAAATGCTCACAACGCACTGAATTACGAAAGCAACAGGATTATCTGGGAGACATGTGTCCGGCGAATTTCCCCTTCACTAACGAGGCAGGAACTATTTTTCCCTCCACGAACAGAAGCCCAAATTTACTCTCGACATTGTCCCCATTGAATTTTCATGAAGGACCAAGATCCAGGACAATTGAGAAGGATCCAGGATCGGAAGGTTGTTTAAGTCGTTAAACCTCGAATTATTCAAAGCGTCAGTGAGGCACCATTTCAGCCGTAAATTCTGTTTTGTTGTTTATCGCTCTGGGAGCAATTACGCAGTTGATGGAGGAAAGTTTGCCGGAATGCCGACCAGGGCCGTCCAGAGCCAAGCCGGGCCCCGGGGATAAAGACTCGACCGGGCCCCCCCCCCGGTCAATAAAAGCATTTTTTCTAATTTGCATATTAGTACGTAAAAGGCCCACGGGCGGGCCCGGGCCCCCTTGGGCCCCGGGCCCCGGGGATTTTGCCCCCCCTGCCCCCCCCTCTGGACGGCCCTGATGCCGACCCTTTATAATTGTCAAACAGCGAACGGCACACTGCCTGACGTGTTCTGGAGGTGGAACGGCTGGTTCATCCAAAACTAGTAAACTTCATCCAAAGTAAATAATTACTCGGGGAACGGGAGGTTAAATGTTTTAGAAGATTACTTGGGTAGAATCAGCTGCCTGAATTAGTGCCCTCGTTGATGAACTGACAAAATCCTCACCTGTTTACAGATAAGTACAGCCGCAATTGGCGAGGGAGGGTTGTTACAGGAATAGAAAGAGGAATACACGGAATAAGGGAATATTACCGTCACTTAAAACTAGTTAAGTGCCAAATCTGGAATGTTTAGAGCGATGGCATGTAATTAAAATGAAACGCTTAGACTCATGCTAAATTTGAAAAAAAAAGATTTCCAATTTTCTCCTCAAGTACGCCCCACGAAGTGCACCCCAATTTTGGAATTGCATTCACCAGTGCCAAGTCGTCGTTAAATTTACTCTCATTGGTCCTAGGAAACGATCTCCGTTCCAGGGCTTTTATTCCAAAATTAAAGTTCCTCCCTCTTGTTCATGAATAGGAATAAAGACTATACAGTTGGAACTTATCTACTCACGTAACGGTTCATAACCGGTGTTATGGGGCTATGATAATGTCGAAACTTTCCCTCCCGAATGTTGTGCCCAAAAAGTAACCAACTTTTCTAATTTGAAACTTTTTAATTAACGCCGACCGCCTCCTTCCGACCGCTCTTGACGACCATCCGCACTAAACTGCTTCTGGAAACACCTTGTTGAATCTTCCACTTCAAAGAGGATAATTTCCACAAGATTTTTATAAAAGTGCCCTACTCAGCTCGAAAGTTTTCTGGCCAGCCCTTCGTTAGGAGTAATTAAATTGAAACAACTTCGGATTTCCTTCGTCCTTCAGTTTCACAAGCGAGCCGTTTTATTCTGTTCGTTCGCAGACGGTTCTAATGCCTGATTTGTATTAAATGAACGATCCAAGATTGCAGGTAAAGCGAGTTTAGGTACATCGACATAGGAGTAACATCGATCTTGAAGGGAATGTATCCACCTACGAATAAATAAGAATTTGTCGATAGATAATTAATTAGGTTAGATAAGTAATATTATAGACTAGACGACTTATAATATCTGTTTTCCTCAATTATCTCATAATTAATAGTATACTTTGTGTAAATTTGGGTGAAGTTGATTCGGCAGTATAAAGTTGATCAGAGATTTCTGAATTTCGAGTTATCGTGACCAATTGACATTTTTTGTGATCTCAGCATCCTTGAGCAATGATATTAATGAGTTAAGTTCTTTTCAGTGTTCATTTCGTAGTTGAAATGTCAAACCAGATGTGATGTCAATCAAATGTAATCAAATGTAAATGCAAATGTATATCAAACCAAATGTAATGTCGAACCTGGTCTGAAAAAACCAGCATGATGCCAAACTACTCATATTTATAGGGAAAGAAACTACCTTTGAACTATCCGATTTCATTTTTATACTGATTAGGCATTAATTTTCAGTAAAAACATCTACGCAATTCATAAAATAATAATCCCACGTCATAATAATCACCATTATGATATTTGGAACGTAATACGTGGGTAGAATAGCCGCCCATTATTGCCATATTGAAGGTATAGGTTACGTTCTCGTTACGTATTGACAGCTGAATTATGCTAACAAAGCATATTGCATCGGTTATCGCACGATCGATGTCGTAATTGACGTATCCGCTGTGAGCCAAACTGGATATTAGTCCCCAGATGGTTGTTAACGCCTTCTAAGATGAGGTTGGAGGAATGTGGGTAGATATATATTTAGAATTTCCGAGTTGAGGATCTGTCAAATCAAATTGAGAATTTTCTAAATGAAATTGAGAATTTTCCGCACCGAATTGAGCAATTTTCAAGGCAATAAGGGTTGAGAAATTGTCAGCTTGTTTTGGAAAATTCTCAATTCGACTTGGTGCTCACACTTGAGATTGTCTTCATTAAAAAGGCCGATTCTTTAGCTCATTTGATACAATTCTTGTTCAGTAAAATTTTTTCTCAGCCAGCGGGAAAGAACATTTTTTTGGCTCCAGAGATTTCTTTGGTATTTTCGACTTAGTTTTAGTAAAATGACCGCAAGTCCCTTAAATTTCAGAGTAAATACAAAAATGAGGATATCATTGGAAAGCCCGTTAAATTTCCTACAATCTGACGGCAATTACAGCTTTTAAGCGATAGGTTAGATAACCCAACAATCAGGGTCAAAGTCGAGAACCGCTGAATTTTTCAAAATCGCCATTTTTGTAGATTTTGGTCGCACTATTTTCAATGTTTTTCAGTGTTTAGGACTGGAAACAAAAACGAAAATCACGAGCATGTTCTGGGAAAAACTGTCCCAGAATGTTAGCTTCCAAACGGTATTCTCGACTTTGAATACGAAAATCATGGTTTCTCTCTTAAATATCGGGTTTTTTGACGCGAGCATCGTTCGAAAGTCTTGAGTTTTTGAAAATTTTGAATTCGAAGCTTATCTTTTTGTTATCTATGAACTATTCTACAGTTTGTAAGCTGTCAATAATATTCGTTCCAAAACTACCTATCTCAGAATGCAGAGAAATTCTTTATCTAGCCGGTAGAAGCCTCATTATTACGGTTTGAAGGGAAAGCATCCACACATTGGTAATGTTCATTCACTGGACATGTCACCATCATGGATTTGGTCCAAAGTTTTTCAGTACCTAAGTCAAGTATCAAAATTAGTGAGGTTTCAAGCGCAGCCCATGCCCGCTTCCTATATCAAATTCGTAGAACTCAATTTTAAGATAAACTTAGCTATTCCGCACGAATCATAACAGTGTTTCATCGGGAAAAAATTCCCCCATTCGCACTGTCGCTTATTACGTTGGGAAAACGCTGTCCAAACTTTTCCGGCCGCCGCAAATTTTCATCACGTAGCGTCTTTCTTCGGGAGACTTGGAAGGCACATCTTTCACTTCACGCTCAGTAATCGCCTTTAACCCTGGCAGTTTCTTGCCGAATATTACTTGACGATTTCTTTCCACTTAATACCGCATCAGGGCCGGGAGAGCCGAAATTTCTTTCGAGCCGGGAAAACCGTGAAAAAAGAAGCGTAGAATAACTTCGAAGTTTCTAATTTATATCAGCCTGGGTCTCTTGCTGGAGGAATCGGAAGAAAAATTCCACCGGTATGAGGGCCGTTATTTGACCTAGTAACCACCGAAAAGTAGAAAGTGGCGGGGGAGGGTAGAAGTTTTCCCATCTAAAAGTTTTAATTATCGTCCACGAATCTTCCCTCTACGGTCTCTTTATGGGATCTTTCGGGGTCGTATCTCATACTCGGCGTGAGCCCACTTGGTTACCCATTACCTATTATGCTACCGAGGCTTACGATTATATCGATAGGTGATTGGAAGCTGGAAATGGCGAAGGAACCTCGTACAAGTGGTCATCATTGAAGATGAGGTGCTTATCAACCTACTAAACAGCTTTATTTATGATACAAATTAGTTGGGTAGAACACTTGATCAGTTTCACATTTTTACTTAAATACTTACAGAGTAAATGGAAGTATTGCGATGGTTTTACCTTGCAGAACATGTGGATATTTTTTATATTCCAATATCTAGGTGGATAGTGCGTTTTTCGATAATTTTGACCTAAACAGCGTCAGAAGCAGTAAAAATATGATCAAATTGTGTCACACTTTAACGTTTCGAAACATGGAAGTAATGTGTGTTACCCACGCACCACTGGTTTTTGCAACTGGCGGCATTTTATAAAAGTCTGTCACTACAAGCTTTTGAAAAGGGCCGAACGGTCGAAAGCGCTCGATGACGTGGTCACCATTTAATGCCTTGCAGTCAGTTGTGAGTTCCAAAACTAGCTCGATGAGATTTTGGTAGTAAAACTCGCTCCTTGAGCTAGGTAACCTTGTCAAGAGAAACCTGTCACCTCAGTTTTCGCCAAGACCCCAAGCCATAACCATGCGTGTCTTCATGGATTTATGTGAGATCTCTAAAGACTCTAAGCTGGGTCAGTTCCAAAACTCGTTAGATGCAAGGTTTAGTGCCAAAACTCGCTCCTTGTGAATTTAAATTCGTTCCTACGCAATTATTTTTCAATAGATTCATCTTTCCTTGCATACAGAGCTCCATTGATGTAATCTAAATCATGTGGTGCAAAAAAACATTCAAATCGGCTGTATAATGACCGTTTTAGAGGTTTTTCGTGATTTCTGAAATACGGTTTACCTTGCAAGGATCGAGTTTTGGAAATCAGTGCCTCGTATCTATTCCCCATAATTACCTTTTGATAGATCACTCCTCAATTATCCGACGATTTACGAATTCCTCCATTTTGGGGTAATTATTTGAAAAGTAAGTCGTACTGTGAGGTTTAAACAATTTCCGGCATCATCATTCGGAAAATTGGTTTACGCGTTTTGGACTCGCAGCCGATTTTCCGGGGGAGGAAACAGTTAAATTTATTTGGGCACCTATCAGAGTCCGACCAGTTAAGAGCGAATAAGGAAAACCGGGCGGCTCGAATTCTTCCCAAAGCGGCAGGGACGTAAAAAAGTTCAAAATTACTTTTACCCGGGCGAGGATGGGGAGATAAACTTGGGGTAACAAATAAGGGCGGAAACACTGAAAGGTGCTGCCCCCGAGGGCGGTGGGCGGAACGGAGAAGGAAAAGGAACGGCGGTATTTATTACCTGGTGCTCGGTAGTTTGCGGCAGAGCTGAAGGGGCGCACTTCTTGCGTCTTGCCGGGCAAGAGGGTTGGGGTTGCTTGCCCACTACCGACAACTACGTTCCGTAACGGAGCCCCCGGCCGAGGGATGGGCGAAACAATAGTGCGGTCCCTGCCCTGCGGTGAGCTGCCGTTCTGCCACAAATCCACGGCCGTGCGTGGCATTGCAGGCCGCACTGTACCCGCCACCTCAATCGGCCATTGTGTGTCTATTTCAATATTTTTTCATCGTTGTCTTTCCTCGCCTATCCTTTTCGACATTATTGTTAAAATACGTTGCTTTATATACATAAAATCACCAGGAAGTAGTTATTAATTACTTCCATATTTACAAAGTAAATTGAATATTGTAATCGTCCTGAAATCGAGAATTGGAACGGAGTTTCAGAAAAAACTTTTACTCATTTACGTTTACTCGTAATCGCTTCCCGAACATGTGACCGTGTGTGGTCATTTACAAAAACGGCCATCTATGGCCGCTATAGCTCCCTCAATTCTCAACATTTTTTCTCGTATTTCTTGGACTACAATGTTTGTCTCGTCAACACCTAACGCCCTGTTAAATCTTAATTTGAATAACTCCCAGAACTTCTGATATATCGTCGCTTAAGAAGCAACAGGTGCTAACGCAATTTTTGGCCAAATTGAGATTCTCATACCGTTGGAATCGTCTTTTCAAACCCGATCGATTGGTGAGATCGATAATTTTTTTAAAAATTGATAGTACCGAAAAATCGATTGTAAGTTATTGCTGAAAATGCAGTCCTTCTGCAACATCCTGCTATCGCAATCAGTTCAGTGCCGAGACCCTATCAGCAAACTTCGATCAACTTCGAGTTCAAAGTCAACTTCGAGATCAAAGTCAACTTCGAGATCAAATTCAACTTCGAGATCAAAGTCAACTTCGAGATCAAATTCAACTTCGAGTTCAAACTCAACTTCGAGATCAAATTCAACTTAGAGATCAAAGTCAACTTCGAGATCAAACTCAAGTTCGAGATAAAATTCAACTTAGAGATCAAAGTCAACTTCGAGAACAAAATCAACTTCGAGATCAAAGTCAACTTCGAGTTCAAAATCGACTTCGAGATCAAACTCAACTTCGAGATCAAAATCAACTTCGAGATCAAAGTCAACTTCGAGATCAAATTCAACTTCGAGAACAAAGTCAACTTCGAGATCAAAGTCAACTTCGAGATCAAAGTCAACTTCGAGATCAAAGTCAACTTCGAGATCAAAGTCAACTTCGAGATCAAATTCAACTTCGAGATCAAAGTCAACTTCGAGATCAAAGTCAACTTCGAGATCAAATTCAACTTCGAGGTCAAAGTCAACTTCGAGATCAAAGTCAACTTCGAGTTCAAACTCAACTTCGAGTTCAAACTCAACTACGAGATCAAAGTCGACTTCGTGATCAAAGTCAACTTCGAGTTCAAACTCAACTTCGAGATCAAATTCAACTTCGAGATCAAAGTCAACTTCGAGATCAAAGTCAACTTCGAGATCAAAGTCAACTTCGAGATCAAAGTCAACTTCGAGATCAAACTCAACTTCGAGATCAAAATCAACTTCGAGTTCAAACTCAACTTCGAGATCAAAGTCAACTTCGAGTTCAAACTCAACTTCGAGTTCAAACTCAACTTCGAGATCAAAGTCAACTTCGAGATCAAACTCAACTTCGAGATCAAAATCAACTTCGAGTTCAAACTCAACTTCGAGATCAAAGTCAACTTCGAGTTCAAACTCAACTTCGAGTTCAAACTCAACTTCGAGATCAAAGTCAACTTCGAGATCAAAGTCTACTTCGAGTTCAAACTCAATTACAAGATCAAATTCAACTTCGAGATCAAAGTCAACTTCAAGTTCAAACTCAACTTCGAGTTCAAACTCAACTTCGAGATCAAAGTCAACTTCGAGATCAAATTCAACTTCGAGATCAAATTCAACTTCGAGATCAAAGTGGCTACATGTTTTAAGTTACGTTAAAAAGAACCTAAATCAATTTTCCCATCTGAGGCCCAAAAAACCATTTCGATTACCTGCTGATAGAGAATAATGAACGTGGGAACGTGGCTTGGAAACGCCAATAAAATTGATTCGGTTCAACCCCGACGCCTCCTCGACCAATCACCGCATTTCCTTGACCCCTTGTTTACAAACAAGTAGCATTTGTACTAAACCGGAAGCAGCAGTGTATCCTTCGGTTTTCTCAAATCTTAATAATCATGAAAAAAGGTAACTTTTAAAGAAATTAGTAAAAAAATTTAATTGCAAAAACTCACTTATGTTTTGGTCGTCATCAACATTAGTTCGCTTGGTATGCTTTGCGGCTAGTGCTTTAAGCAAAAAGGCTACCCTAGAGACGAGTGGTAATGCAGCAGAGCGTTAGACGCTGCGCCTCGTCTAGTTACAATTTCATGAAGCGACTCCTCGGGAAAGGAACGAAGCGGCATTAAGATGGTACTCGTACTGGAGCTCTCTCCAATACCGAGATTACCAGTTCCATTTCGCACTTGAACATAAATATACCACCGACTACTACCAAATCACTTTACTTATCAGTTTCAGGAACAATTTCATGTCGTCATGCTATCCTGAAAATTACTCTGATAATAATTTTTTTAAATTTATTTTCGCATAATGGATTTTCGGCTTTTTGATTATCGACAGCGAGGCAATCTGGCCCGAAAGTCCGTAACCGAGTAGTCCGTTAATCAAAGATGCGCCAAATCCCAACATTAAAATTGGTCTTCTCGGTAGCAGGCCTTACGGAAATTCGGGGTAACGCACATGCGGCTCGTTGCATCTCATGTTTCTGCCATTGCCATTATATTCCAGCTGTTTCGACGCCGTGTTATGAACTTTGCTCGAATTCGCTATCGACATACCGAACATATTAAACCAACTTTACCACCCTCCGTAACCGCAGTCATCTCATCTCCATTATTAATAGAGTCTTGGCAAATGCAAGCTGTCAACTAAGTTCGAAATTGAACGCCAGCAGTGCAAGCCCTTATTCTACAAGAACAAGCAGTTATCCATGCTATGGTTTACGAAAGTTATGAATTTGTGTTATAGAGAAATAATTAACAAAAAAAGATAACCGGCTCCAAAAAGATGCACAAAAAGCTAAAAAATGCAAACTGAAAATGAAAAAAATATCCTGACCCCGATTCTTTATGAAATGATAAGGGAACTGTAACACGTAGGCTCCTTTTTACTTCCATATTTACAGAGTAAATGGAAGTATTGTGATCGTCCTAAAATCGAGAATCGGAACGGAGCTTCAGAAAAAACTTTTTCTTATACACATTTACTCAGAATCACTTCCCGAACAAGTGTCTGTGTGTCCGTGTGTCCGTCTGTCCGTGTGTCCGTCTGTCCGTCTGTCCGTCTGTGGTCATTTACAAAAATGGCCATAACTCCCTCATTTCTCAACCTTTTTTCAAATTTCTTGAACTGAAATGTGTGTCTCGGAAAGCCCTAACACCCTGTTTAATCGGAATTTGGATAACGCACAGTACTTCCGATATATTTGCATTTTTAGTGTTTTCTATTTTATATTTTTCCGGCCACAAAAATGGACCGATTTGAGCGTTCTTGGTCTCAAAATCTTCGTTTTACCTTGCAGAATATGTGGATATTTTTTTATATTCCAAAAATGCACCGAATTTTTTTTTGGCGAATTTTAAAATTTGCAAAGCGAATTTTTTGACATTTTTGACCTAAACACCCTTAAAAACAGTCAAAATATGATCAAATTGTGTCTCAATTTCACGTTTCAAAATATGGAAGTATTGTGTGTTATCTACGCACCACTGGTTGGTACATTATTTCCAAATAATGTAGGTACCTATGTAATTGTTTCCAAATAGCTCAATACCTCACTGGGATACTCTTTGAAGTCGGCGCCTTTATTTCATCTGTAGCTTATGGCTTTGAATTGATGACAGCACCGGTTACAGAGAGGAGTTGCCCTTGGTACTGAGCTATTCAGTAGAAATGGGCGTATAATTAAGTTTTTCGCGATGTCGAAAATTGCTGTCAGGATATTCTTTATTCGACTTTCTACTTTATAGTTTCTCATTCACATTTTTGGAGTCCGTTTTGCGTTTTTTTTTTTTAATTTTTTTTCACCCACTTCTCAGTTGGTAGTGCTAGACAATGGAAAACAAGTAATTACTTTATGTTCTGTATTCTTTGGACGACTAGCACTTTATTACTGGTTAGGACTTTGGCGACGTTTGCTATCTTCAAACTACTAAACGTTAACTTTGAACTCATTCTAGATTGAACGTCTTCTAGGGCCACTTTCAGCAACCATTTACCGACTCACTAAACCATTTATCCACCCGATAGAATTTCGTCATTTGTGAGAAATATTACTGCAGGCGAGATATTTTCTGTTACAATGTTGGAAAGTTATGCAATTAAAAGTTTATGGCTCTGCATCGACGCGTTTAGGTAAAGCACCGGACGGTGAGGGTTAAGGGTTATATTTGAAATGAGATTTGGCCGATACCCACGGCAAACAAGAAGCGAGCTGGAATTATACGTCGAAGGAAAATAAATATTGAAGTCCATCGTAACTGACGATTAACCGGCAATTTTCGGCAGTAAATGACGCATAGAGAACAGAATACGTTAGTATAAATAAGAATATTCCGTTGAGGCGAATTGAGAACCATTCACCATTTCCAAATACCACTACCTTATTGATGGCTGAAATGGTGGTGGTGGTGGCCTTGGTATTGGTAGAAATGGAGGTGGTGGTAGTTTTGGTGATATAGGCGGTGGCCTTGGTCTTGGTGGTGGTTTTAGTTTTTGTGGTGGTGGTGGTGGAGGTGATTTTGGTATTGGTGGTGGTGGTGGTGGTTTTGGTGGCGGGGATGGTGGTCTTGGTGTTGGTTGCGGATGTTTAAGAGGTGGTGGTGGTTTTGGTGGAGGTGGTTGTGGTGGTATGGCAGCGGCCTTGGTGTTAGTGGTGGTTTTTGTTTCTGGGGAGGTGTTGGCCTTTGTGGAGGAGGCTCTTTTTGATTTGCGGGGTAGTGAAGGTGGTATTGGCGGTGGCCTTGGTGGTGATGGTTTTGGTTTTTGGGGAGGTGGCGGCGTTGGTGGAGGTGCTGATTTTGGGGGGTGCTGGAGGTGGCCATGGTAGTGGTGGTGGTTTTGGTTTAGGTGGTGATGGTGGCGGTGGTGGTTCTGTTGGTGGTGGTGGGCTGAATTTTTATAAAAATCGCCTACCTCTTCAGTTTCAAACCGAATCCTGCCTTTCCGTACTAATGAAGCGATCCCCCCTTGGATCTTCTGCAGAGGGTAAAGAAGACTCCGGTTTTTTTCACTCAGCCGGTGCGCAGTAAAGCATGTCAAGATAAGCGGGTGAACGAAGGCTCCTAAGCGAATTTCCATTCCTGTTCGGCCTTCCTTCAGCACGACATTATCGCCAAACGTCGGAACTGTCGGATGTTGCGCCGATCTCCTTGAAAATTTTTGTTCTTTCCTTTCCCATCTTTCGACGATTTACTTTGCCTCCTTTTCAAACGTTGCCGTTCCTCTCCGTTTTCGCTTTACCAGCAGTCAGACGATAATATGTTTAAAACCGATCCGGACATCCTCTCTTTTTACGCCGGTTTTCTGCGGACCTTTTGTGACAGAAAAGACGGGTTACCTCGTAAGCTTTCCCGGGTGGGATAGGAGGTCTCCTCCCTTGAGCTCAACAATGTGTTAGATTGGATCACGGAGAAAAAGGGGAAATTGAATCTACTCCTGTCCAGTATTGCCGAGTACTCTAACCTTCTTGCCAAGTATTGGCGCTCCCATAGATATTATCGTTTTCGTATATTTCCTCAGATTTGTTCGATTTTTCTCACCCCTGCAGCCAATCGCTACTCTTTCACCAATACCAGTCGGAGTTTCTGTTTTCTTTTCGAATAATTCTGCAATCCGTATTCGGTTGAGGATAAATTTTTCATATATCTGGTGCATATATCTACAGCAATATTACTTATTAGGATAAGTACTAAGAAGTGAGAAAAGAAGAAACTCTCCAACTTCTTCAAAGGTCTTCAACTCCTCGAGGTTAAAATCCATTTGGTTAAATTTGCCAAGTTACGTATTCAAGGCTACGTATCCATAACTCAAAATGGCAATTGTAGGTACCTGACGAGATATTTCCAACGTGTTAACATGTTAACGTGTTTAATTTATTAAGGGTCGGTTTATTGACGAAATTTATCTATCCGATATCCAAGGAAGCTTCAGATAAACATTTCCAATGAGATTTTCACATTCAAATTTGATATAAATACCACCGTGGAGAATTTTATCTAAAGCTTCCTTGACTATCGCATTGATAAATTTTGTCAATAAACGGGGCCTAAGTTACCAAACGTACACCAGTAAGGGGCCTCGAGGTCAAATACCAAACTTTGACGACTGGTTATGAATGGCTTGGACTACTGTTTAGAACACTGCTGATTAAATAAAATCAATCGGAATTTCATATGACTATAACTTGCCATAAGCAAAGAGTTTCTTAAAAGGTTTTGCCGAGACTTTCTTGGGTATCTAAGCATACTGCTATTGCACCATCGTCACCATTCTTATAAAATTCATTGGAAATAAATCTATCGTAATGCCTTGCGAAAGGAGCTCCATCAATCAAATTTTTGAATAGTTGAAACTCTTCGTGCAGTATGGCCAGCATATCTAATTTTTCGTTCTTCTTGCAATAATTGAGGATTAATCTATAAAAAGGGAAAATATCCCCTTTCCTAAATTGTTCAGGAAGAGCAAAAAACAAAGCTTTTTTTATGTTTTTTTAATGGAATAGAGCACTTTACGCTCAAAATATCGTGTGATTTTTCCATTTTGGATGCTAACCGATCAAGCTCATAGGAAAGATGGAAAAAAGGCAAAGACTCGAGTTTCTTCTCGAAATGGATGTGTTACCTTTTGATGGATTAGTCCTCATCATACCGATAGTATAATTAATTTGGAGAAAAGATTAAATAACTTTTGATGTAGGTACGGCATAGGGTGGAAATTGAATCCATTTGTAAGAGAGCATTCCCGTTGTCACTTGAACAGCATAAAGATAGCATACGCTCAACTTCATATTCCCATGGAGGCCTAAGTGTGAAATCCGGATTAGAACGAAAGATGGTCTTCCTGGGCATAGAACAATGCATATCCACGGGATCAGAGGCTCACGGCAGACAGGACAGGACGGCTTTTCACACCCTCGGAAGCCCGGTGCGAATATTTCGGATTGCACACCGGGGCGGAAGTTTCGGATGCTCGGCTCTTCACGAATGAATTGGAATCCTGGCGAAATGAAAACGGTACCAGTACTGCTTCAAAATCAGCGGATTTTTAATGAAATTGATAATATTTTGGTAATTTCCTAGGAAACGGCAAATAGTTCAGTCAAAGAACTTGAAAAAAGCTTGGGAATTGAAGGAGACAAGGCCAGTTTTGTAAAAAATCCAAGAAAGTAGCATATTTCTGAGGATATGGCAACAATCGCTAGGTACAAAAATAGCCCAGCAGTGTACAAAAATATGTACCCTACAAACTGGGAGAAATAGGCATCGGGTTTTTGCAGGATTGTGGACAGATGATAATTACTCTATCCTCTCTTACATGTTGAGTATATAAATGCAGCAAGATGCTGCACGATTTATGTTTTCCATGTTCGGCTCATCTCCAAATATTTGCGGGGCTCCTGTTGTTTTTGGCGCAGGAATCGAATCAGCACAAAAGCCGTTCATCGCTCGCTTTTGAATTATTGAAGAGCCTATATCGGATTCAGGTGCTTCCGCCCGGAAAAGCTCCGCCCTCCGGCTCTTCAACCTGGACGTAATTCCTGGATAAGACGACCGAGAGTGACGGCGCGACGCTTAGAGACAACTCTCTCTCTAGGATGGCAATGTAAACGTTCAATGCTTTCGCTATCTTCGGTATTAGCTCGAAGTCTTGCTCCCCGCTTCGTCAATATTGGCACAATGAGGATTGGAAGGTTCGTTTCTGCAGTCGGGCAACTAATGCTATTATTATTCCTCGTACATCCCTTCCCTTATGAACAGCTGATCCGAGAGGCTTTCCTGAGCAAGTTCTATTTGTTGCGCGATATTCGGACCACGTTTTCTTCCTCGTACACGTATTTTCCATTTGCCACTCAGCCCGGGTTCCTTATTTATTTTTCAACCCTTATACCCCCTAGCTTATACCTACGGGATAGACTGCAAAAATTGGTTTTCCGCTGTGGTTGATTTATTTATGTCTATCATTCCTTTCATATTTACGAAGAAAATCCAAGTCCGTGATTGCGTCCTCGCTCGCATTTAGAAAATTTTCCATTATCTCTATAAATTCTCGCAATTTTTTCAAATTTCTTTCTCTGGACTGGTGGTTTTTGTTTGAATTCTGTTTAACCGAATTTTCAATCCAGGGATTCGTAATTCAATAAATTGCTCCTGATTACGTACACGCTTAGAGGTGCCGTTGGAAATCTATTTTGGGGATCGAACGTACCTACACCACAACAGGAATAAATAAAGTTTACATGAGGACTAATCTATCAAAAGGAAACATATCCCATTTCCTGAATAATTTAGGACAATTGAATGGGCCAGTGGTGAAGGGAACTAAGTTCAAAAAATCGATTTTTTTTTTAATGCAGTTTTGAGTTCTCCATGGCAAGACTCATCACCCGTTGGTGAAAGGAACTAAGTTTTTGCGTTGGCACCGAAGATATTCGGCCTCGTGACAGAACGTTTCGTGGAGAAAGGAACTAAGTGTGTAGTTTTTGCCATGTGACCGTGATTTTGGAGCGTTCAAAAGAAAAATAAGGAAAGCTGATCGAGTGTATACACCATACGAGTATGCTGAATTGATTGCCAACAGCAAGAAAAACGTTCTGGTAAAAATGGTGCAAACTCAGGACATTCTAAACTTTGACAAGTGGTGGCCAGCATACTTCAAGAAATCTGTCTGCTCAAATGAAAGCCAGATGTTGGGGAGGCAAGGAAAGCAACATTTCACGCCAATGTCATTCAAGCAGTTGGAATACTCATCCGATAACCCCGGTGTTGTGGTTGCCAGGCTGAATTTTGGATCTATAAACAAGCATACTTTCCCCTTGGGAAAACTTCCGCTTTTTAGAGATCGAATTGCGGTCCCATCAATCGCCTACCCTTCAGGATATGTCCCTATCAATGCCAAAAAGTTGGAGGCAAACTTACTCAGTACGTCCCCGAAGATTGCAAGCAGTTCTACGAAAAAATATTAGCCTGGCCAACACAAGATGTGAGAGAAGAACAAGAAGAATCCGAATAACATGATTGAGAAGCGAAAAAAATATACTACTTGATTGTAAGACTGTTTTTGCGTTCAAATAAAAATGTTTCATAATACTCAATCTTTATTTTCTCCTTCCTTAGGTCATCCAGTGGTAAACGGCACTAAGTTCCAAATTTTGACAATTTTTTTTTGGTAATCCCCCTCAACATTTTGCGGCTGTTCAATGGTTTCTGAACATCAGTATTATAGGCCTACGAACAGGAAAAAAACTGGATCAAAATCACTCGTTTTTGTTAGTCCAGGCTGTTTTTTGCTTCTCCTGAAAAGTTGGGTTTTCGCACTTAGTTCCTTTCACCACTGGCCCATTCAATTATGGTCCAGGAAGGGCAAAAAACGTTTTTACTTTTTACCCATTTTTGTTGCCAACTATTAGGTGCACCGGTCAAGTTCATAGGAAAGATTGAAAAAATGCAAGAAAACGAGTTTCTCCTCAATATGGATATGTTACCTTTTGATAGATTAGTCCTCACATACCTAATCCATCAAATGGAGTAACTAAGTGGTTGAATCGAACGTTGGGTTCCCATCACGATTTCGCCCACGCATGTATATTCTCGATCCCAAGTGGGTTCAAACAAGGAGGTAATTTCGAAAAAACCCCGAATACAGCCCACACTCCCTCGTCATACACATATCAGAGAAGAAAGATACGACAGGATATAGGGATATGTTACCGTCAGAAGGGTTTTTGCTTCGGGAAACTCGCGGAAGATACCTTTTGAATACATTCGCTTCCCATTTTCCTCCAATGTAGTGTATCTCCAGGGGCAGCTCGGGGAAAAAGGAGAATATCCAGCCCAGGAACGAAAGGGATACGGACAGCACCCTAAGGGTAACTGTAAAAGTTGAGAAGCCTTTTAGTGACAAGAGCCTTGAAAGGGTAAAAGTTTCGAACGGAAATCAAGACCTGACGATTTTGATACCGAGGACGTGCCCCAGACCTATAGCACCGTCAAGGTACCAATATTGATTTCCTCAACAATGGGGGTTGGTGCCCTGAAAAATATCGCATATTGTTTTTTATTCATATGGAGAGAGTTTATTTATAAATGCCATCATACCGAAATAGTACATTGCAAATCGTCGCTGTAAAACATGTAGAGGAATATACTATTCTAAAAGCATAAACCACAAAAAATCACATCCTACATCGTGTGAGTACTAAGTTAAAAAATAAATTCTTCAGCTATGACCTTTAATATGCAGTATACCTAATAAAATTAATATAGATTTACAATTTCGCTAATGGACGGTCATTATACAATCATGGTTCGTGCAAACTCAAAAATTGTTGGATAGATATTCCTCGAAGGATTAAAAGCTTCCTGCTTTAGCTGTCTCTCCACCGAGCTGTAGATACGAAGCTCAACCCATTTCCAAGTATCGAAATCCTCCTGCGGGACTATAAATATTTACCAAATCGGAATTTTCGTTATTCATTGAACCGGCTAATTGGTACGTAAAGTAAAACGGCTGTGTTATTGTTCCCAGGTGAAAATGGTGATCCTGAATTCGCCTTCCCCATCGGCAACCTGACGACGCCATTAGGCCGAGAGGCCGTCCTTTCCTGTACTGTCAACGATTTGGGGAAGTACAAAGTGAGTGTCCGCATTGCGAAATATTGTTAATTCATTATGTGATTGCATTCTTTTGGCTGCTTAGGTATGTTGTTTTTCGGGGATTTTCGAAATTAGTGAGGGATTCCAAGATTGTTTGAATAGATAAGAAAGAGTTTAAGAATATTCCAAACAAGGTTCAAAGGAAGAAGGAAGCACATAATTTTTATTTTTAAACATTTCTTTTTTTGTTATACTTTGATGCATTTCTATTCGAACAAATCCAAGTGAGAATGTCGTAAACAAATGGTAGGCAGAATTCCTTTGTCAAATTTTAAATTAAATAGTTTATAACTAATGTCAAAGAAGGTTGTTCAAAAGAATGTAAATCTGTTTAGGAGCCCTGAATTCCCATAGTCCGTAAATAGTGAAATGAAATCTAAAAATATAACCAGCTCCTCCTGTGTCACGCTCAACTCTACAAAAACGAATTCTGAGAAAAACTAGCACTTAGAACCTGAAGAGTGTCTCTGTTAGATGTCAAGACATCGTGACTATCTGCCAGTTCAGAGCTTCTATGTCAAAGCGAATTGGGCTATGCTGCATCTTCACCATCGGTATTTCCAACCTTGCATTTGAATGCTGACCTTTGTATATAAACTATACCTCTCTGGAAAATCGGGGTCGCTAGAGTGCCAATCTACGACCGACATCAGATCATCCCATCCCACGTTATACGAATGTTGTTTCAACAGCTTTGCGAGCGAAAGTTGTTGAAGGGTACTTATCTATAACAACGGGCTGCAGAAGTTTTGATGAGACCATCGTGAATGGCGGTATGGATAGCCTAGATTTACCCTTGTTTATTACCTCGTTCTGAATCCAGAAAGGGTTGAGACAGGATGAGAAGCTTAAATGCGTTGTCAGTAGGAACGGAAGAGCCGTCAAGTAGACGACTAGCAAACGAACAGAACTGACTGGCAGGTAAGTTTATATCGGTTGGGAATCCAGGACGAAGGGCCTTCCTGGCGAGCTGTTCAATTATCACTTGATCCTTGAACCGGGATAGTTTTGCTGGGGTCGGAGGTAGCCCGCTCATCCAGAAGAAATTGTCAACTGAGGGGATGCTGAAGTGCTGATGAGACATAGTTCGAATGTTAGTTGGAATACAATGAGACGATGTGCCTTTTCATACTACCTCGAACACCATCATGCTAAAAGTGGCGCTATCATGCTGTGGAGTAACGGTAGAGAAACTCCGATTCCCCGCTCCTCAACGTCAAGTCTCATGATTGAAAATTGGTAAATCATGTCGACGATACATTCTGGGTATATCGCCTAGAGGCACCGGTCATACAATATCAGCAAGCCAGCGTTATTTATACTTCAAGCAATGCATGATAGTTTTAGTGTATTATTTTACTCCTCCCCGTAGCCTGTAAAAATTTTTTTCTTCCATTTCAGAATTCCCAAATCTAAACTGCACGATTAGGCTGCCTGCCTACTTATTAAGAGTCCCAAATAAAAGGTTAGAACTTGGATACAGTCTTACATCCACGGAGGAAACTTTTATTCACGGCTACAACCACTCGAACGGAAATATTTACCTTTGGGAGAAGAGCGAATGGAAGGGCTACTTTTCTCGTCGAAGGGCTAAAGAAGTTTGGGAGCAAAAACAAATGCGAGAGCCCGTAGGCGGACAACAACGGGTAAAGACAATTCGTACAGAAGACAGTTCAGGCTCCCTGGGCTCTAGTTCTTCGGACACGGTTCAGCGGCGGGCGGCCCTTCGGAACTGCTGGAGAACCTCGGAACTGTAAAGAACTGTGAAGTGAAACTGCCGGGAAACAGAACTGTCGAGAAGAAGGAGGAGGAACTAAAAGAGTTGGACCCTCAGCACCCGAAGGCTCAAGGGGATAAGGATGAAGGGCTCGAGAGTGACTTCTTTCTCTCAAAGAACTTACCTACCTACTTATTTTCTCGTCTCCCTCCCGGGAACCTGAATTTACAGGAATTTTCGCCATTTCGTAGTTAGTTATCTTGATATTACGCACTGGGGTATCAAGCTGAGGGAAGCAAAACGTTGGGCAAGCGCAGAAATTAGGCCGTTGAAGAGGGTGCTTGATGCGTAAGTATCCTGCTGATAGAAAAATGATGATTATCAACCAAGATTTAAAAAATATGTCATTTTAACACATTATACCGGTGCCAGCTGGCTTTGAATGAATGACTTCATGCTGAAAAATCATACGTCACGTTTCCACGGAATCAGTTAGTCGGTGCGTCCTTGGATAATCAGTTGATTAGGTGAATTGATAAAGCGGCCCTTGGTTGAGTAGGTGTTACTCACCAGTAGCCTTCATTACCGGGTATCATAGTGCGCCAGTACTGACCGCATTCATTTTCTCCGGAAAATTCCAATTTGATTGGCTGCAATTTAATTAGCAGTTATTTGAATTAGCAGTAAGCGACGATTGTGGAGGCAGATAGGCACAACTGCTGTTTCCAGGCCGCTGATAAGCCGCAGGTCCTTCGGCCGTGGAAATAATTATATAATCTTGTTTCGACAGTTGGCAGTCGATTTTCGGAATGGCATCCTCCAAATGAATTACGACCGCTCCATGTTTTCATTCAATACTCATTGCGGTATCGGTGGATTCATTAATTTAAGTGAACCCATCTTCATTCTCAATTAATCGGTACCGGGGGGAAAAAGGCTCGAGTTAAGGAAAGCTCAAAAGGAGTCCTTTTGGCTTCTATCAATAAGTCTGATTAGATAAAAAGAAAAGAAAGAATTCGCAGGAGGAGCCGCCCTCTACTAGGACTAAGAGAATTAAAGAATTCCAATTTAACGGATAAGCGGAGAGAAAAGGAGATTCGAAAGGGTTCCACCCCATTGCCCCAGCTGTGCCTTGCCAGGCTCTCACTTTACTTCTTACACAGATGAGCTTCCCAACAACTTATGTTTACTTCGGTTTATAGTATCGAAGCTCTTAGCTGGGTCTCTCAGTTGATAGTCGGTCGTTTAGAAGAAACTCGCGGTCTTGCAATTAGTGCTGGGGAAGATTGATCGTTATAGGGTAGGGCGAATTACCTTTTAAAGGGATAAAGATTTCGGAAGATTCAATCGAATTTGTTGCGATTGTTTCGCTCGTGTTGGATCCCTGCTGCGAATTTCGTTAGAATAAATAGCTATATACCGCAGCGGTAAATATGGTAGGATATTGAGCGGAAGAAACTGAATTAAAACCGTAACGTAAATCCGATTTCGAACGAAGCAATCAGTAAATTTCGAGCATTTATTGTATCCACCTCCATCATGTTTGACGTAGATTTTCAGTGGTCCAAAGAACATTTCTTGGAAATTTTGGAATTAAAATCCAAAGCGGGATTTTCCATGGAATTACCTAATCAACTTCTGATACTCATTTTCTGGGAGGTCCACATACTGCTGTGACTGAAACGGCAAGTGAGATGGAAATTTGCCATCAACTACAATATCTTTGCAGCCCATCTTCCAATAATTAGTGGTTAAATTCATTCATACGATAGCATTGAATATATTAACATGCTTGGGAACGTTCCGTCGGGAGGGCCGAAATTGGGAGATGGGAAACGGAGCACAGGAGGAATATCACTTGTCCAAAATGGGATAAGGAGGATTTATGTGAGCTTGCCGAGCCTTGGGAGGATGAGGGCAATGCAATGGGAGCAAGGTTGAGATATTGCCTTGGGTGAGATACGAGGGGTGAGGGAGGAAGTGGCGAGCAAAGCAGCTCAGGTGCGTTTGGCGAGTCGAAATCCTCCAAGAAACCAGGCAAATATCAAGAAACTGTTTGTTCTATATCTCCCCTATTCCTTGTAATCTCATCAGAGGAGTCACCCCATTTTCGTGAAGGGTGTTGAAATTGCACCGTTGATTATTTACTTGGGGAAAATGGTGTTGTCGAATTTTGGAGGATTTGCGTCTTCAAATAAAATAGGAACAAGGCCGATGGAGAATTTTGTTAAAATTAATTTTGATCAGAGGCTATGCACTTGCTAAATTCTGAAAAACAATCATTATTACAGAGTAGCCGTGATAAATAAAAGAGCGTTTATCAAGTGCACAACCGTATCTGACGAAATAAACAAAGCTCAAGTGGTCTTTTGAGCACGTGAACCTAGTTAAGGGTTTCCTCGCATGGTACTTAACTCCTGTTTTTCGTAAGCGCTAGAACTTATACCTTGTTCTCACGCTTGCAATGGTCACTACACCCATAAACAAAGTAATAAGAAGTTATAAGACCTGCTTAGTAGATGGTTAACAGAGTACCTAGCGAAATTTTGTAAATCAGCACTTCGCTCTTGTAAACGGCATTTTTGCGATGCAGCAATAATTCATTTTTAATTAAGAGCGATCGCTTATCATAATTTTTTCCACGCAAACAATACCTTTTGTTAATTCAGGTAGGTAGGTACTTACCAAAAGAAAGGATAATACAATTATGGTCATTCGGGTTATTTTTAACCGACTTTTTTCTTTCGCCTGAAGTAAATTCAACTCCGAATCGCTCTTTTCATTCCATATCTCTCTTCCCCACGAGAGTATAGAATTCCTGTGTGATGGAGCATGAGTAAAAAGCTCGTGGAAGATTTTTGAATTTCCGTTTTCAATTACCGGGCGTCTGACGGCCACCCAAGTTGAGATAGAACGAGGTCTGGATTGAGATGGAGGTGGAATAATGTTGAGGAGAGCATTATGTATACTGATGAATTCTGGTAGCCGTATGACCCTAGCGGTCCTGAGCCAATAAATCTTCATTCTTTCAACTGAAATATCCTATTCGCCGTATTTTCTCTACTCTTCCTAAATAGCGAGCTTCTTCGAGTCATCTTTTCATTTCTTTATGAGAAGAGAAATATTGTAATAGTCGGTAAGTAAAGAGCAAATTACAAATTTGCCCTAACCCATGACAAAAAACATCAGTTTTTGTTCTATGTTTACCGCAAATTAAAATATGTTCAGAAAAATCTTTGAATATAAAATTGAATAATATAATAATACACAGGCTGATCAAGTGCCCGTGTGCGGCTGTGAGGATATACAATTAGGGGTGCGTATGTAACAAACAATACTTCCATTTTTCGATACGTAGGTACATTTTTTACGCTAATTTATTATATTTTGGCAACTTTGGAAGCTGTGTATCAAAATTGTCAAAAACCCAACTATGCAAATTTCATAACCACGTATTCTGCAAGGGAAAAAAGAGATTTTAACGTCCAGAACGACCAAACCTATTCATTTTTGTGGGCAGAATAAAAATAAATCTAATAGAACACCCTTAAAGTGCTGATACATCGAAAGCACTTGCATGGTGCTTCAAGCAAAGGTCTATGCTCAAGATATGGAAAGATCAAGATATGGAAAGATCAAGATATGGAAGTACTGTGTTAGAACCCTTCAAGTCGTATCTGGGAAACGAATTTGGATAGAAAAGTGCGGTTAGCAACGTTTCACTCAATTTTCGGTTTAGTCTTACCGATTTTTCTATGCCAAGTCTTAACTTCCGTATTGGCAAAAACAGTTCGTCTCTGCTGCACTCCGTTCGCCTCACCTCTAGCAAAAGATTGCACCAGGCTTTCTTCTTTTCTTCGTCAATTTCCCCAAAATCCTTAGCCTCACTTTCAAAATCACGTTCAGGAATGTTAATTCAGAAGAAACTGCTAAACGACTGAGCGAAAAAATATATTGGACTAGAGAACGCGCTCGTTTCAAGCAGAGCTTACAAGCCATTTAACCCCCAGGGGCTCGTCTGGTGCCATCCTATATTTACTTCTTTAACTAAGCCAGTTCAATTTAAATAAGGAGTTGCCAAGTGTAAGGGTCTGAGATGGTACTGGGACTTTCCAGGCCGACTTTTCCTCGACCGTTCTCAGAAATGAGAAAACTTTTTGACATCGACTAAAACGGAGGGAAGAAATGTTAGAGAATATATGTTTCAGGTTTTCATAGCTCCGCCTCTGGAATAATTGCAACGTGCACTCGATTCTGAACGGTCGCGTTGAAGATGATTATTGCTGTTAGGAAATTTGAGATTTGAGTACGACATGCAAAATTTTGATTTTGATTCTCGATTATCAAACGCAGGGAATCGGTCAGAATCGAATCATCGCGGGTGATAGGAGAAAAATCTTCGTCCGAGTTGGGCGACGAATCTATGGCGTCGGGGACCGAAACTTGTTGGACCGAAACTACACGAACTGAACTCACGACGCGGGGATCACTGACCACTTCTGATGTAGAATGATTAGAGAAAGCTGGGTCGATAAATGGGAAATTGGGAAAACTTCGAAATAAAATTCAAACGCGGTTTATTCGCAACGTACACACGATTTTCCCTTTTTTTGAACTCTACACATCGAACTGCACAAAATCCATCATCCGCGCAGACCGTTCTCCCAATTGCGCAGTGTAGCCACTTCGGAAGTCCAAAACATCGTAGATTACCTCCGTGGGGATTTTCGTAGGATTTGGATTTTCGGGCGGATGCGGATCGGCCGCCGACATATATCCAACAGCCACATTTGGGGCTGCACTTGAATTTGGACTTAGATCACAAGTGGTACGCTTCAATAGGCTTGCGAGTTTAAGAACCAACTACACTTCAATATTTATTTTCGAAACTAAACAGTTTGCGTATTTTGTGTGGTTTGTTTTAAAGGAAAGATATGGAAAACCCAGTTTTTTTGAGATGGCCTCTGGAGGTTACAATCTTCAAACCAAATGTGTTTCCATGGTTTGCAAAGTATTAGCAATTATCGGACGATTTGGAACAACAAAATGTCAAAGCATTTACTAACGTGATTATAAACAATATGCAGAAGTAGCCGTTCTGTTCGTTCCATGAGCCAATATCCAAAGGAAGAACAAAATATCCCGAAAACTCTTGCAGCCGGATTATAGTCACGATTTTCCCAACGTTGGCCCGAGGTTGGACGAAAATGACTGGAAGCGCGGCGTAGATGAGATTGGGAAATCCATGAGATAGGGTGTACCTCGCAGCTGCTCACTTCAGTTCCACATCTGCTCACCTCAGCAGTCCCACCAAGCCTGACGTCTCGGCGGTACAGGGCCCTATACTGTGTAACTCGAACGAGGAAAGTGAATTCAAAAAGCAGTTAGGCCCGGAGCCAAGCGAAGCCAAACCTTCTGCCCGGGTGAATCAACCGTTGATTACAGCGATTTCCCACGAATCCGTTTTTCCACGATGTACAAGCATTGGAGCGAAGAGAGAGAAACTGTACATCAAAGGTGGATTTTCCTTCTCTTCTTCTCTCAGCTGCTACCGCGTTGGTTCTGTCTTTTTCCACTTCAGTTGAACAACCTAACGCTCTTGCTAACATCAATAACGCTTAATGGTCTCTTAAGCGTAGGAATAACCTTTGGTAGTTTTGCGAACCTACCTGCTGGGATCTTTTTCGATTTCACTTTGAGAATGAATTTCTGATCTAGGGTTGAATTGCTGTTTTGACAGGATCAAGAATTCAGTAGGAACTCAACTTAGGTACTCGGTTCAGATCCAAGTACGTATCACTGAAACCTGTATCAATGATTAATGAAATATTAATGAAACGTATCAACTAGGTACCTACCCTCTCAAGTCAAAAATCCATTTTCAAACCCCTCTTTAACCCTGGAAACTTGTTGAATTGCCGCCGAATTTGGGGAATCAAAAAAGTGCTTCCAACTTCTGGAGATTCCAGAGAGCTCAAGATGAGTCAAAACCAGCTCAGTACAACCCCCTCAAATCGAGAAAAACTGGAACAGGGAAAACCGCTACCAGGACCTCCACACTTCTTGACAAAAGTGCTGTCTTCTGGAACCCCACAAAAACGCTCTAAAGCCTTGGAGAATCGCTTGGCAACCCCTCGGGAAAGGTTTGGTATATTGCTACCTAAGTTACCAATTGTCGTCAGCAACTGATCTGGACCTTTTGCACCGGAGTCGTTGGCGCACTCGATCGTCTTGAGGAACCGTTGATGGTCTTGAGAAATGGAAAATCGGGGCCGCCCGTAACGAAACGCTGAACAAGGGGTTACATTGGGTTATTACCATTGAAACGAGTACGGACTAATGGATTCTGTCCTAGAAGCATATCCCACTTGTAAATGGTAATAGGTAGAAATAGAGGCCCTGTATTGTGCGAAGGGCTGCCACGAAGCGAGTGAGGTTATACTCATTCGGGCGAGGAATGGCTAGGTAATCTGTATGTATGTAGATTGGGCAAACCCTCGTGGGAACCCGGTGGTTAAGAGGTGGAATCCGAACGATGTGAGGGGGGTCTTCCTGATAAGGAAATATAGATGTAACCGGATTACGCTTGTAAACTCTCACTGAGCGCTGCAGAGCCCTGGGTTCTTCATTAGCGAAATTACAAAAGGATCCCACTATCCTCAGCTAACTGCCCATGCCAGCGATTTACTCTCCGTATGAATAACCGAGCATTTGCGAATGGAAAACAAATACGGAATATATTTGTCAATTCAGCTCACTCGATGAGTAAAATTAATTTCTCCTCACGTTCAGGGTTCATCCAACTTGTGCTGACGGAAATCCGTCGCTCTCTGATCGAACCCCCACCATTATAAACTACCACCCACCGATCAAAATATTGAGAAAAACATGGTCAAAGTGCCGCTCACTATCATCCAGTTTCACGACGGAAAACAATAAGAATATAGGTAGGTACCTATTTTATTCGAAATATTGGTGTCTCCCTCTCAGATTTAATCTCATCAAAATCTTGAAACATCCCTCGCAAAATTCCAAACTTACATAACATTGTTTTTTGAAAATTTGTACCTACATTTTTTGGTAGGGCCACCAATATTACATCTAAAAAAATTAAAAATATTATAGAACTGGATGGCTGACGTTTCAATTTCTCAAATCGGATAAAAATTGGTTGCGTGAGAGCAGAACAGACATAATTACCGAAAAATTGAAAAAAACCAATTTGAGAACCCTTCTTTCTTCTGAAGTCTGCTAAAAACATCACGGGTCTTTCAGAAAATACGTAATATTATATACCCCGCCCCCAAGGTCAATTTTGAGAACCTAGAGATAGAAATCTTCGTCAGAGAAAAATCCATCTTGAAAAATTGGTTGATTTTTTATCTTGCAGTGCCGTTGGTAGGATTCAATTCGGGTTGGGCCCGAATTCGTTATTTTTCAGTACGAAATAAGGCCTGATTTCGATGTAGGTTTGCCAAATGATTCCAGTTCGGCACCAAACAGAATCGCCGCTCGGACTTTACATGCAAAAACACTCAAAAGGGAGCGTACAAGGAAATACCTCCATTACAGACGAAAGCGAGCAGAGAAAAGTGCTTGCAGTGCATTACAGATAAAGTGAATTTTATGTCCAACTGTGCCAACAACATTGCCGGCTAGGGAGGAAAAAGGTGAGATAGAATGCTGCCCAGTTATCGAGCGAATGAAAATGATTGGACCAAATTTCACGAATCACAAGCTACAACAATGTGATTTTTATGGTTTTCTTGGGATGATCAGCGAGAGAGCATTTAATTATGAGGAGGAGTGTTGTAGTTTCTATCCTAGTCCTAGCATAGTTATGGTGCAATGTGTCCATTATATCATAACACTGATACAAACCGCATTAATTTCTCGCTTCACCTTACAGATCAATATCCATCCATCATAATGACTATTTATAGGGCTGTGCAATAACATCATGCTCATGTGACGATGCTTCGCGTGAGCAACTTATCTGAATTGGTTACAAAGCTCATATGAAAGGCTGCTCATCTTACCCACCCCACATCGAGTAAACAATTTTATCAATTATTTCCTTCCCATATTCGCATTAATGGTAGGGAATCGATCATATCGCAGAGAAAGCTAATATGGAGTTGAAATTGGCCGAATGAGATTGAGATCTGGGGAAGCGATAGCCGTCGACCACGCGATGGGGAGGTGTACGAGTTAGATAAATGACTGAACGATTAATATTTATTCAGATAGCTTCATCCGCCTCGCCAAGCTGCCATCAATTCAATATCGATAATTCTAGGTGACGTTTAATTATAGTCTATGTGTGCATGTAGGTACTTATTTAATTCGGAATTATAATAAAATTATATGTTCATAAAGCAATTCAGTTCTTCAACTGGGAAAAAAATCGACGAGCATTCATGTCAAATTGTCTGTATGTGTATCGAGGGTTGAGTTGTCAATGGTGACTCCGGTCGACTAGAACCATATTGGATTGCCACACGGCAGGTTTGAAGTGCAGATCAGGAACAGGCAGAGACAAAACCAAATTAGTGCAAAATATCGCAAAAACACTTACTTATTCAAATATTTTATAAGCAGAACCTCAGGTGAGCATTTCGCTAATAAACATTAAAATTTAATGTTTGGCCAAATTTTGGCTTTGGGTCTTACAACGTAGAATTCATCGCTGGTACGATTACATAGGTACATCAGGTTAGAAATTGTAATTACGCCATATCACCATCGAAAACTCTCATTACATTTCGCCCGTATTCCTTAGCGCTCAGCGATCGTATGTTTCTCGCTTTATTTTCTCTCTCGGGGTCAGATAATTGCGCGGCGTTCAAACAGGGAGCGATTTAGCGTAAGAGACCAGCCTAAGCCGAAGAACGGTGTGCAGATAACGACCTTCTCGTGATGCTAACTTAATTCCGACTGAAGAAACCGACAATTATACAGGAAGAGGCCACTTAGCGCCTTCTGACGTCGGAGGGTGGGCGTATTTGAATCCGAAAGGACACAGGGTCTACACTGGGCCTGGAAGATTACCACCGAATGTAACGGGTTACGAGGGCAGATTGGTGAAGGTGGAGGAGGGGTGGCAGGCAGCGCCAGGAGCATCATGGAGGAACTTAATGTTAGTTGGGCCCATAGCCAGGGGCTGCCGGGCCCTTCGTCCCGTAATGCCCCAGCGGTAGCGCAGTCAGCAGATCGGCCTCCCGGGTTTAACCGAGGGGATTCGTTAGTGATCTTCCACCCTAGAACATTTTCCAGTGCGTGGTATGAATGTGTTCGCTTACACCCCCAGCAGTTGGCCTTGTTGACCCCGTTTTCACTACATCCATTTAAATTTATTGAGAAGGATGCGATGGCTCCTTGCGTATGTCTCGAGAAACGAATTCTCGAAATTGCTGCAGGATGTATATGGGAGTATGATTTTCAATCTTGAAGCATTTTTGAGGAGCGTCGCCGATAAGACCTCCGATTCGCAGGGGATTAGGAGAATTGGAGTTGATATCCTCCTCAGGAAGAAGTATCTATGTGAACGTGCTCGGAACAGCAGTAATTGAACAAATGCTCAAGAGCATTCAAGATCATTCAAGATCGCTCAAGAGCATTCATGATCGTTCAAGAACATTCAAGATCGTTCCAGACCACTCAAGATTGCTAAATAGCATTCAAAATCGTTTAAAAACATTCACGGTCGTTCAATAACATTCAAAATAGTTAAACAACATTGGAGACAGTACCATAACATTCAAGATCGTTCCAGAGCATACAATATCGTTCAGGAACATTCGAGATCATTCTTTGACAACGATCTTTTGGTGTCCTTGTCCCTGTCCCACTGGTTGTTACTGGAGCAACCCATCAATTTTTTGAATGAATTTTTCTCATTTCATCAGAATAACGTTGTACTCCGTGTGTTTTACAGGTCGGTTGGCTGAGAGCTGGGGATCAGACGGTGCTGTCACTGCACACGCGTGTCGTCACGCACAATTCGCGCGTGCATGTGACGCACGAAGGTAAAAGGACCTGGCGCCTCCATATAAGGCAGATCAAGCCATCGGATGGAGGCTGTTACATGTGCCAGATCAACACGAACGTTATGAAGAAACAAGTCGGCTGCATCGATGTCCATGGTCAGTATAACTGGCATTCATTCGTAGACCGTAGAACAGGAACCTTGAGGTGACTGTTTGCAGGACCAATTTCATCATACAGTTTAAACATTTGGATCTGCTTAAAATGTTGCTTACTTGCAGTTGGTCGCATATTATTAAAAAAGTTATGACGTGGAGCTAATCCTCATGCTGATGTCGATACCAGAGAGCAAGAAGGGCGAATCTGCTATTTAGGAAAGAAGCAGATTCGCCCTTCTTGCTCTCTGGTATCAATGTAATCCAGATGTTGAGGCATGGTGGAATTTGACATTATGGGGTACATCATGAGGTCTATTATGGGGGGGGAAGGGTTACCAACCCCAATAGGATGCCAGGAATGGTTAGATGCCCTTTTGAGCCCCCCTTGCAAAACTTTGTAATATTGTATCTCTAAATGCATACAGGTTATCATTCAAAGAAAAACAACTAGCTGAATACTAGAGAAGAAAATGCTCAAACCAATCTCTGCTCAGATGATAAGTTTTCCGTTTTGATTGTCTAGATGAATCTCTATTACAACTAACACAAATTACCATAGAATCACTTGATAATTTATCTTAAATTGGCCAATTTGATCAAACTCTCCGAATAATTGAGTTCGTACTGATTGCCTTGGTTATTTTAGCCTTCGTTTCGCTCTCTGGAGTTGGAACAATGAGTTGGCAATGCTTCTTAGGGAAGATAGAAACACAGTTTCCTTTCGCCTCTAGGGGTTAGAATTAATATCCGCCCAGTCCTCTTGTGTTTGAGTTTGTTTCATCGTTCGGGTATAGGATTGCTGAAGGTTCACCTCTTATTCTGCTTAGCTATGCCACTATATCAAAAGGTGCTCCGTTCAAACCGAATCGTACATCATGTTTTTGGGTCTGACGTTCCCTGAGGAACTCGTTATTCGCATTATAAAGTGAGTTATTCGTTAAGCAATCGAGTATCTCAATTTTAGTGTAGGTAAGTTCTGAGTTAGCAAAATTGATTGACCAAAAATTGGATGGAAGGTTCCAATGAAACTTCCTTCCACGCATAGACACTCATATTGTAGAGAAGTATCTGCTGTTTTTTTATGATCCCGCAATTTTTTATGATTGATCATCAATCTAGCAATCAATTCAATGTTTCTGTAAGTAGATTGGTTGTGAAGCCAAATGTATAAATCCACAATATTGATCAAGCAAACCCCAAACTGGATTTTCTTCAATTCTCTGTTTGTTGATCGATTTTTTCGAATTACGTTCATGTTCACATCGTATTTAAGTATTCAAAAGTGGCTTGAGATATTGACTTGAAAATTCTATCAAGGCTTGCCCACATTTTTTATCCTCGGAAGGATAAAACATTTCGTTTGTATTCGTATTTAAATATCTGAGTTAGACAGTAGGTAAATGTACTTCGCTCGTTCAAACGCCCGCTGATAATCATGCTCGGGCAACTATAACGAATGGCATTCTCAGCTCACTATTTATGGAAAAGAAGAAACTGTCTAAAAATTCGTCCTCATTACCCGGATTCTCTCTGGAGGAGCGAATTTATTCCGACTCGTCTAATTGTTTTCAACTTTGATTACATTTGTTCTGCTCCGATTCTTGAAGGTGTCTGATAAACTTTTCTACACCTTTTATTTGATTTGTGAGACAGGAAGCTCTTTAGAAGATTATTTACTCCGCTATTAGCAACTTCTGCTCATAAGTTGCTGTGAGTTCCATCAAAATTTAAGTAATTCCGCTCAAAAAGCTTCTGGAGGCTTCTACCGCTAATTGCGATGTTGAATATTTCGGTGCTATCGTCCTTAATTTCTTCGTTCAAGGAAAATTTTTCTATTTTTTTATTCCTGCATTATTCACTGTGGGTTTTTCAAGAACTAAATCAGATGGATTTTCAGTTTGTGGTCCGGCCATCGCAACGCCAAATGATGATGAGATACATATTAATATTTCAATTCGTTTATTATTGCATATGAGGGTCAGAGTTTCTCAAAAAAATGAAAGAATGCAATATGATCAGGAGCAAACCATACCCAAAACCCGAAACAGAAACACCAAATAAAATTCGAATAAAATGGAAACGACCCAGAAAAAGAAAAACTTTTTCTCTCTCCTTGACTTGGGTTTGTTCCTCCTTTTTTCGACTTAATAGCCTCGCAGCCTTCGCATTGCTATTCATTAGCCCTGAGTCCTTAGTCCCGTCTCCAATTTCAACTTCTTTTATTCTTTTCCAGCTAATCAAATACGAACTTTTCCAACTGCTAAATCGATTGCTGTTTACCGCACGTGGCTTTGCTTTTCCATCTAGCACAACTTCAAAGCGGAGAAAGATTCATGGAACTCGCTGGAAAACTACAGATCTTTGTCTAATAAACTTAAAATACTAATGCTCACGGAATGATAATAATTTTTACTGCATTGCTGATACGATCATTTGGTCGTATTCGGTCCAAAAGGCCTTGGAATTTATATTTTTCAAATCATATGCCAGAATGTATTTTAAATTGCAAAAATATATCTAGATAATATCGAATGTTATTCTTCTTTTCGCAAAAATTATGCAAGAAGAAATTCATTGCACTTTCTTTTTGCCGGTGATCCACCTTAAAAACTTACTTAACAGCGCGAAAGTGGAGTTATGGAACTTTAATCGTTGGTAACTCGACTTTCCCAATATTCTTGACCAATATTATTTTCCAAAGCAATAACGTCGGCCTCGGCCTGAGTCCTATGGCGTTATGAAAATACCGAGGACCCTCGGGCATACAAGGAACTTTTACGAAATAAGATTCAGCTTTTTATGAAGATTGTGAGTGCTCCCTCCAGCTCCAATTCCAAGATTTCCTAAGCTCCTCCTCGGGTTAGAATTTCATAAGTAATTGGAATCAATAGGATGAAGAATCTCAACTGCTTCTCTACATAGCGTAAATGCTTGCTCGGATTTTTCGCGGATTTCTCTCCAGCAATGTCTCTTAAAATTCTTCAGGCGAGAGTATCCCCATCGGTTGAACTGAAATTTGACTGCGTGAATGAAGGTGCCTAGGTATCATTGGAAAATGAAGGCAAAACAATATGGGCATAGAATGAAACTCTTTTTAATTTTTGTTAAAAATCTGAATAAGTGGAAAAGTTCAGCATTGTGAGTTAGTAGCTTAAAAATTGAAAGTCTGACCTCCCGATTCTTGGAAAAAGAGGAAGAACCTTTGGCGGTCATCCCTCCCCTTTGTCAACTGATGACATCATGCTAATAAGTCTGAAACAGAATCTTTAATTCAACCGTAGTTTAATTTTTATGGCACTCTTAAACTGCTTAATATTTACTTTCTTTGGAAACTTTCTGTTCTGGATGAGAAATTTTCGTGTTTTAGGAACGACGCTATTTTACCGAAATTTTTTTCTCTTTTAAATATTTAACCAGGTACCTACCCGCTATCAACTTGTGGTGCAGAACAATCTACAGAAAGCCGAAAACTTTGTAATTTACAATTTAAATTATTCCATCCTGCCAGACGTTCCACCTTCACCAAAAGTTAGATATGTACTTATATTTGTCCGAAAAACCTGGTTTTAGCTCCATCTCTTTGTTTCAACAAAAAACACGTATACGTGTTAATTTGTCAAACACAGGAGTACCAAGCGGTTCTATCTATAGATCGGTAGGTGAACCACTTGGTACTCCTGTGTTTGACAAAGTAAAATCTTGGACCAAATGATCGATATTTAATATCAAATTTTGAACTGTTTTATTGGGTGGGACATCAGAAAATAAAAAATACGAATTTTAAATTGTAAAAGGATCCCAGATTGAAGGAATTGATGTAATCCGTTTCTAGTGAACAAAAGGTGCCTCCAAAAAATATATAAAATCTTTCTGAACTAGGTAGACAGCCAGTTTTCATTCTTCCCAAAAACACCGTTTACCATTTATTTCATCAGTGAATTGAAGAAGTCGAAAGATGTTGCCAATAAATTGTCGAAGCGTTAAATTTACCTGCCTCCCAAGGAGAACCTTTTTTAGTTTTAGTGCCTCCTGCACATATCTTACGGTACCTATGGAGCAAACTACCGTGTTTACCTACTGTTGGTAAGTTTTTTCTAGCTAGGTAAATGCCGTGTCGAACACGAGAAACCCAACTTTGCAAATCGCCTTTCATCCGTTAATTGACTCAAATTACGTGCTAAAAAGTTGCGTTCTTTTTTTGCGCACAGTTAACACGCTCGGGCTGTTTCATTTTACTTGATTAGCGCCCCGTCAGAGAATCGCGTGTTGACCTGGGAGTGTTTTCCGTTAGATTTGTTTCTTTTATAGAGCTAGTTTACCAATACAATTCAGCTAGATGATAGACTCGATTTTGGACCAGGCTTAAGGGTGCTGGATTTCAGCTGGATCAAAATGAGAGACGAAGGGTGAAGTTAGAATATTATTCGTGGCACATGTGAGCCCTAATGACACCGCGATTAATTTGTAAATTTTGTTTAGTGATAATCTGGAAAGACTACCATCACCAGCCTAGAGACATTTTTCTCCGCACAGGTTTTTCTCTAGAGAACACAATCGCCAGCTCTGGTAATTTTCAGCACGGTAACAAAGTATATCCACCTTAAAACCGATTACATAGGTAAATTATTTCTGAGAATGATGTACCAAAATATTTCCACCGCTGAAAGTTAATTTCTTTGAAGCCTTGAGCCACCGCGCGAATTTGTAAACCGGACTTCGGTGAAGGAGGTTAGTCTCCAGGGAAGCAGAAGGAAAGGAACGTATACTGCTGTTGAACTAGGATGTGCGCGGCGGTTTCGCTTTACGCTAACCACCACGGCTCAGCTCGCTGCGAGAAGACCCGTTAAAAGCGGATTTAGAATTAATTGTGCCGAACTAATTAGTTTTGTGAGAACAAGTCGGTTGAAATTGTCGAGGTTTCTACTAAACAACATCTATCACGAGGGTCGAAGCCATTTATAAAGACACGGGAGGGTAGGTCACCAGCTGGTTTACCCTCAGAAATCCACACTGCCCCGACTAAAGCTCTTCCACACTCTACGCTCTCCGACGGAAGCTTTAGCCTCGCCGAATGAAAAGCGACTCTTTAACTTAACGACGGGTTAGCCGCTCGCAGAAAAGCCGCGATTGGCTCCTAAAAACTGTTTCAAGCTCCTAAGCTAATGAACTTTCTGGCTCGGCAAAGTCGACCACTTCGTGGGTAAACGAGTAAAGCGAGTGATTCGTTACAACGAGACGATGAACCCTGGGGGTAGAAGCAGTAGTTAAGGGCTGGTGGCCCTGTTGGATAAGAGATAAGAGATGCAGGGTTCGGATATAGAGCCGGAGAGCCGATAATCCGAGATGATCATCGTAATTCGTTGGACGAACTGTCGACCAAAGGCCAGTATCTAGAGGAACGCGGTGTTCACACGTGATTTTGATTGCCTTCCGTTGCTAAAATTTTGGTTCCATAACTTCTATTTTAAACCGTTTTCTCAAACTCCAAGTCAAACTGAAACTGAAACTCAAAATCATACTCTTGATCAAACTCTTACTAATCAACTCAAACAAATACTCATAATCGAACTCAAACTGAAAATCATGCTCATACCCATAATATATACTCATAATGTACTCATATACTCATAATATACTCATATGTATTATATACTCATATACTCATAATATACTCATATACTCATATATATTAAATAATAAAACCCAAGCTAAAACACATATTCATAATAATACTCAAACTCAGACTAAAACTCAAGCTCATAATTAAACTCAAACTCATTCTTATACTTCAAATCAAATCCATACTCATAATCAAACTCATAATAATACTCAAACTAAAACACATTATGAAACTTAAACTGAAAGTCAAACTAGAAATCAAAACCTAAACTCAAACCCATACTCATAATCAAACTCAAATTCATGCTAATTCTCCAACTCATGCTCATACTCATGCTCATTCTCATGCGCTAACGAACTCCAACTCTAACTAGTAACTCATAATAGAACTCGAAGTCATGCTAAAACTGGAACTGAAAATTAAACTGACACTGAAACTCAGAATCATAATCATGATAAGAGTTAAACTCATTCTGAAACAAAACCAGGGATTCAGACTCAAAGTCAAACTCGATCTCATAATCACACTGAAACTCGAACTCATTATCAAACTCGAAGTCAAAGTCAAACTCGAACTGAAACTCATAATCAAACTCGAAGTCGAGGTCAAAGTCGAAGTCAAAGTCGAAGTCAAACTCGAACTCAAAGTCGAAGTCAAAGTCGAAGTCAAAGTCGAAGTCAAATTCGAAGTCAAAGTCGAGGTCAAGGTCGAAGTCAAAGTCGAAGTCGAAGTCAAAGTCGAAGTCAAAGTCGAAGTCGAAGTCGAAGTCGAAGTCAAAGTCGAAGTCAAAGTCGAAGTCAAAGTCAAAGTCAAAGTCGAAGTCAAAGTCGAAGTCGAAGTCGAAGTCGAAGTCGAAGTCGAAGTCGAAGTCAAAGTCAAAGTCGAAGTCAAAGTCGAAGTCAAAGTCGAAGTCAAAGTCGAAGTCAAAGTCGAAGTCAAAGTCGAAGTCAAAGTCGAAGTCAAAGTCGAAGTCAAAGTCGAAGTAAAAGTCGAAGTAAAAGTCGAAGTAAAAGTCGAAGTCAAAGTCGAAGTCAAAGTCGAAGTCAAAGTCGAAGTCAAAGTCGAAGTCAAAGTCGAAGTCGAAGTCGAAGTCAAAGTCGAAGTCAAAGTCGAAGTCAAAGTCGAAGTCAAAGTCGAAGTCAAAGTCGAAGTCAAAGTCGAAGTCAAAGTCGAAGTCAAAGTCGAAGTCAAAGTCGAAGTCAAAGTCGAAGTCAAAGTCGAAGTCAAAGTCGAAGTCAAAGTCAAAGTCGAAGACAAAGTCGAAGTCAAACTCGAACTGAAACTCATAATCATTCTCGAAGTCAAAGTCAAAGTCAAAGCCGAAGTCAAACTCATACTCATAATCGAACCTGAATTCAAAGTCAAACTCGAACTGAAACTCATTATCAAACTCGAAGTCAAAGTCAAAGTCGAAGTCAAACTCGAACTGAAACTCATAATCAAACTCGAAGTCAAAGTCAAAGTCGAAGTCAATGTCGAAATCAGAGTCGAAGTCAAAGTCAAAGTCGAAGACAAGGTCGAAGTCATAGACGAAGTCAAAGTCAAACTCGAACTGAAACTCATAATCAAACTCGGAGTCAAAGTCAAACTCGAACTGAAACTCATAATCAAACTCGAAGTCGAAGTCAATGTCGAAATCAGAGTCGAAGTCAAGTTAGACTATGAGCTTGAGTTTCAGCTAGGTTTCACTTTTACTTTGACTTCAAGTTTGATTATTACTATGAGTTTCAGTTTGAAGTTTTCTTCGAGTTTGAATATGAGTTTCTATCGAATTCTATTACGAGTATGAGTTTCAGAATCATTATGAGTTGAAGTTCGCGATTCAGAGTCAGTTTCATTTTGATTATGAGTTTTAGTTCGAGTTTGACTTTGACTTCTAGTTTGATTAGGTATGAGATGAGTTTGATTTTGACTGCGAGTTTGATTATGAGTATGGGTTTGGATTCAGGTTTCATTTCGAGTTTGACTTTGACTTCTACTTTGAATTCGAGTGACTTTCAGTTCGAGTTTGATTATTAGTTTCAATTCGAGTTTGACTTTGACTTCAACTTCAACTTTGACTTCGACTTTGACGTCGACTTTGACTTTGACTTCGACTCTGATTTCGACATTGACTTCGACTTTGACTTCGCCTTCGAGTTTGATTATGAGTTTCAGTTCGAGTTTGACTTTGACTTCGCGTTTGATAATGAGTTTCAGTTTCAAGTCGAAGTCGAAGTCGAAGTCGAAGTCGAAGTCGAAGTCGAAGTCGAAGTCGAAGTCGAAGTCGAAGTCGAAGTCGAAGTCGAAGTCGAAGTCGAAGTCGAAGTCGAAGTCGAAGTCGAAGTCGAAGTCTAAGTCGAAGTCGAAGTCGAAGTCGAAGTCGAAGTCTAAGTCGAAGTCGAAGTCGAAGTCGAAGTCGAAGTCGAAGTCGAAGTCGAAGTCGAAGTCGAAGTCGAAGTCAAAGTCGAAGTCCAAGTCGAAGTCAAAGTCGAAGTCAAAGTCGAAGTCAAAGTCGAAGTCAAAGTCGAAGTCAAAGTCGAAGTCAAAGTCGAAGTCAAAGTCGAAGTCAAAGTCGAAGTCAAAGTCAAAGTCAAAGTCAAAGTCGAAGTCAAAGTCGAAGTCAAAGTCGAAGTCGATGTCAAAGTCGGAGTCAAAGTCGAAGTCGAAGTCAAAGTCGAAGTCAAAGTCGAAGTCGATGTCGAAGTCGAAGTCAAAGTCAAAGTCGAAGTCAAAGTCAAAGTCAAAGTCGAAGTCAAAGTCAAACTCAAAGTCAAAGTCGAAGTCAAAGTCATACTTGAAGTCAAAGTCAAACTCATAATCAAACCTGAATTCAAAGTCAAACTCGAACTGAAACTCATAATCAAACTCAAAGTCGAAGTAAAAGTCGAAGTCGATGTCGAAATCAGAGTCGAAGTCCAAGTCAAAGTCAAAGTCGAAGTCAAAGTAGAAGACAAAATCGAAGTCAAGGTCGAAGTCAAAGTCGAAGACAAAGTCGAAGTCATAGACGAAGTCAAACTCGAAGTCAAAGTCAAACTCGAACTGAAACTCATAATCAAACTCGAAGTCGAAGTCAAAGTCGAAGTCAATGTCGAAATCAGAGTCGAAGTCAAAGTCAGAGTCGAAGACAAAGTCGAAGTCAAAGTCAAACTCAAAGTCAAAGTCGAAGTCAAAGTCATACTCGAAGTCAAAGTCAAAGTCGAAGTCAAACTCATACTCATAATCGAACCTGAATTCAAAGTCAAACTAGAACTGAAACTCATTATCAAACAAAGTCGAAGTCAAAGTCGAAGTCAAACTCGAAGTCAAACTCGAAGTCGAAGTCAACCTCGAAGTCAAAGTCAAACTCGAAGTCAAACTCATACTCATTATCGAACCTGAATTCAAAGTCAAACTAGAACTGAAACTCATTATCAAACGCGAAGTCAAAGTCAAACTCGAACTGAAACTCATAATCAAACTCGAAGGCGAAGTCAAAGTCGAAGTCAATGTCGAAATCAGAGTCGAAGTCAAAGTCAAAGTCGACGTCAAAGTCGAAGTCAAAGTTGAAGTTGAAGTCAAAGTCAAACTCGAATTGAAACTAATAATCAAACTCGAACTGAAAGTCACTCGAATTCAAAGTAGAAGTCAAAGTCAAACTCGAAATGAAACCTGAATCCAAACCCATACTCATAATCAAACTCGCAGTCAAAATCAAACTCATCTCATACCTAATCAAACTAGAAGTCAAAGTCAAACTCGAACTATAACTCATAATCAAAATGAAACTGACTCTGAATCGCGAACTTTGACTCATAATGATTCTGAAACTCATACTCATACTCGTAATCGAATTCGATAGAAACTCTTAACCAAACTCGAAGAATACTTCAAACTGAAACTCATAGCAATAATCAAGCTTGAAGTCAAAGTAAAAGTCAAACCTAGCTGAAACAGTAACTCAAGCTCATAGTCTAACTTGACTTCGACTCTGATGTCGACATTGACTTCGACTTCGAGTTTGATTATGAGTTTCAGTTCGAGTTTCACTTTGACTTCGACTCTGATTTCGACATTGACTTCGACTTTGACTTCGACTTCGAGTTTGATTATGAGTTTCAGTTCGAGTTTGACTTTGACTTCGAGTTTGATTATGAGTTTCAGTTCGAGTTTGACTTTGAATTCAGGTTCGATTATGAGTATGAGTTTGACTTCGACTTTGACTTCGAGTTTGACTTTGACTTCGAGTTTGATTATGAGTTTCAGTTCGACTTTGACTTCGACTTTGACTTCGACTTTGACTTTGACTTCGACTTTGACTTCGACTTTGACTTCGACTTTGACTTCGACTTTGACTTCGACTTTGACTTCGACTTTGACTTCGACTTTGACTTCGACTTTGACTTCGACTTTGACTTCGACTTTGACTTCGACTTTGACTTCGACTTTGACTTCGACTTTGACTTCGACTTTGACTTCGACTTTGACTTCGACTTTGACTTCGACTTTGACTTCGACTTTGACTTCGACTTTGACTTCGACTTTGACTTCGACTTTGACTTCGACTTTGACTTCGACTTTGACTTCGACTTTGACTTCGACTTTTACTTCGACTTTTACTTCGACTTTTACTTCGACTTTGACTTCGACTTTGACTTCGACTTTGACTTGGACTTCGACTTTGACTTCGACTTTGACTTCGAGTTTGATTATGAGTTTCAGTGCAAATTTGACTTTGACTTCGAGTTTGATAATGAGTTTCAGTTCGAGTTTGACTTTGAATTCAGGTTCGATTATGAGTATGACTTTGAATTCAGGTTCGATTATGAGTATGAGTTTGACTTCGACTTTCACTTCGACTTTCACTTCGACTTTGACTTCGACTTCGGCTTTGACTTAGTCTTCGACTTTGACTTCGAGTTTGATTATGAGTTTCAGTTCGAGTTCGACTTTGACTTCGACTTTGTCTTCGACTTTGACTTCGACTTTGACTTCGACTTTGACTTCGACTTTGACTTCGACTTTGACTTCGACTTTGACTTCGAGTTTGATTATGAGTTTCAGTTCGAGTTTGACTTTGAATTCAGGTTCGATTATGAGTATGAGTTTGACTTCGACTTTCACTTCGACTTTGACTTTGACTTCGAGTTTGATTATGAGTTTCAGTTCGAGTTTGACTTTGAATTCAGGTTCGATTATGAGTTACGCGTTTTGACGTGGGATTGTATTGGTACAAGAAGCTCTCTGTTTTACCATCCCACGCATTCGAATTTCGTCCTGGAAGTTGTCTTACGTTTGGAACGCACATTCTCCAGTTGCGTAAGTTGGCAACCCTCTGGAATGAGAAAGCTCGGATGTTCACCGGCGTTTATTCGTCAGAACTTTAGAGTTCTTGCTCCTCTTTTGTAAAACGAGCCTCGCGCGTTATCTCTCATTAATATCAAATTAATCAAAGACCTCGCAGCTCACGTTACGTGTCGTGTTCCAGAAAAGCTTCAAGGATACGAATACTTCACCATTACCGAGAATGAGGTGCTACGTAACCAGACGTAACCTCAATAGAATGAGAAAGGAATGTGCGCATGAACTTCAGCAATTTTTAGTTGGTGTTGTAGCACTGGAATGAAAGTCGTTTACCAGGCATACCTAGGTACATCATTTTTTTTTTTTTTTGCACGAATTGATTATTCTCGGATTTGACCAGGTACTGTGGAACCTGTTTGGATGTAAAAAAAACTAAAAAACCAACCACGAACATCTTTAAACCGAATTAGCACGAATAGAAAATACTGAAGCGAAACACGTACTGCACTACGATCACGGACCACGCATCCGCAATCCACAATTTCGACTTCATAAAAACTCCTGTTCACGTTGTATCGCTAAGCCAGATTCGAGCGTGAATAAAACCCGACAATTGACTCAGTGCTACGCAAATAATATTCGAAATTCTAGTCACGGGGGTGAGATCGAGACCTCCTTCAACCCTTGAAGGTGAAAAAATCTTGTTCGTATGTCATCCACGCACGGCCTTCTATCCCTTCAATATTATTTCACCTCTTCCTGCGAAGAAATGGAGGAGAAAGCTCGGCAAACTTAGTTAAAATACGCGCGATATAGGAGAAATTTATTCATCCTCCATGTATTTTTGCCAGCCGGGTATGAATAAAGGTGAGATATGTTTGAATCATTGATCGAAGGCTCGACTTTTCTCGGTTAGGTAACCCGTAATTAGAAATTAATATTTACGTCGGGCAAAGGAAACCGAAGGGCAAGTATCCGCCGAAGACACCTGGGAGGCCTTTGAAAACTTTATGAGACGGGAGATGGACTCCTCAATCTATATACGCCGTCAAGTCGTGAAACATTCATTCAAAAGTCTTCCACCCCTTTTTGAACCTGACATAACTCCGGGTTTCCAATTCGGCGGTTGTTTGTAAAAAGCTGAGGGATGGAAAGGGCGGAGTCCGTCCTTCACTTTGAGTCGGACGCGTCGTTTAATTTCTTATGGACTAAGCTTGACTTATCCTGTACCCGACTCGTGCAGACAATCATGCGGCCTGTTCCAGGAGCCCGAGTGTAGCCTGGAATGTAGTCTGAGTGTAGGCATGGGGCACGCAGGTGTGGGAGGGAACGTCCCAGCAACGGCAATTATGAACATTAAAAAACCTCACACTGCGCATGCGCAAAGCACCTACGAATGCGTACACTCACCTTCTGGAACAAACCTATAAATAGAAATTATTTCTTGTCTTCTTAATTAATTTTTCATTTTTGAGGACTTCAGGTCATCAAAGTAGTCTTGAAGAGCATTATTTGGCGTGAGTGAATATAATCTTCTGGCATGAATGGACAATAGATAGCGCCATAGTATCGATACAATTCCATCACTAGTAAGGCCGCGTTTCAGGCGTTGGGTTTTCACCCGATAACCGAAGTTGTCCCGGGCGTGCCCTGCCGCCCTCAAGGAGAGGGTTGGAACTGCTCATGACATGTCGCTCTAGTCTCACTGCACTAATGTACTGTGACACACGGCTTAGCTATCTCGGCCACCCCGACTCCCCATCACTAGTTTTTGCTCACCTGGTCTGGGCTCTGATGCCTCTGATGGCTCTGGGCTCTGATGCATATGATGCGTTGGGGATGCCGTACCACGATTTCGCAGCCTTAAATTTTTTGGAGAATATCCTTTGAATACTTTCAAAATCTGAAGATGCCTACGTTATGAAGCTTGTCCAAACATACAGAATAAATTTTCCAATCGAATTGAGGCCTTGAGCTGGTAAGAGGTCTACACAGAAATAGAGGTCTTGAATTATTGCCGACCCTGAACCCACATCTAAACGTTTGCCACCCCTTCTCGACGTGACTCGTAGAGGGCAGTCTGAGCCAGCTCTCGAGGGTGCTCGTTCGTTCGAGGGTTGTCCTCATCGTCTTAAGCCTCTGTTCTCCCTTTTCCAGCTCTTTCTTGCTTGCTCAGTTCCGAGGAGAGATTTACTATGTGTGAACGCTAAGGGTGGATCGCCTCCTTAACTACTCAGTTGCTCTCTTTGTCTTCGGCCTTTTAACTAGTTTGCTCCACGGTCTTTCTCTACCTAAAAGTGGATGAGGATTTCCGGTGGCTAGACTCGCCTCTACTATCTCATAGATGTAATAACATGGCGTAATGATTTGATTAGCTGTCTTCGTCGATTTTGATCAATTTCCAATCAAACAAGGCACCGAAATCGTTCAATTTACCCATTTGGAGCAGGACTAATGCTGGGAGAAAGGTTATGCTAGATACCCGCAACTCCTAGCAGATTTGAAGGATAGATGGAGGGCCGGTTTTTCCTATTTTTTAAAGCTAAATTTATCCAAGGACACTTGCGCTAACTAAGTTCCAAGAAATTTTCAGTATGACGGTCATTGAAAGTATGTCCAAGGTGAAATGTAGTGCAAACGTCCTTGGATAAATCTAGCATCAGTGATTAATTTAGAGTGTATTATTTTCGCTAGCAGCGTTAGCTAAGGTTAGTAGGTACCTACCTACTTCCTTTACTTGTTGCCCTTCAATCTTGTTGCCTCAATTCAATCGGGAGAATAGATAGGCAGGTAGGTATGTTTGCAAGAAGAAGCCTTCTCAACATAAACATTCTTCTTTTCAAAACATACGCCCGGGCCCGTAATGGTGCGTTTTTGCTGTTACATTCCCATAGCTTAGTTAAAATTTTACAACGTACCAAGCTAAAATGCTTCTCCCATATTCCATATTTTTTTAGGGTACATCATTTTGCTTCGAGGCGTGGCCTGGAAATGTAACTGCAAGAACTCAATAATAATTTGAATTCTCAACAAAGACTACAATTTAAACTAGCTGGTAATAAAAATTGAGAAAACGAAACTTTTTCGCCAAATCTTGGAAAGCAAGTATTGCGTTGGAGAGAGAACGGTTCCTCCGTATTTCAGATTACAACATTATCTTGGACCGAGTTTGAGGTTGCTAACGAGTTGCGGTAATGAGCTGTGGTAAGTTGTGTTTGAATAGAGTCGGATTCGCGTATAATAATAGCCTGGGAAAAGCCGCGCCTTTTATTTCGCATAGCGCACACTTCATTAGGTTGGTAGCTGCCAAGTTCTTCAGCGAAGATCATTATACTCTTCGTTAGCGGATTGAACCGTATTTTCTTACTGAATTTTAAAACGGACTGCACACTAGGTGTGTAAGGATTCCTACCTTATCCTACCTGAAACCGAAACGAACGATGTTAATGATTGAAGGATAAGACAAAGAAGAATAGGTTTCGGTTTTTCAGGGAATACTTCATTTATCCATCTGCATTATACTTTAATTCTAATGGCGAGTTTTTTCAACTAGGACTTCTCCAATCTGACGTTTGAATGCAACATCCCCCATTAGATTACATGCCATGTCCGCCATCCCCCATTACATGCCACTTGTACCTCTAACCTGTCTGTATCTGAGGATTCCAATTTTCAGAGTGTCTTTCGCTGAGCAAAAAGGGAGTTTTGAAAAACAAGAATTACAACAATATCTGAACTTATTTTCCGAAATTTAAAACTTTTAAAAATAAATAAGATCCTATAGTTGCGAGATGGCTGCTATACACGCTTAATAGGGCAGTCATCTAAGAAAGTAGGAAAAATGTTCTAAGACCTGTCTGTAACTGGACCTTTGGCTATTCACCGATTTAAATTTTCATTATTTTATATTCATTATGCATCACCATCAACATCAAATACTTGAGGAACACCCCTCGCTAAAAATCCTGATGTGTGGCAAAATCACTTAAATGGAAAATACTATGTGTTATCGAAACTGCATCGATAACAATGGGATCATAATATGCTATGAATAAAATAATGCTCTGCTACCAACTGAATTCCGCTCGTCTCTTCGAATATTTGCATACGCGGATTCCCGCTGTATACAGTTGGATTATAATAGATGTTGTCAACCGGAATCCGCGAGGCTGTTGTTTTCAAGAAGCATTCCAGGGGCTTCAGACATGCGTATTGTTGTCACACAAGAGCTCATCGTGTCAACTCTTGGTATGTGACGGCCGTTGAGCGGTTCACATAACTCGACACCATTATGACCGATATTACATACCTCGTAAACGTGTAACGCGCGGACATGTGAATAGCAGAAACGTTGACAGCCGCGACTGCCTGGCACGTTTGGATTTTGAGACGTCCGCAAATGCTTTGAGTGCATGCGGTGTAGAATTTGAACTGAATTTCGTTCACAATTGGTATGTAGGAACAATTTCGCAGTGATATTATGGTAGTAATTCAGCTCAGGCAGCGTTGCGGACCGTCATAAGGTAATCTATATTGCTTCGAGAATTTATAATGGGAATCTCTCGAGCTATAGCTCTAGAACGTGAAGATCATTAACCGTGGGCCACTACTGAAATACTAAAGCCCATTTGCGTTACAGGCCTCTACCGGCTCAAAATACCAGGGGGACTGTTCTTGGAAAGCATTTGTAGCAGTTCATCGGATGAGGTTGAATATACAAACTTCCTTTACACCAAAAATTTGGCATATGGGGCTCAAGACAGGACCAATGAGGTCTCTCACAGTCGTCTCTCATTCACCTTATTGGAATACGTGGGTGGTTAGCTATTTCTTTCATCTTGATAACGCTTCATACATAAATTTTGTAAAAGTTTCAAATCTTATCCATGATTAGTTTCGCACTATGCAAAGCCTAAGAGCCATAATTCCAGGTCAAATATCATGAGTTTAGTCCTCAATTTTGGATAGGTAGGTACCATGATGCGAGGGCACCGTCTGTCATCCTCGTATCTTCGGTTTTTAAGTCATATAAATGAATTGATTGGTGTGATGAATGAAGTGACTGTTCGGCCGCATAGGTATTTTTGGTACATTATTTCCAGAAATAATTCCTACCGACATCGGTCGGAATTTTTTTTTCACATGGCCCCTCAAATTTTTTTAATTTGGTGCTTATATTACCTACGTTGCGCTGAAATCTTGTTTTTCAGGCTCCTCCAGCTCCAAAAATCTAAGAATCCTCCATTTCTCGTCTTGAGTCTTATATCTCCGCAATGAAGAGGGGAATCCATTATTATTCATAGAGAACGTTCCGACGCAGCCGCAGATACAATGAAAGTGTATCTCTATTATCTACGTGCCATCGCTAGTTAATGCAGTTTTGGCCGCTGTTTGCCACGAAACTTGGAATCAGTTGAGCCCGCAGCACCTACGTATGAAAGCAGTGCGGTTTTGAAATTGATCCATCAGCTCAATATGGAAGGATGACGGAATTATAATGGATCACTTAGGCAAACCGAGAGATCATGTCACGAATATCAGTTTACCCCATTTCCAGTCGATAATCGACTGCACCATTTTCAGCTCCGATTTCAGTTTCAGCTTAGATTCTCTCGTTCGAGCCTCTGAACCGGAATATTATCAGGGAGAATATTTGGACAGCATGGCAGTTTTCGATTCCGTTTGGTACCGTAGGCCGGAGATGGACGTTTGAATAACGACCGCATTTCTGGACCGAATTCGAAATCCGGTCATTTCCTCTGGTTGTGAGGCTCTGATATTTTTGCACGAAGGAGTCCGGCTAATATCCTGTCTAAATGCCATTTTTGGAATATTTTCGATAAACAATTTTTGGTCCTTTATGGATAATTGGGTTACCGACGACGGGGTCACTAGTTTACAGTGATGTAGAGCGATTAAGAGAGAATAAACTCAGTCAAATTCAAACAGCAAACTGAACCTTTTTATTTTATTTTTTTATTTATTTTATTTTTATAATAAACAGTAACTTGGTTGCTCGAGTTAAAAAAATAGTGGCCGATGGAGCTATGTGACCCTACGGGTGATCTTCGGATTGATGGACTGATTTGACTTCCGAAGATCTCAATCAGAAACAAAATTTCGAGCTACGAAAACTCATGTCAATTCGTTGACATGGTGAGTTCATTTTCGGTGCAATGTTCAGATACGGATTAACTTTCATTATGGTAGAAACAAAAAGTCAAGGGTGGAAAGGAAGAGTAAAGGGTTATTACTGGACAAAAAACCTAAATATCCAGGAGATCGCTGGAGTTAACCTTTTCATTAATTCCAATAACAATTTAAAAACAATATTCATTCATAAAATTCGATGACCAACATGAGAGTGGGCGTGTTTATATGAGTAAATGAGTGAAATTTTCAGGTTCTTATGGTTGGCACTTACGTTACAGGTTGAAAAGTGACAAAACACACAGTACACTCACCACACCAAATTTGGACATCCTCTGTTGTTGTCAATGTTTCCGATACCCTCCACCCTTGCGTATTTCAATTGAAATAGAATTCAACTTAAAATTAAAACATGCGGCTTCGTCGCGAACGCATAAAACAACTTCCAAGAGAAGGAAAATAACGAAGGATCAAATTATTCACGCTTGGCATATTAAAATATGGTTATTACCCCTTTGTGAAACGGCTTCAGCTTCGTGGTAGTCATTTAATTTGTTTTATAACGTCTGCCTTTTGCTTAGCGTGATTTCGCACCATCATTAATTTGGCCGTTCTTATGTGCGGTGATGTACTACGAATTTCATCATTGTTCAGGCAACGTAGCAATTTAGAGCTAGCATATGTACAATATTATTTGGGGGTAAATTACTGAAAATTTTTGGCGACCGACCGAATAATGCAATGTTCAAATATAACTAATATTTTTATTCCATATATGTTGCAGTTCCGCCCGACATATCGAACAATGAGACATCCGCCGACGTGTCCATACAAGAGGGAGAGAATGCAACCTTGGTTTGCAAAGCGACGGGTCATCCGAAACCGCGGATCATGTGGAAACGTGAAGACGGAACTCCGATCCTCATCAAGAAACCGCGCGGAGACATTAGTAATTGTGAGCAAAACTGAATTACCTAATTTAATCATTTTAAACCACCCCACCCTTAAGTAGCAGATGACTGGTGCTTTTACCCTACGACATGAAGTTTCCAAGTGTAAGAATTGAGATATTCTACGGATGAAAGTTCCTGGATGTCCCAAAATGCATTTCATGTTGGGGCAGCACTATTTCCAATTTTATTAAAATGTACAATATTCACTCGCCTTAATGTGAAACATGCACGTGAAAAAGTGTTCCGCAAGTGTACCATGTTATAGTGATTAAACTAATTTTCCCACCATCCAGCGAAATTTGCCAGACTGTACTTGACCCACGGTTTCTACTTGATTAACTTTCACCGGTCCAGCCGAACAATTAACTCGGATTATCATGAAGGACCGGCCTTTATGTATGCGAATAATATATTCTCCTTCCGACGGTTCGACCTTTTCGACAAGGGAAAGTTACGAACTCAACCTGTCCCAAGCCATTGCGAAACTGTTCGTAATATTCGTACACATTTCATCACATTTGGGCCCATGTTGCCGGAATTCCCTGCATCCGCTCTGCATACTCGTATAATTAAACATTACTCATCCACGACATGCTGGGCTCGTGGGGCAAAGCAACGATGTGACCGTATACGAGGAAAACGAGGTATTTTAGCCGAGAAACATAGATTTGATTAGAGATAATAATATTATACAGTTAATAGAAATGGAAATATGATGGACCATCTACGATAGAAGACAACTGAAGAAATCCGGAATGAATAAATTTTTGGATCGAAAAATTTTGGATCCAGGATTTTGGGATAGTTGGCTTACCGGCATGAACCATCAAACCAGTAGGATAGCCGAAATAGCAAAACATCAACAATTGTCATCACCAAATACAATCGTTTAAAAAAACACTTCCCATAACTGAAGGGTAAGGGGAAGGAACGAGGAATGTCACAAAAAGTACTTTTAGAGAAAAAGCATGTTTTGTATTTTAAACTCAATGTTTTTTCCCCTTACACCGAATCTTTCGTTGCTTCTCAGTGCGACATTTATACTTTTTTCCCCTTGGAGTTTCACTATTCGGTTAGAACCTTTGAATTCCTACAAAATGCGCTATTAAGCTGGTTTTTGGGGAAAATGGACATTTCCTGTTCTTTCCCCTTACCCTTCAACTGAGGTCGGGTCCTGAAGAACTTTTGTGGTTATGGGCTGATAACATGGTCTACCAATAATCCATGAAAATGGTCCATTTAGATAACCTCCTCTTTATTGAAGCAGTTTTCGAAAAGTCATGCAGGATATTGAATTCCGTAAATCAGGTAAGTAATTTCGAGAATCAAATCAGGTTCAATTATGACTGTCAAAATCCACCGAGTCGACGCGCTTAACAATGATATCGTAAAAAAGAGCAATTTTCCTTTCGCGAAATGGAAACAAATTTGATTTGCACGGATAATCCCATCAGTGTTGCCCTCAGGATTGGATTCACCTCCCATTCACTTTCCTGTTACTGCAACAGTAATTCAGTTAAGCTAATTCCGTCGCCATTGTGCCGCAGGGGGTCTCGTAATCATCTTGATCCTTCCATTAAGACATTGAAGAACGCGAAGAGAAATGCCGACCACGGTCTGTGGAGCGATTTATTTCCAACCCCCTCACCCCAAAAGGGGCGGAAGTGGTTACGTAGGCGGAGAAACTGCGGTCCGATTTTGATTACCAAAACGGGTCCTCGACCTTCCTCGACTTCGCCCCCATCCCCTTCGACTTGGCTTGGGTTATTAATTGTCACCAACCCTTCACAAGGGTACTCCGTCTTAGTGAAGCCTAGTGGCCGTTTGTTCTCATTTCACCTTTGTCTCAATCAAAATCAGATTACGAGGCCTCCTTTTTAGGCGACATTTCCCTGCGCCTGTTTCAGCGGCAAATATTTGGTTACATGAAATCGATTGGGGAACATCCATTGGTTTTTTGTTGTCTTTTTTAGCGTTTTTGGCATTTTTATTATTATTTATTTCTTTTTTACGGCTGAAAATCAAAGTCGAATAAGTCCTCCAGATTTAATTTGCATTTTACCGGGAGTCTGCACTTCAATTGTCAAAGCCATCCGAGCCTCGGGCGGCTGGAATAAAAAGATGGTTAATTAATCGTTAAAATTCGCCAGAACGCCAACAATCAAAAGTTCCCTCCTGCTATAAAGATACCTACGCGCCGCTTGTCAAGTTAACTGTCTTCCAGGGTTGAAGCCGCTTCTGCACTTCAGAGTGCGGCAATAAAACCTTCTGCAACTTTATTAGCTATCGTTAACCGCTCCTCGAGTGCTCGCACGGTGAGCAATAATGAGATTCGTGGAGCTGTAACTCACATCAAAGAGTCGGGAGATAGTACCTGGCCGTATGAGGATATGAGCCAGGGCAAACACTCGGCGAACGGGTTGGAGATATGCTGAAATAAGGGACGGGAGAAGAACGGAATTATTCGGCTGACGGCTCGTTGTAGATTGCTGTGAGCGGAATTTAAAAGAATTTCATACCTGGAGTGAATGCTCTGGAAAGCAACTTCGGATAGGGCAAAAGCAATTTTCAAGTTGAGGATTTTACAATTGATTTTGATATCAGTTATTTTTTCACGACTTACCTCGAACCGATAAGATAAGAGCTCCGATAAGATAAGATAAGAGCCTCGAACCGCTGGGATAAGAGACATGAGATGACCATTCCGCTGAGAATACGGAATGAGTTTTTTATCATTTGGACCAAACACCCTTAAAAGCAGTTAAAATATGATCAAATTGCGTCACACTTAAACGTTTCAAAATGCGGAAGTATTGAGTGTTATCTACGCACCACTGGTTTCATGCAGATTCAGATTCTACACCCTTTGAAACGTAAATTATGAAATTTTCTGTATAGGTTAGAAAATTGTTCTCTTGGGCGCTTACAATGGTTTATTATTGAATAACAAAACCAAAATGGAAAAAAGTGAATTTCGGAAAAACATGGATCGAGCCAGTTTTGAAATTATACTCATCAAATGGCATCAAATTTCACTACATATTACCAATACCATTCAGATGATGGGCGTCCTCTTGCGTATCGTCCCAACATGAAATGCATTTTGGGACATCCAGGAACTTCCATCCACGGGAAAGAGGATTGCGGGAAAACAAAACTGCGACGGAATGAGCGCTGTTCGCATCGCTCGTTAGGAGATCGGCAGATAGCAAATATAACAGCGCAGGCCTCTAGGCTGCAATCTTGGCTGGTTGTTTGCTGAAGCTTCCTCCACCCGACCGTCCCACGTACCGGAGAGACGGGCCTCGAGAGGCAGGCTCCAACTTCAACAATCCTCCGTCCTCTCGGCGTCGGTTAGTTTTCGGCCTCCGCCGCTCCCGCTTCTCAAAAGCTGATAACACCCGCAGAGCTGAGTCTCGCCGAAACCCGGGGAAACACCTGCAGTTTATTGTCAGCCGTTTCCGACTTCCATCCGCTACTTTCCCAATTATAATTTCTGATCCGACCAACTTCTAGTCGACACGAACTGTTCACTTCGTGGATTTACAGTTCGTCAAGTCGAACGACTGATTTATCTCAATCCGATGGCAGCGACTCGGGGGATGATAATCTGAATGAGGGGTTACTAAACGAGGGCAACGCACTGCTCACTAACTTCTCAGCTGACAAAACCAGTAGCGCGTGTGAAGATAACGAGCAGTTTTCGGATGAACTTGTATACAAATCGTCTTGTTCGCTACATAATTTTGGTTTATTATTCAATAATCAGCCATTGTAATCGCCCAAGAAAAATGTTTCTAACCTACCTCTAAAATTTTCATGATTTACTTTTCAGATGTTTAATACCTATGTAATCGGTCGGGAATTTTTTGAAATATTCAGGAAAAATCAACCTTGTTCCCGGACAGCCCCGGAATTTCCTATCCAATCGGTCAGCTTTAAGCCCACTGGAAAAATTGTTGGAATCTTGAGAGAATTGCTTTTAAATAATAATATTATACGTCTGGTTTTCAAAAACATAGGTAGGTAGTGAGTAAAAATTAAATAAGCCACGTGGATAATAAACCCCTGTGTAAGAATTTGCAACGTTTTCTTAAAGTACTGGGATTTTCCAGTGATTTTCATCACATGTTATCACTCTCAGTCTAGAATCAAATTTTTTGCTTTCAACTTAGTATAATTATTTTGCCCGAATTTTCACAAAATTCGTCCGACTCCGAAGAATTTTGAAAATGAGTAAGCTCAATATTGCAGTATTCCAAGAAATCCCAGAAAATATGGAAATATTTTTGGCTCGTCGACATTATTTTGGCAACATTTGGGAATCTAAAATTTGTCAAGTCCAAAAAACCGAAAAATCAAAACGGAAATAGAAAATTCAAACTTCCATTCTCATCTATTACGAGAGTGCCTCTTTAATCTTGTAGGTAAAAACAGAATTCAATCCAAGGGTAGGTATTGAAACCCTACCAGTGCGTGGAGTTTATTTCGGCGCTCGGGACGGGAAAATGTGATGAAATGAGTGCAAATATTATGAACTGCTTCCCTCAGCCCGAGGGACGGAGGATCAGGTTGGGCTTATAACTTCGCCCCGCTGAAAAGGTCGAGCTGTTGAGGGTTGGAGCGGGGAGAAATATACGCGCACATATTGAGGGTTCCTCATGAGCATAATCCGAGTTAATTGTTTGGCTGGACCGTGACCATTAATCAAATGTGGATCGAGAGGAAGCTCGAGGTCAAGTCGGTATTATCCTGGTTCTAGTAGTGGTTAAAGTAATTACCATGCATGCGAGTTTGGAATTAAAGAATGTACCTTCGTCCACCAATATTCCAACGAAGTCTACATGCAGTCTCACGTTGTTAGTTTGAATATTGTTAGTTAGTTAGTTGATATATTGTCAGTTTTGAATTACAAACTGAATAACATAATGTTCCCAATAAAAATTCGTGACATTTCCAAATTTTAAATACACATATTATATGGATTCGATTTTTCAAATTTGGATAGGTATCTATGTCACGAATTTTCATTGGGAACATTATGTCATTCAAACTTTTTATGTTTTCAAATTTTTTGTCGAAATATTAGGTATCTCGATAAATGTTTTTGGCTACGAGAATGATGAAACATATCCGATTAAAATGACTGGACTCAAAGAGCGACCGAATCACGAAAATTTATTACTACTGAGCTCAAATCTGATTTCGATTTCCCGATCATCCCTACCGGTACCCACTTTATTCCCTTCATATGAGCCCAGTCACATCAATTATTACCTGAAAGGCAATAGTCGTATAGGGGCGAATATTTTCGTTGTTCGCCTCAAACGAATCACTTCCGAGGTTCCATTGACTGTTCGGGGAAAAAACGAACACTAACGCTGAATCAACCGAATGGCTGCAGGTGCGTACTCCTAACTACGATTTGTTCCCTGATGAATCGTGCAACGTACGAGCCCGGGTTATCTTGACAGAAGGCTATCAATTCGCTGAAGGCGGAGATTCGTCGCTTTCACCTTTTTCCCGTTTAGCCGGAACAATTGAAAGGAAATCGCTTTTCCGAAGTCAATCCCTCTCATTCGACTCTTGAGTCCGAAATGCCATTGTTGGACGTTTTCGCCGAACGGGTCGAGATAAACGAAAGGAAATACCGAACGGGTTGTTGGAACAGAAGTCGTCTATCTTTTGTCGAAATTCAGAAATTGGAAATTGATTCTGACGAAAATTAGGATTACCGGGTGCGGGCCTCTCGAGACCAAAGGTCCCAACTCTCATCTCGTTACAGGCGCTATTTACAAAATGAGTCTGATCAGCTTTGGGCTGATGAGTGTGTCGAATTGGACTGATGAGGGATATTTTTACCCATGGAGCTACGAGCCGAGCGAGAATCCAGGATGTGCGATAAAAAATGCATGGTGGGCCAAAATTATCCTACGAAGAACCTCAAACGCCAAAAAACCCAAAGCGCTCGTACCTGACCATTAACGCTAGCCAGGCTCATGTTGTAAACCTGGGTACCATATTAGACTAATGTTAATAACATTTGTTTAAGCTCTTCTCCCCACCATAGAGAAAAGCAAGATACTTATCTCTATTAACCACGTCGGAGGCCGTTTGAGCAAGTGGGGGACACAGTTTTATGTTCCCAACGCCTTCAAACTCTAGTACCCTCATATTTCTCCTACTTGCAGCTATTCAAATCAATAGCAATTTGAACCAATTGCAACCAAAACAATTTGGGAAAGGCTGAGGGCGGGAGATGTGTAGCGACTTCGAATATTTATTAATGCTCGAGCGCTTTCGGCCTTCTGGCCCTCACCAGGAGTTTTTGAAAAATGGGCCCTGTGCAAACACTTTAGTCACCAAGTCAGGGGGTAGGCATGATGACAAGGGGTTGTCATGGTGATGGAAAGAATAGATGATAAAAACCAGGCAATCGATAAAAGCGAGAAAGCGCCTGGACAAAAACTAAATGGTTCAGGAAAGGCGATCGCTGAAAATTGAGACCAAAAGGACGACGAAAGGAAAACTTTTAGAAAAAAAAATTGATACCTGGCTGAGGATAAATCCCTTTTTTCACACAAGGTATGAACCAAAAATCAAAACAAAATATTCTCAAATACGTTAGCTAAAAGTAGTAGGTAACGTATTTACTTAAACGTATTTATATTTATATAAATTTACGTATTTTATTTATTTACGTGAATAAATGTATTTATTTACTAAAAGGTAAATAAATTACTATTAGGTAAATTGTTTGAAAAATATCGAAATTAAAATTTATAAATAATGAGTATGTAGATGAAGAAACTTTAATTTAAATTTTTTCTGTCTTCTTTCATCTTTGAATTTCTCTGTTTCAGACGAAATATTCAACGGCAGTTCCCTCCACTTTTGGAGACTGGACCGCCGGCAAATGGGTGCCTTTCTGTGTATAGCAACAAACGATGTGCCTCCTACCGTGAGCAAAAGGATAATTCTAAACGTCAATTGTGAGTATTTATACGCTAATCGATGCATTATTAATTTTTTCAGCCCAGGAAAAATTAATTAGGCCGTGACGGCAGGGCGAGATTTGCATGAATTGAACGGAAAAGAAAGCAGAACTCGACGTTCTGGTTTGTAATTTAACTTTTCGAGTTAGCCTATTTATATACGACAGCATTGGGCGAACGAGATTGGGAATTTATCGCGGTATTTAATTTTTCAAATCGCATGGAAATGCATGCAAAACATTTGATGTTTATATTGAATAGCGATTATTCCTCATTTTATCGAATCATTAGGGAGTTTTTGGAAACTTCGTACTCTTTGTCTTTTCGTAGTACGAAATTAGTAGTTTGTACGGTGTAGTTACCGGGCAAATCAAGAAATGCTATGAAAACTCCTAGCTCTTGTTCAACAGTCAACAAAAAGTTTGGACTTGATTTTGTTTGCATTAGTTACGTTGATGGCAATAACTTCGTACTACGAATTTGCACGATTCGTGTACGAATTAGGAGGGGAAAGTTCGTATACGAGTTTAGAAATTTGGAGGCATAATTGTAGCCATGGACGTTGCCACGCAGAAAAAAAAACAAAACAACTCAAGCCCGGACTTCTGGAAAAAATCCATTTTTGTCGCTTACGTGTCTAAATTTTCCAAGCATTCTCAGGATTTGCCCGGTGACTACTTCGTACCAACTATTAACTTCGTACTACAAGTGACAAGAAGCACGAAATTACCAAAAACTCTCTATTTTGTAGGAATGGTCGTAAAAATTTACGATAGAATTCTAGTTCGCCCGACAACGTTTGACAGGTTGAGTGGAAACGTTCTAATCTTTAATGTCGCCGATCAAAGTCGCTAATGACTTGACAAGGCGAGCAAGGCTCTTGACATTGACATGGCACCGAGGAGGGAGGGGGTTGTTGAAGAACTACCGAAGGGCGAAGACAAGGCCCGTAGGGCAGCCATCAACGCCGAGAACTGAGCGAAGTATATTGATCAAGGCGAGGTAGGCCTCCTTTCGGCAAGGAAAGCCTTCAACACGAAGGGCCCCCTTGGAAGGTCGGGGATTGAACAGTTCAACTTGGCTTTGAATGTAGAAAGTTGAGCTGAACAAAAGTAGCTGAGGGCCGATTCGAACACTGACAGCGAAGCCGTGTCCTGCGCTCAGCAGCCGCTGTGTGGATGTTGCGACATCCCGAAGTCCTCCAACTTCCCTCTCGGGAGAAGCATTTTCGCCAATAAGGCATCACCGAGAGGAGGTCTTTCAACGTCATTTTCTCCACTTTAAACTTTTCACTCCACCGACCAAACTCCTTGCCTAACAGGATTTCAACCGCGATTTCCTCCGACGTAAATTAATACCCGTTTCACCGCTGAAATGAAATGTATTTATTTATTTCGTCGAGAGTGCTACTCAGAGATAGCTTGCTACGTCGTTACGGTCTAAAATAAATGAACTTTTGTTGTAAGTATATTAAATAGATATTAAATTTTATAGGCGGGTGACGAATGAATTTGTCGTCAAGGCCGTCTGGAGCCGTGCGAATTGATATTAAATTATGGTAATAATAAATAAAATCTTACTCACGAATAATAACCCGATTCATGGGTATATCTCATGCAGCATGATTTCCATGTCTCCATGTCTATTGTTTAGCCTTCCATGTCCATTTCGGATGGACGCTCACACCCGATCTTAGGTTACGTTTGGGATTTCATTCTGGGCACAACCGAGAACAAATTCTGAATTTTTCTGCAAATTATACATTTTTTTCAGTATTAAACCCTACTTTTACTGAACTACTAGCGTCCGGCCTAGTAGTCTATGACGGTCGTACAGGCTTCTTTCGTACTTTCAACTTATCACTATTGCCAAAAGTCCAAATTCATGAGTTTATGATAGTACTGTGTGTTATCTAAGAACCAAAAGTCCCGTGCCCAAAAGTATCTTTAAATATGCCCGCCGGGCAGGAACCATGCCCCATGTTCAAAATTTGAACATTTGAATATAAAAAGTAATATTTAATATTACTTTTTATATTCAATTATTTTAAGCTTGTCTTTTACAATTTTTTTTTCTCATTCCTAATGTTCTTTTTCTACAATTAGGTAATTTACTTCAATTTTCCTTCACATTTGTTTGCAATTATGCAATTTAATTTTTGATAGGGTGAGTTTCGGAAAATTTACCATTTCCAGTGAAACTGATGGAAAGAAACTGTTGATCTCACCCTTTTGAAAATCGCTACCCTCTAGTCTCTAATGGAATAGTTTTGAGTAATTGGACAGGTTGGTTAGGACCGAATATGTTGATTCACGTACTTGCCACTTTGTTCCAGTCATCGAAGAAGAAAGTCCGCCATTGAATGCATAATCAATCATAAATTCGTGATGAAACTATTACAGGATTTTGAGCTTATTTGCAAATCGTGTTCGGGCGTTATCCTAATGTAATAACGATGTCGCTTATTACCATATCGCATTAACTGTTGAGTATACGGGTCACAGCATATCGGATGGGGCATTGATATAAATAATTTCACTATGTATAACCAACACATTTAGCTGTGTTACAATGGCTTAAATGTTGAAATCAGCTGTACGGAACTCCTCGATTTTAACGCCGCAGAGTTCGGTTCAAATAGAATTCCCATTGAAATGCTATTGCATTGCTCACTAATTTATGCATAAAAATAATTAAATTATGTTACGGAAACACGAGCTAAAGCAGGACTTATCAATTATACGACCAAATTATCGTCGTTGCTCTGGTGGCCGCAAGATAAATCTTGTGACAGGGGCATCCTGCTATATCATTTCAATAGTAATATACCATTGTACCTAAACCATCACAAATAAACCCGAAAAAAGGTGTTTTTGTCAGAACATCATTTTTGTCAAAACATTATTTTGTACATTCGGTTGAGGTACCGTGGGAGGGCCCTCGGAGAAGAGAATCAGGAATATCTGAGAAGTGCCAGTTAAGGCTTGAATCTCCATACCCTAAGCCCTGGTCACCCATTTCCTAGACCCTTCAGCGTCGCGGGTTTCACATGTTTTTGCGTATAGGTACATCCATTTCATTCGAATTTCTAAATCCAGCGACCAGCTAGCTAGCTTAATAATGTTCAACAATGAAGGAAGTACTACAAAGGGTCCGAACTCTTTATATCCGAAGTCAAAGACTGAGGACGAGCGGAGGTGCGAAGCAAAATCCAAAGGTCCTGTCCAGGATGCCCTTACCATAGGGTGAGCTTTCCTTTGATGTCTACTCTCCGCTCGAGGGTAATTGAAACAAGTTATGGAATGATGATACAACCCGGGTACCCGTACGGTTACCTTTAAGGGGCAGTCTTAGCCAAGCCGGAAGTATGGGTATTAGTAATTAGATCACTAGATCATCCCTGTTCTATAACAGTTGGAATTGTGCAGTTACTAGGGCGTCCTATTCTAAGGGACCTTTGTGGCGGGAGGGTTAATTGAGAGAACTGATTCTCTACGGCTTTTCCCATGATCAAAAGCGACCCGATCACCGAAGTTTACACCAAGGGCGGGCAGGGATATTGTCGGATTCTATTAATAGTAGTTTAGCAAGATATGCACTCCTCTGATAATCAGGCCAGATTACATGAAGACTAATCATGACGAATCCCTCCATAAATGTAGTAGGAACATGTTGTAGCATAGCTGAGTAGGATAGATATCATTATCGAGAGAGGGAAGGTCGACCCTCAGAGCCGATTTATAAATTCATTGTCTTCATTTATCCAAGGATGCAAAAACACAAAAAAATGCTTGTTAGTTGTTTAGTGCAAGCGTCCCCGGATAAATCTAGGTTCAAACGAACTGATAAACCGGCCCTCAATCTGATGACAGTCAGCCCATCGGGATCACAAAGACTTCTGATGTCTCTTTTGCCGAAGAAAAGATGCCATAACTCTGGAACCCGTCAAAAAATCAACGATAGGTAAATGAAGAGGACATGATTTTGTTTTCTATAGGTACTTAAATTTCATGAGTGAACTACTACCCCCTCCTGCTACTCCACCCCATCCTCCTCCTCCTCCTCCCTCTCTTCCTCCTCCTCCTCCTCTTTTTGAAAATTGATTCATGCTCACTCAGAACCAACGTTGGGAACCGGCGAAAATCGTAGGAAAGACCCAATATTCCTAGACGTTAACTAATTCCTCGTCTCGATCGGTATTACCCGTAAGAAACCATAATCTCAAACCCCCGAGCGCTTACCTCAAAGGGCACCGAGAAAACTAGCTTCATTAATGTCAAAGGCTAATGAGCGGCCGAAAATGTCGGCTAGAGCAAATTATGATGGCATCCGAAAGGTTAACATCCGAAAAACGGGGTGTTCTATCGAAGATGCAGGCAAGCTTCAAGAGCTATTCGTTACTTAGCTATACCCCGGTAAAGAAAGGATTGAGCCTTAACAAATCCGAGATATAAAGAAAAAAAATCCTCAGCCGTTAAGTAGTTCGCGGTGGAAGAATTGCGGTGGATGGACAGAAATTTCTTATTGCAGATTCGTATTCTACACCCTTTGAAACTTAAACCGTAAAAATTTCAGGGGGGGGGGTTAGAAAAAATTGTCTGTAGGGAATTCCAATTTATTATTATTGAACACCAAGACCGAAGAAACAGCACCAATACACCAGAACACCAAGACCAATACGAAAGAATCGAAGAAAAAGCACCGCTGGTTCAATAATTACAGGTCTAAGGGAAAAGCACCAATAGCGGACATGACAACAGTAGTGGACACTTGGGTTAAAAATCGATAAAATAAGGGTTTGAGACAACTTGGGGGGTTCTTCTTGGTTGTGCCTAATCTTGAATAGTTGTGGCACAAAAAAAAGAACCCCCCAAGTTGTCTCAAACCCTTATTTTATCGATTTTTAACCCAAGTGTCCACTACTGTTGTCATGTCCGCTATTGGTGCTTTTCCCTTAAATGAATTCAGTAGGTACCTACCATTGGATTTTCAGAAAAACTGTACACTAGCACATAGAAATGTTGAACTATTATTCCGAAATATTAGGGTGAGCAACCCTCCCTGAGCCGAAGGAAGTGGGGCGGCATTGTTAGGGGGAACAAGACGTTCTCTTGACTTGGGGTTACGAGAGGTTGAAGATGAAGAAGGAGACGCGAAGTTGCGAAGAAGAAGGTGGAGATGTAGGAAAGAAGAGCAGGGGAAGAAGACGGGAAGAAGAAGCTCTATAAGAAATGAAAACCCGGCTGCAAAAGGGCGAGCTGCCTAGTCATAAAACGTGACCGCGCACGAGGATTCGCCCAGAGCAGGCGCTCAACCGCCGATGACAGAAAAATGATTTATTAGCGCCAGGTAAACGCGTAGAAAACTGGGCAACGACGCACTCGCGAAAATGGCTCAAGACTGATTGGAAAACTTCATGGCTGTGAGCGAACATAAAGTTTTTCTCCATTATGCCAACACGGGATGTAATGTAAATTTTGTACATCGTTTTGTGAGTCGAAAAGCGCTCCAATATCATGGATATCACTGGAACAACAGATCAGGGACTACTGGCTTCGGCCATCTGCACCCCCTGGAGAAAGAAAAAATAACAGCGACCGACCTACATAATAATAAATTTATTACTGTCACTATTCTCAACTCCTTACCACTAATCGTCTCTGAAGAACAACAAAATCGTCAGGCAAAGCCTCGGGACTAGTAATGGAAAGGGGGAGTCAGGAGGAAGAAGAGAGAGTGGTGAGGGTGAAGAGGGAGGACGTGGCAGAAAACAGTGCATTTTCGTTGGATGCTCAAGGATCGTCGGCGCTTTAGATAGACTACGGTGTTAGTGGTAGTGTGTTTTTTGAAGTATTAGTGAGCCAGTGCTTACTGTCCAGGAGCAAAAGGTTGTCGTGCACTGACGGTAGAATGCGGTAGGAATATCGGGTTAGGATTGTCTTACCTTATCAGTTCAAATACTGATTTGTTTCGGATTCGTTTGCACCATGCGTTTATTCTTGTTCACAAGCTCACTGTTCTTCAATAAATTTTTAATAAATCGTATTATATGCCCTTCGCGATTGTTCCATAATATTATGGTTTCATTTCACCCCTTGGGTTTGATGTCAGGAGCCGTCATCTGTTGAACAGATGACAGGAAATATCCTATTATCCGGATCCTGGAAAGAATTACGCTCTAGAGTAATTTAAAATCATCACCGGAATTTCGCGAGGGAATTTATTTTCTCGATTCCGAAAAGTCGACCGTTAATACTGCACTCGAGCTTCCGACCGTTTTGCTATTTCATGTTAATAGGTCGCGGAGAACAACGAAACCAATGGACCGAAGTTGATGTCTCTGGTCGCCGTAATGGCGGAAGGGCATTACGGTGCAATAAATTGACCGGTAACACGAGTTAACCTGCGTCCTCGGCCGGAGCCGCGTCGGCTTATGACAGATTAAACGGCGGCCCCATGTATCACAGTTGCGTGTACCGGCCAATCCGTTAGTCCTCCTGCGGCCTGCGTCTAGCGCCAGTTCGACCGGCGTAACCGGCGTTCTAGAGTTGTTTGCTCGCCTTGAATTCTTCATGACGGATCGAGTCATGCATCGTTTGACGACGGTTTTCCGAATTTGAGCACACTTTTGCTTTCGACGAGATCAACATTTCCCGATATTTTCAATTTTTCGGCATCCCAGGTTTCGGGAAATTTACGTCAAATTTCATCAACTATTAACATCGGAATTCTTTTTGACTCGTTTTTGATTCCATTGAGCTGAGGAATCTACAAAAATGCATTCGAAACAGCTTAGATATGGTTATTGGATAAATAAGGCACTAAACCTGGTAAAAGCGATGGCAAATGTCACCACAAAGTAACCGCCGAGCATAAAACATCTCGCCTATACAAAAGAAGGATTTTTTTTCGGAGAGTCGTTCAGCGGGTCGTGAACCCTCGAACCTTTTTTGCTTTTTTCCATTCATTCTGCTGCGTTTGATGCTGCGCCGAGGTTCACGCTATCCTCAGCCCTTTCAGCGCCACCGTACGACAGTGATACTTTGACAGTCGTACCACAACTCAGCGCTAGTACACTCTCACCGGCGCGGCTTTGAAAGGCTCCGGCATCGTTTCTTTTCCCTCTCCAGGGGATGGGCATCGTCAAAAAAGAAACCCCCTTCACAGAGGATGATATTTGAAACGGCAAACACGCATACTTTTGAACAAACGCGTTTCTCTCTCTTCTGGAAGATAAGGCTGAAATTGTGTTTGAATCGCGTTGGATTATATTGATTGGCGAATCCGGAAAAGCGGTTGATTCGGGAATGGTAAATCTATAGAAAATAAAGCCTCACATGACTATGCTGAAACCATCAAGTTGCAAATTTCCTGAAAACACGAATTTTTGGTTGGAATTGGTTTCTACACCCCTTGACACGTAAACCATCAAATTTTTAGGGGGTGTTGAAAAAAAAATCCTGTACGATTACATAGGTTCATTACTTTTAAAAAAATTGAACCAAAATTGAATCAGAAAATCAGTTTCTGAAAATTACGGAAAACACCATGTCCTACCAGGTGAACGATTCTAAATTCACGGGATCACTTTCAAAATCGAGTTTTTCTCTAGTAACTACAGAAAAATGTTACTGTTGGAACTCACACCGAAATTCCAGATGAAACTGAACTTGAACTGATTCTGAAAATCAAACTCAAACCCAAACTAAAACTGAAATACGATCCGAGACTGAAACTCAAAATCAAAATCAGACAAAACCTCAAGCGGGAAATCAAACTCAATTTTATTTTGATATCACACCTACTTATTGATATAGTTGAACCATCAAGTTGACCCTTCCCGTATCTCTTGGGTTAATTAAATCGTAGGGCGCTGACCGTAAGGTAGGCACACAACTGCCTTGATTTCTCTCTTATTGCATCCGCTCGGTTCTTGTGTATCTAACTGAGCCGCCCAGTATAATACTTGGGACTTGAGAAAATAGAATCTAGGATACTTGGCAAGTACCCTCATGGAAAAATGAAGTTACATCTAAATGAGTTACCTAGCCACTAATTAAATATTAGGTATTAGCTGTAATTTTGGACGCACAAAAGGTTTTCTAACCGACTTTATACCCCCTTATAGGTAAAACATGGCAAACAAGTAAAACCGACTCCAAAAAGACGCATTACAATTTGAAAAGTAAAAAAATTATTCAATCAAATTTTTATTTTTTTACTTTTTAATTTTTTTGCTCTATAAGAGTTGACGCCAGATATGAACGTATCATGCATGGATCGATTTATGTTGGTCGACTTCAGTACGGTAAATCTCAACTCGGCCTGGTATCCTTTTGCTGAGCGGCAGTTCAATTAATCCTACGCACTAAGCCTCGTCACGACTGCTTGTACGCTTGAGTACAATCGCTTGTCTCGCTGGGGCAGTCGAACAATTGAAAATCTTGATCCTGTACATAGGAAACCTCTCAATTCGGTTGACTTTTCCCTGCGTAAATACTCGAGTCCTTTGAGGTTAGCTCGAGGGCCAAACCTCTTGGCTGGAGTAAATACAAGGCCAGAACACTAAGGTCGACATTTATTATGCAGAGGAAGTCCACGGCCCTTGTACAAAAGCATTAACATCTTATCCTAATAAATCCGTACGGTTATTCTCGTTCTCGCAGTAGCTGCCCAGGGAGAAGTTGGAGTTTCACGACTCGGTAATATTCCCCGCAGGCCACGAGCGTGAAATGTTAATTTTACCCCTTCCCCTCGGCCTCATTCGAATTGGAAAATATCTCCTCATAAAGGTTACCCTTTCCGTTTTGTTCTACCGTCCTATAGGCGCTCTCTTTCCATACCCATGAATGCGTAACAGTTGAAAACTAAATGTTAAATGGATCGCTTTTTAACGTTTTATAAGCAAATGCTGAAAACGTTGGGTACCTACTTCATTCCCAGGTCCCCTATGGAATTTGGTATGCTGCCGTTTCACGGTGGAGTAACGACGGAACAAATGAATACAAAATTTATCTTGGAAATAATGTGGAAAATAATTGATGACCGCCTCGAGCCCTCGCTCATTCTGACGCACAATAAATAATAACAGCTCGTCGATAAAAACTTAATTTGAAACCCTCATTGTCCCAGCTTTCGAATTGCCTCTGCATTCGGTTTATTGATTCGTGGAAAAAAAACAGTTTCGGCAACTTTAAATTTTTTGTGATAAAACCCAAAACTGTTCTTTTCGGGCGATACGGATAAGTTCTGGTTTTGTTTTGTGGTGCTGATTATTGTAGTTTCAGTACTTCACCTGCTGATCAATGATAGCTTATGTACTTAGGTAATTTTGACAAAAATGCTCTAGTTCGGTTCAGTCTCCTCTCGCTAGTAGACGGAATCAAAATAGCAATAATTTTTACTCTTTAATTTTCTTGTCAAAATTGGTCTAGCTGTTTGTATTGTTGTTTTGAAAGTATCATCGATGCATTTTTTGAAAAATATCTTATTTCCAAATTAAAGAGGAAAGTCACTCAATTCGGGTTTACAGCTTTTCTCTGTAATTATGCGTTTTTCCTCTAACGCAGCCAACTTTGATCCAATTTGAGCGATTTCTTCTGATTTTGAGTTTGGTATAGGTTGTGTAATTTCATGTGCTATAAGTATGGTCTATTTTTCATAATCGAAATAAATGACTCCACCGACCGTAGAGCACATGAAATTAGCCTATGAATTTTGTATGACAAACAACAAAAAATAACAAATCAACAGTCGACTGACTGGTCGCGGATTTATTCTATACCTCTTTCACTTATCAAAGTTGATACATTTTGGCGCAGCTGTTACAAAACAGCTCGTGTAAAAATCTTTCCGACATACTTACGGAGTGCTATTTTTTGCAGTTGCCCCTTCGATACGAGTTCCGAACCAGCTGTTCGGCGCCCCGCTGGCAACAGACGTTAACCTCGTATGCCTCGTCGAAGCGTTTCCCAACACCATCAACTACTGGGTTAAAAACGGCGGGGAAATGCTCCTTGACGGGTGAGAGCCTTTCACTATTTTTTTGTTATTGCGCTTTTTCGAAAACGCATGAAATCATTTAACGGTTGAATTTTTGCTGAAGTTCCCCCTTTGAGGAGGTGGGTATTTGTCTAAATCATTAATTTTTGCCCACATCCATATTTATGGTCTTCGATTTCTCACTGCCATCCTATAATCCTTTATATAAACTAAGGTACGTATAGACGTGTAATTTCAATGTGTGAAGGCCGAAGTATTATCATCCTCACGACTAAGGATCAATTCCAATCACAAATACAAAATGAACCAAACCAAATAACGAATCAATTTCTTCAACATATTTATTGGCTCAGCATGGCGCCTAAGTTAGATGTCTGTCCCACCATTATCATCCACTGAAAATTAAAATTCCAATGTTGAGGTAATCTCGATGTTGAAATTTAGACGAAAGTTCTCCTCGAAGGGCCTGAGGGCCATCCATATGCCTATCCAAATACATTTCCGGCCATATATTTTCATCGTGGTTTCCAGCCGGATTCTGGCCAGACAATGTTTTATGTAAACAAACACTTGTTGGATGCATTTAGAGGATGAAAAAAGCGAATGAAATTTCGCCACGCCGAAGGAAGAAAGGATGCTATGCTAGAAGGGGAAAGCCGGAAATGCGCCCACCCTTTCCGTGTTTCGGAGCCAGGGTATCATTGCTCTAATGGGCCTTAACCCCCTCCCCCTCTGCGGCTTCCTCCCCTGTTGAAGGGTCGGCCTCTGCTTTATCTAGCGGATCTCCGACTATTTTGCTTGTACCCTAATGCCGCTCTGCGCCTACCAGTAACCCTTCTGCGTCCAGTTTAACTCTCGGTGGACAAGCCTCCCATAACTTCGGAGCAAACTTCGTACTCGTAATCAGGGTTTTCCTGAGAGTAAACAACGCGATCTTAAGGGTTTAAAAACCGAAAAGTATCACCTGTTAAACTGCTGAGCCTCGGTGCGAACGATAGAAAAGTCGTATAACAAAATGCGTACAAATTGTTGGCTGTAAAATGGGTGATTTCGTCGCTTAAAAACTAACAGGTGCTATCGCAGTTTTCCCAACTTTTCAGGAGAGACAAAAAACTGTGTGTCACAATTTTACGTTTCAAAACATAGAAGTCTTGTGTGTTATCTACGCACCACTGGTTTTAAATACAAACTCTGAATAGAAAATTATTATCACATATTATCACTCGAAGTTAACTTTGATCTCGAAGTTGACTTTGATCTCGAAGTTGAGTTTGAACTCGAAGTTGAATTTGAACTCAAGTTGAGTTTGATATCGAAATTGACTTTGATCTTGAAGTTGAGTTTGATCTCGAAGTTGACTTTGAACTCGAAGTAGAATTTGATCTTGGAGTTGAATTTGATCTCGAGTTGAGTTTGATCTCGAAGTTGACTTTGATCTCGAAGTCGAGTTTGATCTCGAAGTTGAGTTTGATCTCGAAGTTGCCTTTGAATTCGAAGTTGAGTTTGATAATATCGATATTATCGAAGTTGACTTTGATCTTGAAGTTGAGTTTGATCTCGGGGATGACTTTGAACTCGAAGTAGAATTTGATCTCGAAGTTGACTTTGATCTCGAAGATGAGTTTGATCTCGAAGTTGATTTGGAGTTTGATCTCGGGGATGACTTTGAACTCGAAGTAGAATTTGATCTCGAAGTTGACTTTGATCTCGAAGATGAGTTTGATCTCGAAGTTGATTTGGAATCGAAGTTGACTTTGATCTCGAAGTTGACTTTGATCTCGAAGTTGAGTTTGAACTCGAAGTTGAATTTGAACTCAAGTTGAGTTTGATCTCGAAGTTGCCTTTGAACTCGAAGTTGAGTTTGATATCGAAGTTGCAATTGAACTCGAAGTTGAGTTTGATATCGAAGTTGACTTTGATCTTGAAGTTGAGTTTGATCTCGAAGTTGACTTTGAACTCGAAGTTGAGTTTGATAATAACGATATTATCGAAGTTCACTTTGATCTTGAAGTTGAGTTTGATCTCGGGGATGACTTTGAACTCGAAGTAGAATTTGATCTCGAAGATGAGTTTGATCTCGAAGTTGATTTGGAATCGAAGTTGATTTTGATGTCGAAGTTGACTTTGATCTCGAAGTTGAGTTTGAACTCGAAGTTGAATTAAATTCAACTTCAAATTTTGAACTCAAGTTGAGTTTGATCTCGAAGTTGACTTTGATCTCGAAGATAAGTTTGAACTCGAAGTTGAATTTGAACTCAAGTTGAGTTTGATCTCGAAGTTGCCTTTGAACTCGAAGTTGAGTTTGATATCGAAGTTGACTTTGATCTTGAAGTTGAGTTTGATCTCGAAGTTGACTTTGAACTCGACGTAGAATTTGATCTCGAAGTTGAGTTTGAACTCGAAGTTGACTTTGATCTCGAAGTTGAGTTTGAACTCGAAGTTGACTTTGAACTCGAAGTTGAATTTGATCTCGAAGTTGAATTTGATCTCGAAGTTGACTTTGATATTGAAGTTGAGTTTGATCTCGAAGTTGACTTTGATCTCGAAGTTGACTTTGATCTCGAAGTTGACTTTGATCTCGAAGTTGACTTTGAACTCGAAGTTGACTTTGATCTCGAAGTTGACTTTGATCTCGAAGTTGAATTTGATCTCGAAGTTGACTTTGATCTCGAAGTTGACTTTGATCTCGAAGATGAGTTTGATCTCGAAGTTGAATTTGATCTCGAAGTTGATTTGGACTCGATGTTGACTTTGATCTCGAAGTTGACTTTGATCTCGAAGTTGACTTTGATCCCGAAGTTGACTTTGATCTCGAAGTTGACTTTGATCTCGAAGTTGACTTTGATCTCGAAGTTGACTTTGATCTCGAAGTTGACTTTGATCTCGAAGTTGACTTTGAACTCGAAGTTGAGTTTGATCTCGAAGTTGACTTTGAACTCGAAGTTGACTTTGATCTCGATTATAATTTGATCTCGAAGTTGAGTTTGAAATCGAAGTTGACTTTGATCTCGAAGTTGAGTTTGATCTCGAAGTTGACTTTGATCTCGAAGTTGAATTTGATCTCGAAGTTGACTTTGAAGACAAGTTGACTTTGATCTAGAAGTTGATCTTGAACTCGAAGTTGACTTTGATCTTGAAGTATTAATACTGCAATACCTTCCAAACGGTGACAGTAAGATCGTTGTAGTTGTAATTGCAACCGATGCCGCTGCAAATAATTTCCGAAAAAAATGTCCTATGCCAAATACACGTTACCTACCAAGGTCAGTCATGAACGCAAACCAATCCAAATCCAGCTTCCATCGGAAGAATACATCCGGTTGAACCTAGCTTCGCCCTGAGTAATGCAAAGTTCATCGCACTCTCAAAGTTAATGCCGTTAGAGCGTCGGAAAACCCTTCTTCTAAGACGCCTCCTTTCATCACACTAAGCATAGGAACACTTGTCATCAATTTTACTTTAGCGCCGCTCAGTACGGCTCGAAAAAGGCTGGTGGAAGTGAGTACTGAGTTGACAAGGGAGATTAATGGCGCCCCAGGACCTAGAAGGACAATCGTGCGCTTTCCAAGAGCCCCAAGGGCGCGCACCCTACGTCGGGGAGCGGATCAGGTTTTATAATTGAAAAGGGAGCGCGCCAAAGATGGAGAAATGAACGGAAACTGCGAGCGGGGCCTCGCATCGCTTTCATCCCCGTGAAAGCTTTTATCGGCCCACAATGGCCGGAGAAAAGAGACGTTCGGCTTTGGAGGATGAGATTTTTTCAACACGGATCGTGCAGGTTCACTTTTCAGCTCTACCTGACCGGCAGAGATATGATTTAGCAGTTCCAGCAACCGGTGAAATCCACTTCATCACGAGCAACCGTCTAAAGCGGATGTCCTCTCGACCATGAGAAGATGATCCCGGGTCCGGAGGTCCGTTAACTGGAAGAAGTCCACCTCTGGAGTCTTGCTGACGAGACCATTTGCCCAAAAGAAGCTACAAAGACAAAATTGTCGGAAACCTCTTTTGAGTCTATTCGACTTTTGGAAAGTATGAAAAATAAACATTTTCATTTAGTAGGCACCTATACTTATAGATTATTACGATGAACGTTATCACATGCTCCGCAACTGTCTAGTTTTTGGAGACGGTTGTAGGCTGCTCCACTGGAGGGTGTATTTGGTCATAACCCGACAATGTAACGTAATTTCGCGTTTTTGAATTACCAATCACACATTTTTCGAGGAGAAAATGATCACTTATCCCCCTAGAGCTAGCTCGAGAAGACAGCTCACTCCCAATCCTACATCCGGCAGATAACTACCTCGTCCTTGCCATCCTGGTACAGCAAGAGTGTTACTTTACATTAACTGTAGAGTAACTTGGTTCCTGGTGATCCAATCGTTCATCAGGTTTTTTCTCGTTTTCGAATCTTATTATTTCCCTGGTTTCTAAGTTTTTTTTTTTTAGGCATTCTGTCCTACCGACTCCGCCATGTTATGATTGATTTGTACAATTGATGAAATTCGACTGAACTATTTATTCGCAAATCATGGGTAAGTAACCTGATTCGGATTGACGAGGTAACGGGCTGTGTGGAGACCCTAGAACAATTAACTGCTGTCCTTTAGCATATGGATGCAACCCAAGGAACCGGTCCAAAATCCGGATGAGCGTTATGGGGAGGCTCCTGGTATCTGATCCCACCGTAAATAACGGAGACTGACGACCGCTATCCTCCAATTCAAAAAATACATATTCGTCTGCGGAAACGGCGATTCGTTTGATGTTCAGCTTGTGCGTAAGCGAAAAGTAGCTGAGCAGCATAGCAAGCAAGGAGACTAACTTGATATCCAGCGATGTGCCAACTGCTGCTTCGTAATTGAGTTACTAGTCCGCGAGAGCAGGCAAGGTAAGGTAGGTGGAAGGTAACAGCTGTCTGAAGGCATCCTGGCCCCTCTTTCATTAGCATCCTCCGTCTCCCAACGTTCGCATCTCAATACTAATTCTGCTACGCCGCCCCTCTATGAAGAATTGACATTTGCCGGTAGGCCGCATTTTTGGAAAATTCGACAGGAAACTCGACTGCGAAGTGGGAAGTTATGAAATGACTGATTTGAATTGTGTGAGCCCATATTCGCATATACTTGAAAGCATCCACACTTCGAGATAGGTAATTGAATTAGGTAAAGTAATACACTGTGTCCCGGACTTGGTCTGAAAAAAAGTAGGGTGAAATAGGACCAAAACTGGAAGAAAACGTTGCCAACCGGATGTCCCTGTCTCAACTCGTTCCCACGTTTATCCTCCTCAAAACACCGATGACTCCAAAAATGTGCTCATAAGTTGAAAAACGTTTTCATTCGATAAAGAGTTAATTTGAATTTGAAGCTTGTTTATACGTTTTAGGGATACATCAGAAATGTTATTTCCACTTCTTCCGGCTACGTTACCAGAATTTCCGGTCTTTGGAGAGGTAAAACGGGTGGAGGTCCTTTTTGAAGATAATACCGGAGATCGCGCGCCAGTTTGTTTACAATCGTTCCGAAAACGAGCAACGGAGGAAATCCCACCCTGAAGCGGAACGGGGCTGCGTTTACTTTTGTTAAATCCTCCGGACATTGTCTCCGTTATTTAAAATTCACTTAAAACACGGCGTGACGCGGAGAGGAAGGGGCAGTGTCGCGACGATGGTGGAACCGAGTAAGAGCGAAGTTGTTTATTGTTCTGAGTACACTTTGTATGCTAATATACCGTGACCCCCCCCCCCCTTCAGCAGAGCTTCAGCGCCAAACTCAGCTATTCAGACGTGGGAATCTCGACAGAAAACGAGCCGGGTATTCCACCACCTAAAGCGCTTGCCGAGATCTGCCTATTTACGACAACGACCGCTCGCTTGGGTTTGCAAGTTGTTTTCCTAGTTACGAGTTGGATTGTCAACGTCGTCTTGCGTTTCCAAAGAGTTTCACTCCGGTTTCTGCTTCTGCGCTGACGATGGAAAGGTAAGCGCGGATGAAGAATGATGGAAGGAATCTGGAGGTTATTCAAAAGCACGAAGAAGGATTTGGCAGAATTTTCGGTTAGGCGCATTCCCAGCACAGAACTAGTGGATCGGACTGGGCGTCAAAATCCGACTCTTCGCACGTTAAGATCAATAGTTCTCAATTCTTGAAGAAATACCTAAGGACTTTTTTCAATAACTTTCAAAAACACGTTTTGAGTTGTCTCGTTAGTGGTCAACCAAACCACTAGACTTTTCAGGATCGATACGACACGCAGGAGCCTTCCTGTACACAGTCAAAGAAAGTATCCTTTCTGTCAATTGCAATAGTGTGACTAGCGCCGTGATGCAGCCGCTATTAAACCTAGAAAAATAACGGTTTTTGCTATTTTTAGAGCGCAAAAATCTGCATGAAGGGGTGGAGCTAACTCAAAAATTGACTTTTTTGAGTTGTCACAGTAATGATCTCAACGTTCGTTTTCTCCCCTAAATTGGCGTCATTTACCCATTTTCTCTTATTACTTCAGGCTCGTCCGCCTGTCAAAATGTTTATCGGTTTCTGTTAACGAAAGGTTCCTTCCTAGATAATCGCGGTGTATCCACAGTTATCCTAATCCTCCCTAACCACGTTTCGACCCTCACCTGACTGATGAAAGGAGGCGGTTTAGAAGACAAAATCATTGTTCTGCGAAGTTCTTTCGCCCTCGCGAAGGTTAGTCATCCATTTGAATTTGACCGAGCCCAGCGGAGATGGCTGGGGCGGGTCGGGGAAGCTGGAGGAAAACGTAATCATCCGCTCAGCAGGCGGGAAGGCCGCGAGAGAGCGCACCGAGCGGTCTAATTCGCAATTTCGCACGAGCCTGGAGAAAATTTGCATTTCTTAATTGGGGTGGACCCGTAATCAAGGCTGGGCAATGGGGGTGGTTTTTTCGCCATTTTTACCCCAGCGGTGCCGCGGATTGAATGAATGTAACTACTGTGCAAGTATAAGCTTAATTTCTCGCCGAGGGATGGAGCGCGAAATTGGTGTTGATAACACAATAGAACACGCCCGACAGCTATTTCTTTCATTTTAACATTCATTACTACGCTTTTACCTTGAGGCGTTTTCTCGTTGAAAGGAAACCAGTTATGACTTGTTCCCGAGAGAGAATCGGCGAATATTTCAACTCGTCTGCGAGTCCCGTGTTTAACTGAGAATGTAGACCTGAATATTCCATTGTTCCGTTTATCGAGCGTATAATCGCTTTCTTATTAAGGCGGAATAAAGCGTCAGTTCTGCGTAAAGAAATGATTAGTCCAGGTGCTTGAATAAAACGCAGAGCATGAACGTATTTCGATCGATGGGTTAAATCAAGTACTGGAGTTATCGGGTAAATCGAGCTTTAAATGAATTTATAGAGCAAGAATAATTCATGTTTTTTGAGAAGCCGTATTCGCCCTTTGATAATTTGCGTGCTGCGGGTGGCTTGCCTCATTCGTGAACCCAAGGTGGAATTTTGGCAATCGCCGGGCCGATCTTGTCGCCCTGATATGGACCGAGTTTTGTCACATTGGGTGAAAAATGAAAAGAAAAAAATTGAAATTTTTACATTAATATTTACAGAGTAAATGGAAGTATTGTAATCGCCTTAAAATCGAGAATCGGAATAGAGCTTCCGTATTGAAAAGTGAAGTAGGTTAGCCATTACTTGTAACGGTTCACTTTTGAAGAGGAATTCTGAGTAAGAACGGTTTATACGTAAGTAAGTAGGTATGTATTTTTTTAGTACCCAGCATGGTTTTTATTTTTGGACGAATTTCGTGACGACCAAAAGTAAAAGTGTGGATTCAATTTTTTCTGAAACTCCTAACCGATTCTCGAATTTCGGACAACTGAGTACGATTCCTACATTTATTCACTAATTTAGGTGACACTGTCTTGAGTTATCTTCAGAGTAGTTCAAAGCTAGACGCGCCTCGGCATGATGAACCAGCGTTTATGCGTCCCATAAACTTCTGCCCATGAACTGCATTGGAGCCGAGTGCTTCTAGGCTCGACCATGCCAAAATGCTCTAGGAGTTATAGTCACTGAAGCACCTAGTGTCATTTGCCGAGTACCATCTGCAATTTCTTATCCTCGGACGCCACATAATGCGATAACAGCTATACAGAAAAAGGACACTTTCAGGCTCCTCGAAAAAAACATCAATCTGTAAGTTTTTTAGGATGCTAAAGCTGTATACGAATCAGACCGCCATTTCTTCAGGTGGCCCATTTCTGAGTTAATGGCGATTTTCCGTTCGTTTCGGATTTTTTCAGTTCAGCATATTATAGAGGATCGTTCAGACGTCCAAATATGGCAGGCTCTCCTCTCTAGAAATGCCTCTTCTTCTAGGGTAACAGAATACGATCATGATTAAGAATGGCAAATAAAAATATTGCAGATTAAGAAGAATTATTCGATTCAGGGCTGGGTTATTGATAAAATTTATCTACCCGATGTCCAAGGAAGCTTTAGATGAACATTTCCAATAAGATTGTTTACATTCAATTTTGATGTAAATACCACCGTGAGGAATTTCATCTGAAGCATCTTCGGCTATCGGATTGAACTTTTTGTTAATAAACCTGACGCCTCAGTCAAAGAATTTCACGATTGTCTGTGGAAAAAATCTGACTCGCTTCCTTCTAATAAATGCGGAGAGCATTCATGAGATAGTCTGTTTTGTAATAGCCGTTATTCGAGCCCAAAACACAATTTGCCTAGTTCACCTGCCGCGATAGGGACCGTCTCGAAGCCAAGTTGATATCGTGTTGCACGTAAACCTGTCTTGACCCTATCATCACGCAATTCGCACAGCTTCCTCATTTCGTTGTCTCGACATTCTACACGTGATCTATGCGTGACGTAATTGAAATAAGACTTCAACAAGGGCTTAGATAGGTACTGAAAAAAAAGATTTTGACGAAACGGCTCTTCGGGTAGGATTAAAAAACGTTGGGTACGTACCTCTATACAAATTTTAGTCAAAACCAGTGGCGCATACGTCCATATTTTGGTGCCTGCGTAAATTTTTGAACCGAATTATTTTGATTTTACTGATTTGGAGGCTAAAATGATCAAAAACCCGCTATGCAAATTTTGAACCCCACTTAAAACAAAACCTAATTTTTTTCATGAAGTAATTCTGAAAAATGTGTATAAGTAAACGTTTTTTCTGAAGTTTCGTTCCAATTCTCGATTTTAGGACTAAAAAAGTCTAGTTCCATCGACTAGAAAATACCTAGGTCCATCGTAAATATTCAAGTAAAAACTCCTTTCCACTCAAAAACTCAAACAATGTATTGTACTACCCTCATCCCTCCGTTGATTTTGTCGTATATTTTAGTTAGACATATTTTTCCGCTTTCCCGGCCTTTACTATTTTTTCGAAAAAATTAATGTTACATTAGGTAATTTAAAACAACGGTTTGAGAACATTTACAAGCCAAATCCATTGAAAACACTGTTCTATGTTACCATACGTTTCATCCCGTCGTTCTATAGTTAGAAATTAAAATGAGGTGGGTTATCTTTTTAGCGCAATATTTAAACAATCAGGTTAGCAAGTATATAAAGAGGGCTGCGAGAAGTTTTCTGGAGTTTCAAAATTAGATTTTCCACTTCTAACATTGTGCTCAAGCTTGGCATGGAGCCAGCGGAACTCTCTTATTTCCTCTTTCGCTTTTCCAAGGAAAATATACAAGACCGAACAAGGTGAACTTTATTCGATTAGGGCCGGCCAGTAGCATTCACGATCTCCTCATTATCATCACTATGCAGTATAACTTTTCAACTCCACTTCCCAAGCGAAAGCTATAGTTGATGATGGCACGATTAATCTAGAAGTGTAAACTAAGTTCACGGTTAATAAGTGCCAAGTACTTAGCGATATACAACGGCTAAAAATATGAAGTGCCTGGTGTTGAAAGCAAATCAGCAATAAAAAAAGTTGTTTCGAAAAATTTGCAAAATTAGATAGGTAGTACTAGGTACCTTCCTATTTTGATAACTTTTCCATTGAATTGAATTACTCAGGGTGTAACACATATATTTTATTTTACATAAATTCTATATTTATCTTTTCTTTGCTCTTTGGAGGCACTCTTGATGCTTATTTATAAAGCAGGAGAATCCTCGTGAAATATCATCTTGAAAAAGAAGCCCTCACTTCAAAGAGGTAATTCAGGTTATGGGCGCGGATTATAGCAAATTCTGTCCCCTGAAACTATACGGAATTAATCGTATTAAAAAATCTGTTTCCGATTTTGAAAATTTTCCATTCATAAGCTTAAATTGACCATACTAGATACCAAAAATATTTCTTCAACCTAAATAAATAGGCAAATAAAATTTCCCGCTAGCAAGCAATCGTCTAATGCCGCTTTCAGTGAGAGAAGCTGCTATAATTTCAAAAAAATGAATACCTTTTTTTCGCATTTTAACTTATTCCAGTTTTCTCCAGAGTGCGAACCTCCCGCGAAAGGACGCCTAGAAGAAAACTCCTATTTCTTTTTCACGAATTAAATGCGAGAATTCAAATTAAACCCCGCTATGTATTATTCAACACCTGCTTCACCCGTATAACTTTCTACTGCATAGGCAAGGAGGTGAATCGAGCAAAGTTTATAAAAATGGCGACCCCTAGAAAACCAGAAAAACGGATCTGTGGAAAACCGAACGAATACAGCCCCAGGCCAACTTCCACATGTCTGCATTTTCTCCTGGGTTTTTTGAATCCAAAATAATACTAGTGGATCTTAATTTATGCGGTGCGGTTCATGTTTTGATAATAAATACCCCCTGTCTCGTTTAATATAGGTTGTTTTCTTTTCACTAGAAGCTTTTATCCTAAATTAAAGAACAATCTTGGGTTAGTTGATTCATTTTTGGGCGAGCCAAGCTTGAGAAATTCGAAGAAGCGCATTATATATTTTAAGCATGCAAGGTTTGCTGGCTAAGCTGAAATTAGCATGGTTAATTTTTGATCAAACGTTTTAGGTAAAAAATTCCTTAATATTCTCCCAATTCGAATTTTGAGTACCCACCTAGGTAAATATGAGATGATATAAAAAACCCTCATACTTCCACTTGTAGTCTGAGTGGGTACCAGCTAGAAAACATTTCCTAAAATTCGGCGTAGAAAACAGAGCAGTAAAGTATTTCAAATATTTCTAATAAAAAATAATGTCAATTAGCAACCCTTTTTTGCTCTATTCGTGAATAAATCGTCCAAAAACTTTTAAATCTGTGGTGAGAGATTTTTACAATATTCCTAAGCACGGCAATCCTATTTCAAATTGACTTACCACCTCAGGTGATTGGTACCGGCCCAATAAACACTCCGGTCACGTGTAGGCGAGACCATAAAACCTTAATTATCCCAACCCTCCTGCGAAGAGGAAATCTCGATGGCGACTCGTAAGGAACGTCGAAAAAGGCGTACGATTCGCCATAAAATTCGAAAAGTCAGAAGAAAGAAATTTGTACGAATGAGATCTTCCCGAAGTAATACTGTACGTTTTATTCGTTTGGTGCGTTTATCGGCCAATTATGGCTGTTCACTTTGAATTTGTTGGCTGGAGTTTCAGGCTATAACGTGGTTTATGCACTGGGAAGCTTTACCACGGCTAATCTACTATTGATCAAGTTGAGAGTAGGTATTCAATTTGAGGTAATTAGTCCCGTCTCTTGATATACCTATCTTTTCAAAGGAAAACTCTTTTTGAGGTTAAGTTGCGAAATTATTCAAATTCATTTTCCCATTTTTAATTTGTCGAATTCATTCGTTAAGGAATTAAGCTGTAACTGTCCAAGTCTGGATAAATCTAGGTATGAACGAATTAATAAACCTGCCGAATTGATAATCCTCCTCCTGCTCCATCCCTCCTCGTCCTGCTCATACCCTCCCCCCTCCTGCGACCCGCCTCATGCTGCTCCTCCTCCACCTGTTTCTCCTGTTTTCCCCTCCCCATCCTCCTTCTACCCCTCCTATCCCCCCTCCTCCTTACCTCCTACTCCTCTTCCTCCTCCTCATCTTCCTCCCACCCCTCCCCCTCCTGCTACCCTCCTCATACTGCTCTTCCTCCTCCACTTTCTCCTGTTTACCACTCCCCATCATCCCTCCTCCTCCTCCTCCCCATCCTCCCTTCCCCTCCTCCTTACCTCCTACTCCTCCACCCCCTCTTCATCCTCCTCCCACTCCTCCTCCTCCTCCGATATTAGCTGAAATTGGCCCTCACTCACCAAATTACGTTTTGAGCAATATTTTGTGATATTCGATCGGCCGTTTCGCCCGAGGATTGAGCTCAATAAATTTCCAACAAAATTTCAGCGCGAAAGTTTTGCCAATGCGTAAGAAAGCGTAAAGGATATCGCATGAATGTCTTGAGGGATCAAGACATCGGTCCGAATCACATCGAATAAAAACGCGTTTTTCTCCTACCAGCGGCAGAAGGCACGACCTCATCTCATATTTGAGGAGCAACCGAACGTTTCAATCCTTTACCGAACGAGGGCGCACCGGATGCGGTGAGGATCTCTATGAATAATACAGACTTTATCGAGGGACCTGGCCTCCTGTGCCTTTAGTCCCAGTCCATATCTTTCCAAATATAAGAACCCCTTTTATGGGCTCCAGTAGCTGCAGAAAATGATTCAGCCCGCGGTAAAATGTAGAGAAATTTTTTACCTTAGCGGCTGGAAATTACTGGTATGTTTTTTGGGAAAGACCAGTAGGTAAACCTTCAATTTTTATGTGATTTCGTAGAAATCTACCATTGCACGTTGAGGAATCTTCTGCGCTATTACATTGTGCACCAGTTCCCATTAATGAGAGGTTGGATGGGTCGTGTTTCCAAAGGTCAAAGGTTCATTCTGCAATGAATTTCTGGAATTTATTGGTGGCTGCTGGTGTAGAGGGACGATGGATGGTATTATTTCAATGAAAACCAGAAAAGTGGGTCGATAAAAACCTCTGACTCTGAGTATGACAAGAGTCCTAAGAGTCATTATTGTGTGTACCTTTTACGTTAAATCGGTATATCCTATATCCTCATGTGCTGGTGAGCAGGTAGGGCATACAACTTGTTAGACCAGGCTTATCTCCCATTGTCCCGGACCTCTGATACGGGTCACTGAAGCCAATAATTACACGGAACGAGTCCTCTCGGCTTTCGACCGATATCCGCCCTCTTTCTCTCTCTCTGGTCAACTTCAATATTGTGTATCTGTATGTGTGCGTACGTATGTACGGGAAGTAATTTAGTGTGAGTGGACGTGCCTTCGTAGGTATATAACGGTGGTTTAGCCACTCTACCCCTGATACTAGTCGAGTTTCAGAACATCCCTTCCACCCCTAACTTTCCTCTTCATGTACGGAAGGTTCAGCACTGACTTCTCTCATGTCTCAAGAGCCCTTGACTCGAATCGCTTTCAATTCCAACAAAATGGATCCGGAGTAATATATATTTCTTGTTGTACGATGATTTCATTTTACGTCCGCATTTTATGTTGCTCGCCACATAGGTAATACGATACTATCTTTCTAATAACATGGACAATTAGGCACCTACCGTTCTTCCGGTGTAATAAAATGCTGCATCGTGTAAGAAAATTGGGATAAACCTATCAATTCTGCATAACTGGAGTACCTAGTTACGTACTTGAACCTCTTTTCTATCATATGGTCAAGTCCACAACCCAACTTCTGCTTGGACAGATGCATGTTTTAACATGCCAACATGAAGAAATTCATTCAAAGGTCATGACCGCATACCGTTTTGTTTCCTTATCCACAGGTCGAAGTACCAAGTTCGGGAAAACAGAGTGGGCTACAAAGTCCTCATGACCCTCAAGATCCGCTCGTTCGTCCTCACAGACGTAGGGACGTACAACTGCGTCTCGACGAACTCGTTGGGCAGAGCCGAAGGGACATTACGACTTTACGGTAAGATCATTCAAATTTTCTCAGGGAATTTTTCATCTGATCAAATCTTGTTGGTAAAGTGGGCTGTCGCTGTTTGTCCAGATGAGGAGTAGAATATAATATTTATTGTTGCGGCCGGAATATGGCAGTACAAAAGTCAACATATGGATGGATGATCGACCCGTGAATGATTTATGTTGCCAGCAGATCAGGGGTAGGGTCTACTGTAAAAACTGCCTCCTTCGCCGAGCTTTCGATGTATTATAATATCTTCATTAGGGTTTAGAGACGGTACACGATGAATATAAGTATGCCTTATCCTTAGCCAACTCCATAAATAAGCCACGGCAAGAATGCCCACAGCACAGGCAACACAGGCGTCATTTCTACTAGCCTTTACCGTCTAGTTAATTGCTGCGACATTAGGCAAAAACGAGGAAATCCACGGTAAATAAGCCTTATCTTCTGTTAAAGTGGCCGGACTTTGAAACGAACTTATTCAGCCCGAAAGTCCTTCCTTCTCATTATTCTTACCACTAATATCCACTAACAGCTCCGAGCCCAATTATTGTCTGCGGAATGAAGATGATATAATATAGTTATCAGGCACGTTTCCCCGACAATTTATATTCCTGGGCGAGACGGGAAAAATTGTTTTCTGACAGTATATCTGGAGTTAGAGCCGGTAGTCAGCACCTTTATTTTCATTACGTACAAGAGAACGAGGTGGCCGGGAACGGCGGAGCGATCCGTGGAGCTGTAGGTGCTCGTGGGGAAAAATAATGAAAAACCGCCTTGCACAGTTGGATTTATGATGTCGGAAAAGAGAAGGAAGATGGGATGCAAAATGGGGCCGGGCTGTTAGCAAGGCAAGAAAAGGCTCCTGCCGGCGAACGGTAATTTAAAGGTGAGCCGTGCGTGTGATAATTACATAATAAAGGACCACGGTGCGTCAGGTGGTTGGAAGGAAATGGTTGCTCGAGATGGAAGAACAACGAAGCTTTATACCGCTGCACGTAATATAATATGGTTCATCGTGTACCACCCGTGAAAGACTTGCCAGGGCGGCCTAGCTATTTGAAATTGCTCAAATTTTCGCAGCCAGGAAAGATTTCTTAGAATAAAAAATGATGAAAAATCGAATGAACTTTTGATTTGAAAAATGGTATTAGTAATATGGAGGACGGAATTTTCAACGTCTTCTATCTTCAGAATTCTGAAATCTCGCCATACTGATCATTGTTGTGGATTCATCGCTTCCAACCTGAACATAATATTGTTTTGGCAACTCAGGAAAAACATTTTTACATGGATCCCACCATTTGAGCTCCATTAATTACATGCCACAGTATTGAGTAGGCATCTTGTTTTCCTCTTAACGTTCAGCAAGGCACTTTTCCCGGCATAGATTACCCTGAAACAGCGTGTTAATCACAGTGGTTAACCACAGTGACTGTCATTCCAGAAAATGAGTAGGTACCTATTTGGCTGTCGAGGATTCCTATTTTTGAACTTGACGGATTCTATAAATGACCAATTAAGCGCAGAACTCAATGTTTGCACACATTTTTGATAAATGCAAGTCAAGTTCGGATGAACAGAAAATCCGTTTTTAAAAAACGTTATTTACCTAATTTTTCCGGAAAATTTACAAAGACTTAGTACGTAAATTTCCGACTCTGATGAGCTCTACGACAGAAAGACTGCAGCTCACAGGCAGCGGATCGATTATAATATACCTAGTCTATAAGTGATACGAAAGTCTAAATTATAGATTTCCATATCTTGTTCAGAAAAAAATGGGTGAAGGCCTCTAAATCAACGTTTACTGTATTTGAAGCATTTCGAAAAACGATTCTCATTCCCTGCAGAACATTGTTCATGAAGAAAAAAGGTTTACCTGTAAATTCGTTTTTTTTTTATAGTTTCTAGCTATGAGAAGGTAGCCTATTGCTAAACAGGTAAACAAAAAATAAAAATAAATAGAACAAAGCCCTCACGATAACTCAACCTGAGTAACCTCCTCCTTTTTTGAGTCGGTATATTGGCTGGAGCTCCTTAAAAACAAATTGAAGGCTTAAATTTTTGCTTTCGTCACTGACCCTTCCAAATTGGGCTCGCAAATTACCTCTCTACAAAATATAATGATGAAAAGGTTGGGAAAAAATTCAGAGAGCCCCGAACAAAACACCTGACGCGTTGGTAAATTAATGCTACGGCAATGAAGACAAGAAGGGAAGCAATGTTAGCGAGGCAAGAAAAAGACTGGGAGTTGTAATTTAAGGTGCGTGTGATAATTACGTAATAAAGGGCCTGAATGGTGTCTGGTGTGTAGGGAAAAGGTGTTGAGCTGGAAGAGGAACGAAGCTGTTCCAACGCTGGTAATAAAATGTGATTCATTGTGCTTCCGCCGTCCATTAGGTAGGTACCAACCTGTGTTGGGTTCTTCAAGACTTCTTTGCTTCGGGGAGGGGAAAAAATTCTGCATAAAGCTCGGGGATACGCAATGCGAACTTGAATAAAAATAACGCTGAAAGATAATTTTTAATAATTGAACGAATTTATTTGAAAAATATATATGTGCTATATTGATGTGTATAAAAGATGTGTTTTGTGGTAAAGAACGTATTTTTTTGGTTAGCTATACAATAGTGGTGAATTAATTTAGGTTTTCAAAGCCAGATCGTATCGAATTTTCACCAACATACAGGATAGCGAAAAAAACTGATTCAGGGCCAGTTTTTCAATTTATTTGAACTTCAAATGAATTTAAATTTTAAAGTTAAATTTATTCAAGGACGCTCGCACCAAATTTCACCTAGGACGATTTTCATTGACCGTAATACTGAAAATTTCTTGGACATCAATTAATGCAAGCGTCCTTGGATAAATCAAGCTTCAAAAAAATTGATAGACCGGCCCTTAGACTAAACTGGTGATTCGACATCCGTTTTAGAACGTCATTAAGTCCCATAATACAATACGATAAACTACGAATCATGGGCGATGCAGAATGAAACACTGCATAGTTTGAGAAAAAATAGAATTCCAGCAAAATGCGACGGGTGAAATTGCAATTCAGCGTCACAGAAAATAATACATTGAGAAAAAATTTATTTAAAAATAGTAAAAAGGAAAAAAGTGAATTATTCGCCTGCGATGGACTCATGCGATCCCTGATAGGCTAATGTAACATTCCCAGAAGAACAGAAAATTGAAAACTGCTGAATTTCCCCTAGAAACACTTCAATTTCCACGAAGCCAAGGAATCAGTATAGTGATTGATGCAATTGAGTTGCAAACGAAGCGTACCTTGAGGGGGAGGTTCTACTCAATAAGCTAATCATCAACAAGAGCCCAATTAACCCACGGAGAAGTCGAGGGAATCCGTGAAACTCCGCGAAGGAGAATCTATAGTTTGGGAAGATTTGTTCTTCTGCAGTTGATGACGGGACTGTCAAACCCATTTTAAAAGCTATAGCATTTTTTGATCAAAAAATACGACTGAAAAAACGACTGGACGACTAAAACTCGAACGTCCTTACATTGACGTATTCAACCGTCATAGCCGAATTTGAATTATTTCTTCCATGTTTACGAAGTCAATGGAAGTATTGTAATCGTCCTAAAATTGGAAATCGGATCGGAGCTTTAAAAAAAAACTTCTACTTATACAATTTACTAAGAATCACTTCCTGAACAAGTAGACACTCGTTGTTGTAAAATTTGCATACCCAGTGAGTTTATGATATTTTTGACATGAACAGCCTCAAAAGTAGGAGTAGTCAAAATATACTCAAATTTTGACATAAATCTACGTATCAAAATATGAAAGTATTGTGTGTTATCTGCGCACTACTGGTTTTTCAGACATAAAACTCCATCCCAATGACTCGGCCGACGATCAGGCCGCCTTTCTGGGAGGTGAGTTGATAACGTATCAATTTACGCTGAATATTCACGCAATCCGGTACAAAACACGGTGCATTGTCTACCAGGGAAGACTTGAAAGTCTTTTTCCCGTTGGCGAGCATTGAATGCTCGACAAATTTTGTTTACTACTACTCCATACTAATCTGATTCTGAAGTCCAATCTGGATTTTTCAATTTTACTATTTTTATTGATTTATTTTGTATCCAGTTACCTACCTACCGTAAATTCACCGAAGCGATGCTTCACGTCCAATATTTTACTCTAAAATACGAAATTATTGGGTGTTTCAGATTATCAAAATTTCCATCAGAGTAGATTTCACCTGACTAATACAATTATTGTCCCTCCTTAAAAACCCCAAAATAAATGAAAAACAAATTTGAAAAAGTATCATTGTTCTTAAACGAACTTCCATACCTTCTATCAATTTCCCTCTCAAACGCTGATTGTAATACTAGCACCTATACTAACACTCGAATCACGTTGTGTGCGGTTTTGTACTAATAGCTTCAGCTGCTCACTAACATGCATAATAATATTATGCATCATATCATGATCTCAGCATAGCTCAATGCCAGCTTCAGACACCTTGCAGGCAAGAGAATGTGCGAAACGCGCTTTTGTTTGACTGACAAAAAAATCATTCAGTGCTGAATGCAACGATAATTTTGTACAAGCACTTGGTGAATGCACTAATAGCATAAATTAATATAACGGGGGGCTCGTTCCAGAAGCAAATTGGGAAAAATGTCATTCTCCGGCAGGACTCAAACCTGGCAGCTCCTGCTATCTGGGCAGGCGCCTTATCGCTTTGGGAATAGAGAGCTTGGGTCCAGGTCCAGAAAGTCTGGAAGGAGCACTAAAAAAATGCAGTTTGAGGAACAACTATGGCATTTCCTATTTTTTGAATGATCCGATGACAAAGTTGTTCCTCAAAGCCAATATTTCACTTGATTGAGCCTCCCAGACTGCCTGGACACAGGCTCTCTGTTGCCGAAGGGTTAAGGCGTCAGCCTAAAGAGCAGAAGTTTCCAGCCTAATGTTAGCGTCGTGATTAGTTGATCATTGTAACTTTACTTGATGATATATTTAACCAACTGCAACCGAGCTCTTCTTCAACATTAAGGTAAAATCCACCATTAGGACACCCCCACCCAGGCTGGGGAAGAGTAAGCTATTGCTCCTCATCTCCGAGAAAACTTTTCAAGCCTTGCTATTCACGTTGCGTTGCTGGGGAGGAAGCTAGGTGTTAACAGAATTTAGTGTTGTTTTTATGCGAAGGGGTATCCTATATCTAACGTCTTGAGTGCCTCTAAAACTGCGTTACCCATTCATACGCAAAGGCTCTTAAAAGGCTGTAAGAAGAGACTGGATGTTTGGAGGGGCGTAGCTCTGACGCGAAGTACGCCCAAGAAGTGGTGGTTCGGTGACGTTTTTATATTCAAAAGTATATCTTGCGTAGTGTGTTTCAAGGCTCGGAGAAGGCTAGGGAAGCGATAGCGCCATTGATATAACCAAGTGCGGCACAAGTTGACTTTATTTCTACCCCTCTTCGCCGTTTTCCTTTTTTAAAAAGAGCAAAAAAGGTACCCAGAAGGCCGAGCGACTGGAAAGAAACGTTGGATAAGGAGCCTCCCCTACTGGCGGGCCAGAGGCTTGCGGGGGATTTATTGCTCACGGGGCCAAAGGGGGAAGCAATGAATAATGCACGCGTTCATAGAGTATTATGACTACACACGGTACATCTTCTTAGGGAAGTAAATATAGGGACCTTGTGCTATAGGCGAGGGAGGATTCTTCAAGGCGAAGGCGCAGGAAAGAAAAACGCTTCTGGAGGCTTTTAGTATAAAGACTTCGAATTAACTTTTCCCTCCAAGCTCCGCTCGTTTTCACAGGCCGGTTTCCCTTTCAACTAAGGTACTTACTTTCGACCTTACCTATATTCACCGATGAATAGGAGGATTATACTTTAGTCTTTTTAAGATGCATGAGCTGCTCCACTCTGCTGATAGGTAGATGTTCAGTCCGCGATCTCGAGATCCATTTCGCTAGATGGGTGGGTACACGGTTCATAAAAGCTATATATAGCTGGAAATATACTTGAATGGGATGAAATGTAATACAGCACTTCCAAGTCGAATTGATGGCGAATTTTTCAAGCTAAATTGAAAATTTGACAAGGCAATTCTCATTTGATTTTGAAAGTTCTCAATTTTATTTGGAAGATTGTCAATTTGATTCAGAAAATTCTCATTCAGCTAGGAAAGTGCTATATGGCTATTCATTTTCGTGGAGCCTTAGAAATATCAGGTTTACCCCATGGTTACCTACTTACCTTACAAAAAATATGTTGACATAAGAAGATGAGGAGAATACTGGAACATTCCTCCTTAAGCACCTCCTTAAGCTTTTCCTTAAGCACCATGAGGACCAGTTTTACTTGTCGTGAGCATCTCATTTTCTGACTAGTATGGCAAAAGGTTTACCAAATGAACTCACCTTACCTGCGCATGCGCGTCCACTAACTGCTGGAGCTAATCCCTCACTCACCCAAGCAAGAAAGATACTCCAGTGCACCCTCTGCATCTAAAAATATTTTGGTTTTTTTATACACCAGCGCCGTACTTTCGCAAGGCCTCCTCGACCAAGACGCACGACAAAAGGCCACAATTCAGGCCTAAAATTCTGAAAGAGAAAATATGCATCTTACGAAGGTTTTTCGTTATTTTGTTGCAGAGCTTGCTGAATCGTCGCGAGGGGAAAAGTCGAGGAGCGAGCTGAAAAAAGATTCCGGCTGTCCGCAAATAAATCTGTCTTTGCGACTCTTTTTCGTTGTCATGCTTCGTTGGATTTATTCGTAACACGGATAATCCGTGTCGGGAACCAGACTGCCACCTCTATTGTAGGTATACATAATCGCGTTGTACATATGTAAATAACCGTTAATCATCCCGTAATTGCGTGTAAAGACTTGCCATACCTTCGCTTTTGGACCGGGTTGAAAAATAAATTATTGTGAAGTCGTTTTCAATCATAAACATCAACCATTCTCCATTTTAGTAGATTCATAAGTCTCGTATCCTTTCAAAAACGAATCTCTGTTTCATCTCGAGAAGTTGCTCTCTACTATGAAGATTGGCCGAAGATTTTCCAAAATGATATTGTTGGAGTGTATTATTGTTCACGTTATTTTTAGCTCCTTTAAAAACAATGGCGTTATTCCAACAAGGGTATTCATGGTATGCAATCGACCGAGGAGTCTGCCTACTGTTCAGGCAGACCTTACCAGTAATTTCAGTTTCATGATCCATCATGAAGTACTACTTCTGAGCGAAATCCATAAATATGTGTGCAACATGGAGAAGCGCCATTCGTCATAATCGCCGTCTGTTATTGATTCATTACCTATCGCAAACTCCATAGTGTTCATTTCATTCGAATAACCTGTGATCCATTTTTACAGAGGTAATTACTACCTGGGTAAATACTAGCGCATATATATAGAAAAAAAAATTTTTTTGTCTTTCAGCTGATGGGTTGACTAATTTTGACTTATTGCTCCTTAACATTTGCCAGGGTCAGTTAAGGCAAATGGGTATTTGGCTGTTTGAATTGTCTGACAATTTTTTTCAATTTTTTGATAATGGATTATGCTGCAAGATATAATCGCAAGAGCTCCGACCTATTGATTTTGTTTTACAATGTCTCACAGCAATTTGCAGGAAACTCGTACACGCCACACTGGGAGTGGGACATGCGTGTGTTCTGAAACTATTGAAAATTTCAAACTCGATCTCGTCAAAACGACCCAAGGCCCGATACCTCATTGCCTTGATGCATGACCTACCCTTATGTATTGCTACTTATGTATTGCTTGCATTTCAATGCTACGTCTGCGGTCAATTCATGGAATCTTTCATCGGTTCGAATTGAGTTCTCGTAATCGATTCTATTTCAGCCCATTGAGCAGTTATAGGTTGAAGGACCTACGGGCAGTCTTGTAGGGCACTTGTGCCTACTGGCAATGCTACGCTAATTGACCTAATCAGAGCCTTAACGCAGTAGCATTGGCAAGCCCTCCATTGCACATCACTGGACAATCAATAATTTCCCATCCCATGTGCACGAATCACTTGACCCCCTTAGGTGACTTCCCTTCAAATACATATTATTCATTCCACGCTATCCGTCACTTGCATAATCTTCATATTAATGACATAATAATGCATAATAATGACCGATGACTCGCTCAACTTGGTCCATGGAAGATTTTCCTAACGGAAACGTAACGATTGGAAGGTATACCTCGGTGGAAAGACGATGACGATGATAATGGAAATAGAATAAGTAAGTACTGCCATTTGAAAAAATATGATTTATTCACTGATTCTGGCCCTGGATTTTTCCTGGCCGTCTAATTTCCTCTATTCGAATGAAATGAACATTTTTTCGAATGAAAATTTTTCATGAGATGTGCGGCGTTTTCTCATTCTCTAATTTCTTATCGCTTCTTCAACGTATACGACTGCCTACTTGAATGTATCACCGATGTAAATACGCGATAGTGATTCGCTGTTTTTCATGTTACAGACATAAAAATTTAATGAAATTTTTCAAAATGTTTCGTTAATGTCTGAACTTCCGATTGACGCTTGAGAAGATGACATGATTTGGGATGTATAACATGATTCGTTTTAGTGCCAAGAAAAGAGTAATCATGTACCCTGCGTTACATGTATTAATTGTAATTCATCATTGATGATTTATTGTATCAATATTATTTTTATTAATAAACGGATTATGTTGGTTATATTGCCTGTTTCTACCAAAATCTTCTCAACATATCTATCGAGTAGGTGGATTTCCAATATACTAATAAAACAGTTCTCTATGAACACCTGAAAAAATTATCTAATTTTGTCCATCTTACTCTTTGCAGTCGTGAATGAAAATCATTTTAAAGCACCCAACTGATTTTCAAAGTGAAAAGATGAAATCGCACTTGTCCCAATACCCCGACGCCTTTACCCCGAGTCACCCAACTTAATGTTAGAAACATTCGCTGTAATGCTCTTCAGATTAATTTCCCAAACAGTTTCCAGTAGCCCATAGCAAAATCAACCGCGCCTTCCGTCCACCGTCCAGAAAATTACTCACTTTTACCTCAACCATAATTGTACTAGCAGAATGCGCACAGAGAACAACGCAGCTGAAATGCTCTCGGTTTTGGTATCTCTTGAGCCAAAATGTCATCGAACTTCCAGGACTTTTCAGCTCTACCTGATTTGCTGGAAACTTTTAAAGCGTGGACTTCGAGTTTCTTAAATAATATCATCACGTCATTGGTAGGTACCTCAAAAGTAAACATACCGAATTCGCCGAACTCGTAATGACGGTTTTCCTCCTACGCCATGGAACATCAAGGCCGTCATTGTGCCGTTAAGTAGAAACATCGAGAAATACTTCAGCCGAAGCGACTTGAGCGAATTCAAGTTATTCGCGCTCCTGGGAGGCGAGAGAAACGATCATTTCTACTCCGGGTCTTTCAACGGTTCAAAGTGCGGCTCCAAAACATCACAGGTCCAAAACTTCAGCCGAGATGAATAAAGTGAAATGGTTCACAGTCCTCCGCAACCAAGAACCTTTATTCAGTCAAGTGTCAAGAGCGATCTCGCCTTTTCCAAACTCCGCTCGCACTGCAAAATGTTTCTGTTCGTTTTGTCAGCACGCTCGAATGCCACCTTACAAAACCCGATGAACGGTTTGAATTCAACGTTGTTTTTATCGCTTATGAATTGGTGTTTTCGCGTTTTCTGGGTATCTACTAACTAACAGTTCGAACGCCTTTGATAGCTCGATGCACATTTTAACTCGTCGACCAAGTTTGATAGCGGTGAGCAGAGTATTCACCTGAATACCAACGTGAATGGAAATAAGCCAAACACAAAATGCGCAATACTTTCACTACGGCCTTTACGGCCTTTACCATTGCTCTGAAGAAATTGCTCAATACCACAATAACTCGGACTGAATGCTCTTGCTGCTGTATTTCGTAAACACGCTCGTCGATTTATTCAGGAGAGGAATAATCCTCTTTACCATGCCCGTACCCAGGATTTAAATTTGAGGGGGGGGGGGGGCAACGCCCAAGAATTGAATCACTTCTAACAATCAACATTAGGAAACAACCTATATAAAGGATGTAGGTTCCTAGGGGGCATTGCCCCCTCGGCCCGACTCTGGGTAAGGAACAGTTCTATAAAAGAGTTATCTGGAAAAGAACACTTCATTGAAGGGAACAGTTCCTTCAAGAGGAACAGGTCATCGAGAGGAACTGTTCCTTTGAGAGGAACAGCTCCTTGGATAGGAACGGTTTCTTTGAGAGGAACAGCTCCTTGGACAGGAACAGTTCCTTTGAGGGGTGCAGTTCCTTATAGAAGAACAGTTCCTTATAGAGGAACAGTTCCTTCAAGATAAATAGATCCTTCAAAAAGAAAAGTTACTTCGAAAGGAACAGTTCCTTCAGAAAGAACAGTAATCTGGGATTAACCGGGTTTTCAAGAGGATCAATCCTTCCAGGAGGATCCTACGAGAGGAACAGTTCCCACGAGAGGAACAGTTCCTACGAGAGGAACAGTTCCTACGAGAGGAACAGTTCCTACGAGAGGAACAGTTCCTTCGGGAGGAACAGACTCACAATGGAACAGGAACACAAACTCATGATCAAACTCGAAGTCAAACTTAGAGTGAAACAGTAACTCAAACTCATAGTCGAATTCGAACTCAAACTCACAATGAAACAGAAACTCGAACTCACAATCGAATTCAAAGTCAAACTCGCAATGAACCTGAAATTCAAACTCTTGGTCAAACTCGAAGTCAAACTGATAATGAAACAGATCTTCAAACTTATAGTCAAACTCGAAGTCAGACATGAATCAGAAACAGAAATGAATCAGAAACTCAAATTCATAATCGACATCGAAGTCAAACAGAAACTCGAGCTCACAATCGAATTCGAAGTCAAACTCGCAATGAACCTGAAATTCAAACGCTTGGTCAAACTCGAAGTCGAACTGACGATGAAACCCAAACTCAAACTCGAAGTCTAACTCACAATGAAACAGACACTCAAACTCATAGTCAAGCTTGAAGTCAAACTCGCAATGAAACAGTAACTACACTCAGTCAAACTCACAATGAATCAGAAACTCAAACTCATAATCGAAAGCGAAGTCAAGCTCACAATGAAACAGAAACTCAAACTTGAAATCAAACTCAAGATGAAACAGAACTTATAGTCAAACTCGAAGTCAAAATCACAGCATATGAATTTGATATGACTTCGAGTTTGAGTTTCTGTTTCATTGCAAGTTTGACGATGAGTTCGAGTTTCTGTTTCATTGCAAGTTTGACTTCGAGTTTGATTATGAGTTTGCGTGTCTGTTTCATTGTGAGTTTGACTTCGAGTTTGAATTTCAGTTTCATCGTGAGTTTGACCAAGAGTTTGAATTTCAGGTTCATTGCGAGTTGAATTCGAATTCGATTGTGAGTTCGAGTTTCTGTTTCATCGTGAGTTTGACTTTGAGTATGAATGTCATTTCGAATTTCTGTTTCATTGTGAGTTTCACTTCGAATTTGATTATGAGTTTGAGTTACTGTTTCATGGCAAGTTCGACTTCGAGTTTGAGTTACTGTTTCATTGTGAGTTTGACTTCAAGTTTGATCATGAGTTTGACTTCGATCTCGATTATGAGTTTGAGTTTTTGTTTCATTGTGAGTTCGACTTCGATCTCGATTATGAGTTTGAGTGCCAGTTTCATTGTGAGTTTGACTTCGAGTTTGACCAAGAGTTTGAATTTCAGGTTCATTGCGAGTTTGAATTCGAATTCGATTGTGAGTTCGAGTTTCTGTTTCATTGTGAGTTCGACTTCGAGATTGATTATGAGTTTGAGCTTCTGTTTCAGTTTCTGTTTGACTTCGATTTCGATTATGAGTGTTCAGTTTTTGATTCATTGTGAGTTTGACTATGAGTTTAGTTAATGTTTCATTGTGAGTTCGACTTCAAGTTTGATGATGAGTTTGCGTGTCTGTTTCATTGTGAGTTTGAGTGCCAGTTTCAATGTGAGTTTGACTTCGAGTTTGACCAAGAGTTTGAATTTCAGGTTCATTGCGAGTTTGAATTCGAATTCGATTGTGAGTTCGAGTTTCTGTTTCATTGTGAGTTTCACTTCGATTTTGATTATGAGTTTGAGTTACTGTTTCATGGCAAGTTTAACTTCGAGTTTGAGAATGAGTTTGAGTTTCTGTTTCATTGTGAGCTTGACTTCAAGTTTGATCATGAGTTTGACTTCGATCTCGATTATGAGTTTGAGTTTTTGTTTCATTGTGAGTTCGACTTCGATCTCGATTATGAGTTTGAGTGCCAGTTTCATTGTGAGTTTGACTTCGAGTTTGACCAAGAGTTTGAATTTCAGGTTCATTGCGAGTTTGAATTCGAATTCGATTGTGAGTTCGAGTTTCTGTTTCATTGTGAGTTTGACTTTGAGTTTGAATGTCATTTCGAATTTCTGTTTCATTGAGAGTTTCACTTCGATTTTGATTATGAGTTTGACTTCGATCTCGATTATGAGTTTGAGTTTTTGTTTCATTGTGAGTTCGACTTCGATCTCGATTATGAGTTTGAGTGCCAGTTTCATTGTGAGTTTGACTTCGAGTTTGACCAAGAGTTTGAATTTCAGGTTCATTGCGAGTTTGAATTCGAATTCGATTGTGAGTTCAAGTTTCTGTTTCATTGTGAGTTTGACTTTGAGTTTGAATGTCATTTCGAATTTCTGTTTCATTGAGAGTTTCACTTCGATTTTGATTATGAGTTTGAGTTACTGTTTCATGGCAAGTTTGACTTCGAGTTTGAGAATGAGTTTGAGTTTCTGTTTCATTGTGAGTTCGACTTCGAGATTGATTATGAGTTTTCACTTTCTGATTCATTGTAAGTTTGACTTCAAGTTTAATGATGAGTTTGAATGTCTGTTTCATTGTGAGTTTGAGTTCGAATTTGACTATGAGCTTGAATTACTGTTTTATTGTGAGTTTGAATTTGATTTCGATTATGAGTTTGAGTTCCTGTTTCATTGTCAGTTTGGCTTCGAGTTTGACCATGATGATCTGTTTCATTGTGAGTTTGAGTTTGAATGTCATTTCGAGGTTCTGTTTCGTTGTGAGTTTCATTGAGCTTGTGTCTTAGTATGAGTTTAACTTCGATTATGATTATGAGTTTGAGTTTCTGTTTCATCCGTGTCTGTTGTTTTGTTGCTGTGATCGTCTTCATACCATGCAAGTTTTTTGGGAATGGATTGTTGGTTTTTTTCATATCGACCATGATAAAATGTGCCAAATTTATTCTGGCGCTCCGAAGGGCTCCGGATTAACTGCTGTGAATACGGCCCTCAATTTCGATAAAAATAGGAACCGTAATGAAACCCGACTAAATGCACACTAGTCCCTGGATATTGTACTGCTACGAAAAATCAGCCATGCAGTGAATGCACGAGCAGTAAACTATGCTGTTCTTTTTATTAAAAGGTGAACGCGCGTGTAACATCTGTGGAAAATGTTCTCTTTGCAGTTACGCGTGCTGAGAAAGGTGAACTTTTACTTGCTGAACCTTCGACGCGTGTGCGCGAAAAAATAACGATTCAAAATAGTGGGACATCTTTGTTAAATGCCCTTACTGCGAACAGGTCCTGGTCGTAAAGTCGAAAATAGGCCACCTCCCTATTGTCTGCATGCCCTGCTGTATTTTTGTTGCAATATAAAGTATTCTATCTGTCGTAGGTATTATCTCGAAAAACGCGACCATTCACTATGGACACCTCAGTTAATTTTCTTAGAAATTTTTATTCAATATCTTAACGCAAAGAAGGGGTGATCTGATCTCCCCAAAATTAAATTTCAAATAAACCTCGATCTCAAAAACGGTTTCTGACGTTTTTGAGTGAGAATCCGGTGATAGGCTCCAAACGGACGCACCACCTTCGTGGATCCCTTGTCATAGGTCTCCATAGCTATAAGATGACTTCATGATAATAATTATTATTACTACCTTAATTCTCGATTATAATAGATAAACTTTGCCACATTGTAAGCTCGTTCTCCTTCGCTGTATGTGTTTTTGAAATACTCCCAACTAGGTACAGAGGATTACGAAATTAAGCAACAGCCGGAAGAAAAACTGAGCCAGGGAGAGTTTGCAGCAGGAATTCCTTCTTTAGGCCCTACGTTATCAAAGTAGAATGTAATAGCCCAGGTGAGATAGTGAATTTATCGCCTCTGGAGCAACCAGACTCCTTATTCCAGGTGAGAGAAAGAGAAGGAAGATTCAGAAGGCATCCTGCCGACAGTAAATCAGACGAGGGGTGCTGAAGGGATACTGGGCGATGAGGATGAGGTCCTATAATTAAAAGTGTATTAAACTTGGGTGAGTTTGGGCGAACGGAGTGGCAAAACCTCTTCAGGCATAGCGAAGAGGTTGGAGGTCGACGGGGAAAACTGTTATAACCAGAAACTCCCCTAAATCTTAGTCATCATCGTCTTTTAATTGAATGTCTTTTGAGATGAAATTTCTGCTAACTGAGCGATCTACAAATTCAAGTTGAAAAACGTCTTCGCGGCTTCGTTAGCCTAAGTGAAAATGCTTCAGCTGTACCATGTGGCAATGCGGTCTAATGAGATCAAAATACCAACGATATAAACAGTTCTGCCTAAATACCACGAATATTATCCCAATAAAATAATATAATAATGCAATAATAACCCAAACACAATTTTACAAAAATGAAATGCCATCATCTTTTGATGGTTTCAGACTATGCACAATAGTTTTGGTTGGAATCAAATGAAGGTTAATGGGAAAAAATATTTAAAAAAGTCTCCTCAACAACAAATGGCGTCTCCTCCTTTCTTCTTCGTATCATTCGCTCTGGATCGTGGGTGAGTAAGTACTTAATAAAGTTCCATGTCCTATAATCGCTTTAATAATATCCTCAGAATTAGTAAAATCAGGTTTGATCCTTCTTCTGCACATGACCCTTCAAAGCGAATTCCAAAACTCAGGGTCTGCGCGTGATAAGACTATAACGAGCTGTACTGCCAAGTGGTAAATTGTCGTCGCTTTTGAAGATTTTCAGAATATTGTTATTCATCTTATATTAAGAGCCAGGGGGGTTCATTTGTCTCTTAACTGAAGCATAATCTCTCGAAGAGTGATTTAATTAAATCCGATTAGGACTCTTGCAGTAATTTCGGTGGAATAAATCGAGGAATAATATCGGGAAGGTGCTCTCAGAGCGAGCTGATAACATCACGGCCGGCCGCTTTCGAAGAGAAAGCCATAATGCCCCTTAAACCAGTGGAAACAGGTGCCACTGCAAATCAGCGCCAACTGCTTCCTGGGAAGTCCACGGGCCGCCCACCAGAAGCTGGTATGGGGGAGGATTTGTCAAAGTCCAGCCTTAGTTGGGAAGCATAATTCATGGGAGTCCCACATGGGGTCCTTCCTGCTTCCATCCTTCTCTTATCCGCACACATGGCGAATGCCAGACGAACATAGACGCACGGCATGCCCCCTCTCTGTTTCCCTCGCCCCAGTCGCAACAACAAGATATTTCTCTCGCAGACCCTCGCACACTTGGCCTACGCGCAGTTTGCCGGCAGCCCCAAGCGTCAGATTAATACGGCCCCCGCCACGCACCAGCTTCGACCCTTTGGCGTCAAGTACCGACGAACTCCTATTTGCATTTATACCGAGCGTAGCAGTAGCAATGGAAGGAGGCAGCTGCGACCTGCAGAAGCCCTGAAGAATGAAAGAGTAAGTGTAAAGACCCCTAGGAGACTTTTCAGCGAGAGAACAAAACAGAGAAACTTTCCACCCCTTGGAGAAGGGAGGCTTCGTAAAGCTCAAGGGGTCGGTGGGTTCATTACACATTTCCCTCGCTTAGATAGTATCCTCGCATCCTATACGATTCCTCATGTAGGAGAATCAATGATGCATGTAATCCACCGCTAAGCTCCTGAAACTTTGACATTTCAGATACATTTCGAAGGACTGTTTGACAAATGTTTATACAGTTCATTGTGTGTGCTCATCGGGGACATCTGATTCCAAGTAAGCGCGCCGTATGTACGAAGGATGTCTACTAAGCGTAATAGCATCTCAAGCCGATCATTGCACAGCAGGAGCACGTACAAGCTCCGCCCGGCGTTCTGGGCTCGTATGCGCCGTGCAGCAAGTGATGGAACCGGCGCCCCGAGGGATTAGTTTCATTATCCGCCGACTACCCGCAACGTGAATGCGAACTACCGCCTGATGGCCGACTGAGCCATCTGATTCTCTGTGTGCTAACGGAATGACCTAACTCCTCATGAGATCTTTGATCGCCCAGAAATGTCGCGGTTCTCTCGGACTGTTGACCTTTCGAACAATCAGGGTCCGAATGTGGAGGACGTTTACGTAGGATAATTTGTTAGCTTTGCGTGTTTGTCTCATGCGAGATGCATTAACGATGGTTATTATCTACATTTGCCTTGAGCCAGGCTCAATATAGATCGCAATAGCTGAAATATCATTGGCAGATTATTATGATTATGTTTGAACCTGGTCGGATTAAACGTAATGAGCTCGCTTTCGTTACGTCTACCTATTATGCTACTGTCCTATTAACCGTACCTGAAAATGTCATGTGTTATGAATTTAGTTGAATTAAGAGGCTTCAGACGTTTATCTTGAAATGGAATAAATCAACAGATCCCAACCCTAGCCTAACCCAGAATGCCTAGATGCAGCCTATATAGCCTAACCCAAGATGCCTAAATTTACGTGCCTAAATATACATGTCTAGGCATCTTGAGGTGAGCTGTCGTGTCACTTACAGGTTGATGGAGCCACTCAGGTTGGCAGACTGGGTTGCACTAATTTTGAAATGTCTGAGCCCTCCAATTCCAGAGCAACCGTTTGAAGTGGATTGACCTTGCATGCATTTCCAAGAATTTCAAATTTTTCTGACGTTAAAAACCTTACCCAGTGAAAATGTATCTGATTCATTACCCGGCAGCCTTTTCTGTAATACTAGCCTACATGGCGAACAAGATGTCATTTGCAAGCTAGAGATGAGCACGCCAGAAAAAGGATGACGTATGTCATAGTGGAGAGCCCAGTTTATTTCCCTTTCAGCTAACTGGATTTATTTGCATGGTCCGACCGAATGAGGGTAGGCATAAATGTGAAAAACGGTATACTTTCACTGTTTTCTTCCGAGATGTTATTTTCCCGAAAAAAATTGTCTTTCTCCCACTCTCTCTCTCTATCTTTCCCTATATATATCATGTAATAAACGATCCATAAAGCTGTTATTTATAAAGCAATTAAAAAGTTCCGAGAGCAAAAGTACATCGTATCATGTTCCAACAAACGAACGTTCGTTCGGTTAGCTGGTTTGAAAAAATCGTCAGCCGTTTTTTAAAATCCGAGTAAATTACCAAGGCACCCATGTCAAAACCACAAGAATCCTGACAAAAATGCCATAATAGCACATGCCAGATAAACAAAGCGTCATAGCCATTGCGCATGCGTAAAATGAAGCTGAAAGCCTCAAATTAAGTTCAGGGCCGGGTTATTTCCATTTAAAGCTACAATAATTGTACAATAATTATTATCCAAGGACGCTTGAACTACATTTCTCCTTTTCATTGACTGTCATACTGAAAATTTCTTGGAAATTAGTTAGTGCATGCGTCCTTGGGTAAATCTAGCTTAACAAAATTTGTTTAATATTGATAAACTGGCCGTGAGTGACCAAAAAATACGTCCGCGGCAAAATAGCGTTAGGTTTCCCGCTAATTTCAATCTATTCTCAAGAATCGCTAGGTAATTATCAACTCAAGTGATGATCTACGTAAATAGTAGGTACCTCCCATGGGACAGTACTGTCGAAGTCGAAGCAGCTTCCAGTCGCCGGCATCCGCGCGAGGATAAAACCGTAAACGTCATCAGATGCCGCCCGGGTTTCCATAAGAGGATAAAACCTACCGAAGAACATTGGTGTGCTCTATCGCATTTTGGCATCTTTCAACCCACTCAAATGCAAATGCTCTCGTCTTTGAAACGGTTTTGGGTCATGGGCGGCGGGTTTCTCTTTTACGAAGATGATCTCTATTAATTTCCTCAGCTGAGCGCCAGTGCGGCTTGTCCTTCGTCGTTCCGCTGGATATTCCACGTCCCGAGGGATTTAAGGGACTCCATTTCATAACAACTTCCGATAGCGCTCTCCGGTGACAAATATTAAACGACGTTACTCTTCCTTCCCAGGCTTAGCCCGGCCTTCATTTTATATTCTCATTTCTCTTTGCCTCTTCGTTGGGGCAGTGATTTTTCGAGGCATCTCAACGTTCTCATTACTATCACCGCATCGCAGAGGAGCAGCGAAAGGGAAAATATTCCCGCTTTCAGATTCAACGAACCGGACGCATTTATTTATCCGCCGCGTTAAAATACAGCCCTGGATCTTTTTTTACTGAGGGAAGGTCTTGGTATCCAAGAGTGAACAGCATTCAGATTTCAATGAGAAATGACCTGTATTCCAAGTTAATGCCTGTTGCTGACTACCAGGTAGTACCAAAATGCCTCTTGAGCTTCTTCTGGTTTGATGCAATCATCAAAAAGTGGCTTAAACCGCGAATCTACCAATAATCGATTACTTCACAGTCAGTGGCGAACTCTCAGTTTGAAACAGGGCAAGCAGTGCGAAGGATATTTGTAACTTGAGAATTCCTTTTTTCAAAAATCACCGCAATCGCATTAATTTATTTCGCAAAGGATGACTTGACGCATCGTAATTTCTACGCCAAAGGGATTTGTTTAAACAAAAGAACGGCGGCCGAATGAAGAAAAAAAATCCAAATGAAAAAAAAGATCAAGAGTTGTGATAATGCACAGAGGGCCGGAGAAAAAACCTTTCCCCAGGGCGCGAGTGTCCGAGTCAGGGCCTCAGTCTCTCGTTCGAAGGCGGCACAGGGAAACGCTTCACGCGCAACAAAGGCAACTTACCCCCTCCCTCTGTCGTATTTAATGAACTCATTACGTGGTTTAGCCACCCCCTCCACTGACGGACTCGATTCCCTCACTCTACCTCTAGCCCAGCGACGGAACAGCGGGTTTTTTTTTTTTTTTTTTTTGAAAAGTGAATGAAAACAAAGAGGTTAAACGAACCCCTTCGGCCACGCCAACGCTTGTTACGCTTATATCTAACTCATTTCAGTTTTCTTTTCTCTATTTTTCTCGAGAGAGAAATTTTTCCTCCATTTTGCCGTTTTCTGTTCCTTTTTTTCCATCCCTCTATATCCCTTGATCCTCGGTGCAGAATCATCCGGTATGCAACTTCTTTGATGTACCACTCTCTCGCCAAGCGCCATATTTCTTTTTCATTCCTATCTTTTTTGTGTTCTTTTTCATAACTTTTCCTCCCTTTTTGCGCCGAGCGAAAGAAAAGGGAAATTAAAAATAGGCCAGAAACTCATTAAACATGTAATTGATCTGGGGCAGTAGTGGAGCGAATATATATAAGGGCTTTTCTTTGAAAACCAAAAGCGCAGGTTGCCCAATGACACATATTGCAATGATTTTCCAAGAATCCAATGAATTCCCTTCGCTATGTCCAACTTGCACGTCCATCCTAACTTAACACAAGTCGGTTTTCGTTCTAATTTTGGTCAATACGATGGGTAAGTCTCTATTGTTTGCAAAACAATTACAATAGGTGATATACCTATCTGCTTCTTGGGCTTGACAGTTCTGGTCCCTGTTAAGTTGAGAATGTTAACCCTGCCACACACACAATATACAAAAACTTGTTACCTACCTATTTTATCAGTTCTGTATAATTTAGTGAAAAATTGCATAATCAATCAAATCTGACTGAAAAAGATCCAATTCCAAGCAAAAACATGAACACATGCATGAAATAAATGAACATGTTTATCAAGGCACTCAACCAATAAAATTTTACCAGTCGCTGGCAAATCAAATGGCAAAAATGGCGTAATCAATCAAATTTGACTGAAAAAGGACCAATTCCAAGCAAATACATGGACATATTATGAAAATACATGAACATGTTTACCAAGGCACTCAACCAATGAAATTTTACCAGTCGCTTAAGCTTAATTCATTATAATTATTATTACACCCATCTCTGCTTAAAACGTCCATTGCTCGGGGCTCGGAAACGCATAGCAGTGTTGTCCTTAAGCGCTGATGTATTAAGGAAAGCGACAAAGCGGTTTCTGAACAAACCGTAAAACCAAACAGCAGCTTGGGACTGACAAGAGGAGGACAGGACGTGTAAAATTGGAGCATGGTAGAAATGGGATAGTGGAACAACTGGAAGCAGCAACAGAAAGTTGTTGTTCAGTTCGAATTCAGCCCTTCGGTGGTTTGGGCTTAGGTTTCGCCGTTGTCGGAGAGTCAGTTGTAGTTGTTGCAAATGTTGTTGGTTTTGCGGTTTTCGGTGGACCCCCTCCTCCCAGGGATATTGTTAGTACGAGGTCTTCAAGCTCGACGCTGCTGTCACTCTCATCTGAAAAGGACCCCCCCACCAAGCCCTGAACGTTATTTGTCATTAATCATCGATGGGCGGAGGGAGCAAACAGATGATAGGAGATTGGAACGCGGCTTTTGTAATTATTGCATCAGTCCTCAACTGAGACGAATTAAAATTCTAATCGCTTACCAGAATTGATAGGAAAATATACCTACTATGCAAATCCTTCCTTAAGCGGGATGAATTATGGTGTCAATCGATGTTAGAAATTCCGAAATTTATCGGTCTGTCACAAACAAAAATCTGATTCAGTAGTCAAACTTGTGCGCCTACCTGAAGATTCCTCAATCTCCAACCAAGAAGACCAGCCGCTTCTAGCACTTGATTCTCCGTTGTCGTCATCGCTCGAATTTGACCACCAAAAAGCATCGGTCAGTCCAATTATCTGTCAATTAAATGGAAAGAATTGCATCAATGAACAAACATAAACAATGTGTTTCTCACTTAAGTAATGCAAAATAAATTTTGTGCACCTACACAGAAAATGAACAGACCGCCGCCAATCGCATTTTCTATCTCAATTCGTTTCCGAAATCCGATTTTTGTTTAAGATTGTTTTTTTCTTGAAAAACACGCTTGGCTTAAAAACATTCTTCCTGTTCAAAACAACTTTTTCTCAACTTTTGAGGACATTTTTGGACACGCTTTAAAGTCTATATGCCTAGTGTACTCTCGTAATTAAATACCAACTTTAATGTATGGAGAAATTCATGTTGGTACGGAAAGTATGAGCACGGTAGAAGAGCATAATGTCTAAAACATGCATTTTCGAAATTTCTCAAGTCCAAGGTCGCATGATATCGTCCATGGTACCAACAGTTGGTATCACTAGTTCTTATCAGCCCTTCGCCCGTACGGCCTTCCCCAGGAGCCATCCCGAAACCGATTCAAAGTCGCTTCCAAAGTTGATTCCGTTAAATATCAGGGGAATATGATTAGGCCTTAAGACTGTTACGGGGACTTATAGAAAATACCTGTTAATTGCAGGAAAACGAAATTCACTCCTCCTGACGCTAGAATACAATCAGACACCCGTTTCTTCGAATGCGTCGGATATTATTGTTTTTGCCCGTCAAGTTTTTCTAGCAAAAAAAATTTTTTTTTCTTTTTGCTATGACTTTGTTTTCAAATACTTGGACAGCCCAGACAAGCCGTAAAACATTTTTGGAAAATCTTCAACCCATGAATTCGGCGTAAAGTTCGACAGAAGAATTCATATTCCGTCCGGGCAGACGAATTGGGAATAAAAGAGCTGATTCTTGGCAGGTGTATGTTTTACCGAGGCTAATGATGGACAGACGAGTTGCTTCCTTTTGTCCCGACGAATCTGTTGGGTTTTTCCACCCGTGGGTTTTCTCCTCTTTTTCCACTAAACAAACCATGCTCAAACTAATTAGCTCCACCTCTTCATTCGTCGGTTCGGGCCTTTTCCCTTGTTGTTTTTTCACTCATCCCCGGGCGGCTTGGCGTATTTTTCATCCGGCTCTGGGAAGTTGTTAGTGGACCGCGAAAGAACGAAATGGACTCTCTTCAGAAACCCCGGGGCTACTTTTTCATAACATCGGACTTTTCTGTTTCTTCATCCCTCCTAACGCCGAGGACAAGGTGGAACCCTCGAAATTCACAAAAGCTACAACACTCTTGACCGCCCTTTTCAATAATCGGACGGATAAAGTCGGCCCGTGGAGGTGTTGTAACTCAGAAATAACGAAGGTTCAGTGCCCCTTCAAAAGCCATGTCCACTTTTTGCCTTGCTGTTTTTACCTCGGACTTTTAGGCAGTTTTACCCTTTTTTTCGGTTCGAACTCGAAACTCGGTCCTCTTCACAAGTTCAGGCCAAGTCTGAATTTGATCTTGAATTTTTCCCAACATTAAAAGAAATATGATGGTCTGAAATAGTAGAAAACAGCCAAAACTACGGTTCTGTTGTTCAAAATTAGGGGGGACTGCTGAGTAATACAGGAATAGTAGTGTTATGACCTTATACTATCACGCTGATAGCGACCTGATATTAATTTATTCTAACCACGAAATTGGCTAACTACAAATGTCATCTATTCACCTCAGAGCAAAAATAGTGGCTAGCTAACGCCCCAAATCATGAACCATATGATCAGCATAAAAACAAATCAAAAAACACATAAACAAATCACTCACAAAAGAAGTAACGAAGACGAGTCGCGCCAGGGTGCCGATCCGAGCCATGACTGATTCTCTTACCCGCAGCATCAAATGGTAACTGAAATAGCTGACGGTGTAAAAACAATCCGTAGGTGCACGTTCTCTTTTATGCTAACACCTGCCCAAACATACAATGTCCTTGACCTCCTGCAAACTGGAAGACGCTTAGTTGGGCGTATCGATTCAATATTTACGTACCCCGTTCCTTTGGTGAGTCAACTTTTGAACTAGAAAGGCGAAAGAAGTGTGTCGATTGAATTTGGATATGAACTTCACTGGGAAGGTGACAAGCCACTTTTGGAAATTCTCATAAAATAAAGAGAAAATTTCGAGTCCCTCAAATCCGCTGTCACAATCGGAAATGCTTCGAAACCGATACACCACCACAAAAGCTTCATGAGGACACCTGTCAATTGCTACCGTATAATGCATCTTCGATTCGCGGAATCAATCGCTGACGTTTAACCGACCAATCTTGCGTCAGTCACCCTCGTCATCATTTCATTCCCTCACCTACGGATCCGCAAGTTCCTAGAGCTGTGGAACAGGGTAGCTGAGCCAGGAACCCTCTCGCGTCCGCTCCATTACATCTAACGCGATCAGCGGTGAACCAAGCTTTCAACCCACGACGAGGGACACCCACGAGTTCAGCTGCTTCCGCTTCTTTAGTTTCACTCCGGTCTCAAAACGAGATCTACCAACTAGTCGAGGAGAACGCCAGTTTTTCAAATGGGGAAAAAGGTTAAGGTCACGCTAAACTTTTTCCATAATTCAGAAGAAATCAGAAATCCAATAATAATATTTGAGTCTAAATCGTTTTGGCAAAGCACCAGTCATTGATTTGAATGAGACCATTGCCACGGCGGTAGCTGTCACCGTTTAGGATTCATTGCAGTTTTAGTGAGACATTTTTGAGTTTTCCAAAATTTCCCCAATTCTTAATAAATCGAAAACTATAGTTTCGTATACGAAATCCGTTTTCCACTCGTTGGAACTCCCACATTAGCTTCTGTCCACCCAATATCTTCAATTTAAAGAATTTGGTTTCATTTTACCTATGAGCAAAATTAAAATTGGAAAAAGTCGAAGTTAACGATCGCTGGGTGATTCGAGACATCAAAAGATCATAAAATTCGAGAAGGTCCTATACTATTAGGTATACCTAATATAAGCCGAACAGAGAAATATTATTTTAGTGCAGCCTATCGATCCATCCGGGTAACGTAATGATGAAAAGCCCAAATCTTGACATGTGGTTGGTTAGTATCTCGAGCAACTTATGGCAAGGCGATTCTTCTGTATCAGAGTCAGATGCCGCAGGTTAGTACCGGGGAATCACCCAATTTGACCCTCGAAACTCCGTTTTACTACACCCTCAGTCGAACGCTTGGATTTCCCTGATAACCTCTCAGAACAACGCACAGCAAGACGGGAACTCGGAGGAAAGCAGTAAAAGTATAACGATAAAAACCTTTCTTCTCGGAAAGATTACCGCCGCGTATGGTAAAGCCGTTGTCCTTGGGCCGGCGGAATATAACTGTCGCGCGTTGGGTTTATGTTTTATGTATAGAGCAAGTTTAGAAACAATAACAATAGCCTCCTCCGTGTTGTTTTATGGCGGCAAAAAGGAGGGAAAATATCCCTCCAGAGTTGAAGATCGAGGGGAAAGAGTGCACCGGCCGTTGTACGTATGTAGGACCGGGATTTATGTGGCGTGGAATCCCAGGATCTGGTTCAGCGACGACCGACCACGCTCCTCATATACCTTTCCTCTCTGTCTGGCTGGATGTGCGTCCCTCGTATCTGGTCTTTTGAGAGGTTTTTTGCGCACGTCTTCCAACTCCAGTTCAAATACTTTACTCCCACGCAAGACCGACCGAACTTGAGGCGTAAGAAAAAAGGGAGTATACCTACTAGAGATGATATGGAACTTGACTCGGGCTATTATATTATAGGTGAAGGCCCAAGGTGAAAGGAAGAGTGCTCTGATTGACAAGAAGTGAATTTTTACAAAATAAGTTACCGTAAACATTTATTTGACCATCCTAAGGCCTAAAATTGTGTTTGTCTTTTTTTTGGAAGTACTTTTTCAAAATGTAAAAAAATATGCAGCACGCAAGATGAGTGCATTATGCGTAACCCCATAAAGAATCTTACGACAATGATCCCTCATGCCCATTTCTTCTGTCAGCCGTTTTCCATTTCAGTTTTCATTATGCAGCTTCATCGTCTACATTCAGAGAAGTATATCGAGCCATACATCCAATTTCAATATTATACGTCGGTAGTATATTAGCATAAGATACGTATAGATATCGTAACATGTGTGCGGTTTTACAGGCGAGCTGCCAGGGGTGGGATCGTATACGATATGGAGATAAATATCCCCCTTCCAAGACATGTTCGTAACTCAAAAGGGTGAAAGAAAAGAGGGGCATTTGGAAAATAAGTCGGCAGTATCACTCTAAAAGGGGCACTATAAGAGCGTAAAGCAGGGGAAACTCATGAATTCAGGGAGATTAATCAAATTTAGCCAACTAGGGGTGCTGCGGTTAGTGAGGGCGAAGAGATGACACCACTTGCCGCATGATAAACGGAGTCGAACTTCCAGGACACGGTGAGGTGAAGATTCGGGTGATAGAAGGAATGGTATAGTCGGAGTAAAGGTTTCTTATTGGCCCATAGGAAGACGCTGTTGGCAAAGGGCCCGGAAGCATTTGGATTTATGACGACCGACGGAGCCATTCCTGCGTTTACTCGCCGTTCTACCCCTTGAACATCTCGAAGGATGCCTCTTTCTTCAGCAAGGCTTCTACAGACCTTCACGACCGGATAGCCTTGCGGCGAAACAAAACATTGCCATACCGAACTTATCGTAGGACGACGCCATAGCGGAATGTTAAAGTCTTCGTTTGCGTCGACTGTCGTAGGTAATCTTCGCGGAAAACAACGGTTTAGTCACTTGTCGCGTTTTGAGCTGGGATCCTCGCCGCAGGGCGTCTTTTCCCGGAGTGTCGGGCTCGAGCGCCAAGGAATTTCCTCCCGTGATAAGGCGCCGTCCCCTGAAGGCTGTGATTCGGCGACACGAAAGGTTCAAGCCTGTGGCTGTCGGAAGAAAGCTCGTTCATCTTCAGAGTTATTCCACAGTCCTCCTCGCGCCGCATTTCAGACGTGCTTTCCCTTGAAAAAACATCCCTTCTCAAATTATTCTTATGGTGAATTTCACTTCATTTAGAGCTGGCGGATTTTCAATTCATTCAGAGATAGATTTACCCATCCCCCTTTTCACTCCAACTATCTCTTTTTGTTCCGCCTTTGATTGTCACTTGTCACTTTTAGTTTCACCTTCTAGTTCCACTAACTTCATGTTTCACGATCAAGTTTTCATTTGAACTTCAGTTTCGATTGCAACTTCAGTTTTACACTCTCATTCTGCTTTGCTAGCAACTTCAGTGATACTGTCACTTTCTATTTCACTTGGAACTTTAGTTTTACTTTTACCTTCATCCCAACTTTCAAATTCAGTTTGCTGGTTCCGTACCAGATTCAGCGTTACTTTCACCTTGACTTTCTCTTTTGGTTTGGCCTTCAACTTTCCCTCTTCTTTTCAACTTCAAGTTTCACTTCATGTTTCAACTTCAAGTTTCACTTATCGTCTTGCATTCAAGGTTTTCACATCCATGTATCTGTTTCAACTTCAGTTTCTCTTGCAACATCAGTTTTACTTTCACCAATATACTGGAAATGTGGAATTGACTGGAAAGGACGAATTTCAAAAAACATTGGGGAGGACCATGGCCCATGGGTACTTGCCAGCCAGTTATATTGGGGTTGCACGACAATCACGACGGTCGTCCCGGTCCTGAGGCCTCCCCGAATAACTTACCACTAACCGATGAGTCATGGCTAGTGAGTATTATATTACCTACTGTAGTTGATCCAAGCATTAAGGGCCATAGGTTATTGAAGTTACGTATAATTAGATAAGCGACCTTGTTTCATGTTTCAAAGGTTCCCCGCCCGATCATGGCCTTTCGCTTCCTCTGCCCCGTAACTCAATCAGTAGCCAATTACTTGGGCGAGTCTCTCAGTAGGGTCGAGCAAATATTTGTACGCTTGGGACCTTTAGCGAAACCTTCCGTAGAGAAACAGTACGTACCCACTGGCCAAGGACCCATGTCCAACAGCAAACTACGCATCATCTGATAAAATTAACCATCCAGCGAGCGGCGCAGTCCTTCGTCCAGAAGGTCAGCCCTTCGTCACTCTTGATATTATCGACGCATAGGCTAATTCAGTTTGAAGGACGATGGCGATATCTACCTGGTTCATCGCCATCTCAACCCCTCAACAGCCACCCTCCCTGAAGACCGTGCCGTGTGGAGGTCGGAACAACCCCTCATCCCTGAAACCTATCAACCCTGAATTATCGAATTACCTTCATCGCTAGCGACGCTCCAGCGATCGTTTTTATAATAGGCTCTTGTCCCCTTAAAATCCCATCTCTTTGCTATTATCGCGGTGTTTATTTCGAGTATATTAGTATCCGTATTCGAATCCCTTGCAGACCAAGGGCCGGTATGCACTTGGAGCTACTTTCATAACCGGTCTAAATTCCGGTATTATGAGAAAGCCCCAGCATCCTGGTTCATCCATTCCTTTTCAACTTTGATCAATTTGACGTCCAACAATGGTTAACAACGTTGAACAGAATAGGCGAACAGCTAATGCCTTTCGGAACTTCTCTTTTTCATTCAAGGTAGGTTACTTACGTAAGCGAAAGGCAGTCATATTCTTCTACTAAATTTTGAAAAGATAATGACTTAAGATAGCAAATATTTCAGTTATTATTGCAGAATGTTAATGTTTTCATTGTAACAACAACTTTTTTACAAATTCTGGTAGTACAAATTCCCGTTTTTCTTGCCATAGAAGCGGCCCTGCATACTTATATTCCATTTTTACTTCCATATTTACAGAGTAAATGGAAGTATTGTGATCGTCCTAAAATCGAGAATCGGAACGGAGCTTCAGAAAAAACTTTTTCTTATACACATTTACTCAGAATCACTTCCCGAACAAGTGTCTGTGTGTCCGTGTGTCCGTGTGTCCGTGTGTCCGTGTGTCCGTCTGTGGTCATTTACAAAAATGGCCATAACTCCCTCATTTCTCAACCTTTTTTCAAATTTCTTGAACTGAAATGTTTGTCTCGGCAAGACCTAACACGCTGTTTAATCGGAATTTGGATAACGCACAGTACTTCCGAGATATTTGCATTTTTAGTGTTTTCTATTTTATTCTTTTCCGGCCGCAAAAATGAACCGATTTGAGCGTTCTTGGTCTCAAAATCTTCGTTTTACCTTGCAGAATATGTGGATATTTTTTACATTCCGAAAATGTGGCGTTTTTCATTTTGGGCGAATTTTAAAATTTTAATAGTGAATTTTTTGATATTTTTGACCTAAACACTTTCAAAAGCAGTCAAAATATGATCCAATTGTGTCACAATTTTACGTTTCAAAATATGGAAGTATTGTGTGTTATCTACGCACCACTGGTTGAGTTAGGTGGTTCCCCATATCCACAGTCAAGTAGACAATTAAATTTGAATCCCTCCAAGAGTCGTCTTCGTCATTTGACACATCTACGTTTCTCACTTATTCGTCTCATTTAATTTATTAACCTCCAACTCTAGACCATCCGAAGGTGGCTGTAATTTGTTATTTTCATAAAAACGGTATTCATCCGCGGACGTGAATATGATTTATTATGCTGTTATCTCGTATCTTTCGAATAAAAGTTGCGATTACGCACCAGGTTTCATGAAGGCCCGGGAGCGGTGAGGTCACTAATTTCCCGCGGGAATTCTCCCGCTTCGTTCGCTCGGAGGATCTGTTTTTTTTTCAGAACTTCAGCTTTTGAGTGTATCTCGGCCGTCCATAATCCCGTTTGCCAGTTTCGCATCAGGTATTCTAATTCCCGTTTTTACTCTTTTTTCCCTCGCTTTGAGAGTGTTCCAGGAGGAAAAAGCCCAATGTTTCTCAGCCTAGGTGTATGAAGAAAAATGTTACACTTTAATTAAGAGCGCCCATCATATTTGCTCGATGGGTCGGAACCTCAATTCCGCGATAATCTCAGGCATGGTGCAAATTAATGTTTCACAACATGAAATTGAACAACAAATCGCCGCAAGGACGGGGGCATGCCTTCATTTTCTTGGAATCAGAAACTTGTTTACATCGACATGAAAAACGTTTTACGTCAGCGGAAGAAAAATTCAGATTCGTTCGAGCGAGCGTTGGACCAAAATGGGGTTGACCGCGGGGTCATGTTAATATTTATTCGTGCTTTTTGTACTTTTTTGACCCGTTCATGGCTTCGTCTGATTTCGTTTTCGCTTCGTAGCACTGACATTGTTTTGTTCGAATGAACCGATCAATCTTTTGACTTTATCATGAGAAGAAGCCGCAGGGGCTCAGATATCAGAGACTGCGGGTGTTCGTCGCGCCAGCCCCGCCCATTTAATATTTAGATGGCATGCTAGCCTAGATTTCAGCCTCAACTCGAAAGGTAACTAATGAAAAAACTCTGAATTATTTTAGACATGGAAGTATTTCAACTTCCCATCAAATTTTGAGATAAAGAGCAACGTTTCGCTCCAGCATGGCCCGATTGACACCCTCTGTTTGCACTTGTTCGGGAAATAATTTTAAATTGAATACTTACCAGCGTAATTCGGAAAAGTATTCTGAACCTCCGACATAATCTTTTTTTACCATTATTTATGTACCTTCTATTCAAGGAAGTAAGTAAAAGTTATTTTAGAAATGCGAGCTCGACGGTTCAATATTTTCTGTGTAGGTCTTTTCCCAATCGGTGAGTTTTAGCAAAGGTAGAGGATATTGAGTGCTCTCCGTCCCTTAAAGGGAAGAAAATGAATAATTTTGCTGAATTTCAGTTGCGTAAAGAGGACGGAGTGAAACGTCCCGCAAAGACGGCAACATTTTCGAGCACTTCAAAGGCGCTGTTTTCAGATAAAGATAAATTCGAGACCAACCTTCGTTTTGCGACCCGATATCGAAAGATGGCTCAATGATATTTTTATCGTCAAAGGTGGACCCAAAGCCGACGTTTCCGTTTATCTGATAGCCAACGACATCCCAAAGAAGTAAGTAAATGGCGTCGTTAATATTGAAAAGTGGATTGAAACAGGCTAAGCCGATACGGAGTTGGCATAAAACGAAGTTAGATGAGGTTAAATTCTTTCTCTCCGAAAAATCGTTTTTTCCCCCATTTATAAATTCATGCCTGGCACAACTGAAAGGTTGTTTTCAATACTTCAGCTAAAGCCCCGCTACTTTAATTAGCCTTTTCAAATTTGACTGAATCGGTACTGTTCGAGAATTTTCTGTATCAATGTGAATGTTGATGGTGAACGTGGAAGGTAAAGTTGAAGGAGAAATTAAAGCTTCAAACTTGGAATCAAACTGAAACTGAAGCTCAAACTTCCAATTTCAATTTTAAAAAACTCAAACTCAAACTGAAGACTCAATTTCAAACTGAAAATAAAACTCAAACTCAATGAAAACTCAAACTGAAACCGAATCTCAAACTGCAACTTAAAATCAAACTTAAACTGCAACAGAGGCTCATACGCTCACCTTTGCGATTTAAAACTCAAACTTAAACCAAAACTCGAACTAAATTTCAAACTCAAACTCGAACCGAAACTTGAACTGAAAATCGAATTTAATCTCAAATGGAATCTTGAGCTCAAACTGGCGCAAAATCTCAATCTCGAAATCAACTCAAACTAAAGCTGAGACTCAACTTCAAACTGAAAATAACTAGGTACCTAACTCAAATTGAACCAGTAACTCAAACTTCAACCGAAAATCAAACTTAATCTAAAGCAGAAACCCAACATGAAAATCAATTCAAAGTCAAACTGAAAGTCACCTCACGTTAACCTTTGCCTTCACCCTCACCTCCGCGATCATGTTATTACCAATGATTATCTTACAAAATCTCAAAGTGGTATTTTTGTCATCTAATCACGGCTAGAATTAGGTCATTTGACTATTCTGTTCTTATCCCACTTTTCCATTCAATGTTCGAAATCGTTGTCGACTTCATCTATATCGCGTGAAGTTAGTCGGGTGGATTTTTTCTAGTAAAATTCATGTTTAAAATTGTCGGTTAAATGTTCCCAACATGCCCCCCCCCTCCCTGTTGCTAACTCAACTCCGGTTATGTAGCTTGCAATAAATTGCCACCAACCCACGCAGTCACGCGTGGGCGACGAAAATGAGAACCCCTATTTCAGAAAACTGAGGGAATTGCGTCACTTCCAAGCACACAGGTATACCCGGGTAATCATATTTTTGGATAAAGACGTGTATGTAATGTACTTCTTGAATGCAGCCTACATCGATGACTCCCGTTACGCACTGGATTCGATGTGCTACGTATTTTCCACTTTGATCTAAAAGTCCGGGGACCTCACGTGAACGTTGATGATCAAGGTCCGACATGTTCGGATCAAAGTTGGCGTTACGCGAGAAGTGAGGTTCTATATCGGAGCTTGGCAAAAGAGAAGTAATCACCGCGAGTGTTGAAGGGAGATGTGGTTGATATGAATTGTTGGGGAGGACGGGGCTAATGAGTTGTGATGATGGAACGGGGAGGACAAAGGGGACGAGAGAGGTCGGAGGGACACACGTCACCGAACCGAGCCAACCTTTGCCAAGGCTGACTGGAGCTGAAGCGCGCAGAAGTGTATAGTCAGCAGTGGCCGCGATGGGATGGTTTTCGCACTAGATGAAGGATGGTGAACGTGCCATGGCATCAAACCCCCTTGATAATCCATCCTCTCACCCGACTCCGTCCATCGAAATTACCTGAGCACAGGAGACAGGAACTCTGACAGGCTTTGCCTCGAGCGGAAAGAGGCTTCCGAATTAACTCGAACCTCTCGTACTCTCTTTTTGAATGGGTTCCCAATGTTGAAGTTCGGATTTGCAACTAGCGCATCTCAAAAACGGCTCAAGAGACTCCGCCAACTTGCCGTTGCACTTCAATGCAACGTAATAGATATCTTTTCAACCTGCAAAACCCTTGGATCCCTTCACCAGAGCTTGCATATCACTAGAACCTCATGGCAGTTGATTATACAGAGCTATTTTTATGACCGACTACTAGCTCGCCCGTAAAACGGCAGTCGAAAAATTCTTATAGTCTACGCCGCACTCTCCAAGCGAGCAACCTTGAAATTGGGACCTCGAAAATCGAGGTTGCGATTGACAGTACCTGTGAAACACCAGCACAGTGAAAGTGAAAGGGACAAAGTAAGCAAAAGCGAACGTGAAAGTGAAAGTGCAAGTGAAAGTGAACGTGACAGTTGTTTTGTTGATGTGATCGTCTCCATAGTATGGAGTCATGCGGGTTTTATGAGAACGGAATGTCCGTTTTTTCGAAATTGACCTCGTATAAAATGTGCATAGGAAGTGCTGGCGCATACGGCCTAACGTTCTAACTGTCATCAGATCCTAACAATTCACGACCATCACCTGCCACCCATCACCCAAATCACGTCACTCGTAACACCTCACCCGTCACCCACTACCCTTCACCATCAACCATCACACATCAACCATCTATCAAGCATCACCCATCCAAACGTTATAGTATAATAGAATAACAGCTTTACCCTTTTATGCTGAGAGTGCTTCATGCCGGGTTATATAGATGCAAAATATTTTCAACACTGCGAAATAAATGATTTTATATGAGAAAATAAATATGTACTTATAAATATTTTCAAATATTATCATGTACCTACTAACCTAAACTGAAAAATATTTTCAAAACATTATGGGCCGTATCCACAGCAGTTCCTTTGTATAGGAACGATCATTGCCATAGCACTTCCTTTGCACATTTTATTGGTCAATTTCAAAAAGTGCTTGATCGACTCTATATAACATGCAAGTATTATAGGAACGGAATGTTTGTTTTTCGAAATTGACCAATTGAGTAGGAAGTCGACTGTGGAGGTACAACACTGCCCAAGTATCTCGTGTCTTTTTGGGGCGTCTGGGTTGCCTCTTTCTCAAAAATTGAATTGGTGATAACTTGGCATATCACGCGTCCATAGATCGCATGGCGAACGGATTGGGCAGTGTTGCACCTTCACAGTCGAAGTGCTGGATCATAGAATGGCTCCTAATGCAAAGGAAGGAGCACTCAAGTGCTGCGAATGGGGCTCTAAATTGTATTATCTATGCATTCTAATGAAACTGATGTATCGCAGCTGAGAATATCAGAATCGCCTGTTCCACTAACTTGAGAAGTCACTCTCTATACCTAATCATCAGTAATTGCAGGATGGAATTCATCGGAGTCAGCGATTCGCGGATACTAGCCTCAGCTTGAACAGACTCATCCTTCAATTGTCAGTAATGCCACCGCCACAACCTCAGTTTCGCCCATCATCCCCAGCTAACCTTTTTAGGGAGTCAGTCATACGGTGTTTTGGCTCCTGCCTATTAACCGCGCGGTTGCGAACAATGTAATTAGGTTCGCCCGGGAGTGGAGCACGGAGAGTTATTCCGCCAAAGCACCCAATAACCTCGCGTTACAAAGATGTTACAGCAGTCCTAAAAGCTCGGCCGGTGCGCGCAGTGGAACGAGCGCGAATGCCGTCAATTTTTAATTCGCTCATAACCCATTTTCCAGAAATCGGGCCCAGCTCTCTTTTTCATCGGACGTTGCTTTCCGTGAACCTTGTTAATTATATGGAAATTGAGAACTGATCAATACCCTTCTCTAGTAACGGCCAGGAACCTCCGTGGGTGGGATGCTGCGCGCGGATTTTTCCATTTCCAATCAAATTTATCATACGTTATCATATTTCACATTACCATATTTATCATTTACTCACTGATATATTTTAATTTTTAGTGTTTTCTATTTTTTTTTTCCGCCCACAAAAATGAACCGATTTGGACGTTCTTGGTCTCAAAATCTTTGTTTTACCTTGCAGAATGTGGATTTTCAGTCCCTAAAAGGTTTCCAGGGTTTCACTATAAGGTCCGAAGTTTTCCAACCGTTGTTCGAATATTGCAGTCACACGATCAGGGCTAGGGTCATACAGAAAAACGTCGTCTCCTTCGCCGAGCTTTCGGCAAATTTATTGCCTTCTTCAGGGCTTGGAGACGAGGTTAAGCGGTCATATGACCACTCCCGTCCAAGACGATTGACATTATTTCCATTCTTTAATCTGTACTATTGAAGGTGTAAAATTAATTAGCATCAGAATTATATTGCTTTTTTAGAATAGTTTTGACTAGACGTCTACAAAAAGAGAACTCGAATAGAATAGTTGTTCGAATAAGTGATAATGATAAATCCTCGTTTCTTCGTCAACAAATCCGAGGCTCAAGTTACTTTTTGGAATAATGGAAATGGAAAATTCTATTTGCACTGTGAAACGTAAGGATGGCGGTGTTTGAACTGGAAAGAAAATCAATAGGTAGGGTTTGTATTCCAGGTAGTCTGAAGAAAAGGAGTTGAGCTTCTATTCCTCGTTCGAGCCGCATTTTCTTTCAACTCTGATTAAACAAGGTGCCTTGGCGTTCTCGGGATAAGGTATAATACTAAAAAAAGGGGGAAATGCCTCCCAGGCTGAAAAAAGGTGAAATGGTGATGAACTGGGGTAATAGAGGACGTGTCGGCCCTACAACTTTGAGAGCTCTCCTTTCCCGGGCTATGGCCTTTGTAATAGTTACCGGCGCTTTCTTCTTCAACGCTGCGGGGGCGGATGCCCCTCTGGCAATAATAACCAGATTTGACGTGGAACGGCAGTCGAGGAGTTGGGATGTCTGTTGTAACGACTGCTACGTACGGCAATGTCAGCTGAAGGCAATGACGCTGAAACTCGACCTAGGAGGGGAACACGCGACTTGTCTTTTCGAGCCAACAGAGGTTGAAACATTTTCTAAACATAATCCGGGGTAAAATTACTCCAATCGTTACATTTCTAGTAGTAAACGCATCGATTCTTTTCCCGGTTTTTTCGCCAACACAATTTTTATGTTATGATTACACCTGACATGATGCTATACCGGTTGCACTCAGTTGCAAGCTACGCTGAGTATTGCTTTGTATTCACAAAGCTCATGAAGCCATCACCATATGTCTAAGAAACAAGGTTTTTTGTTCATGTTTGTTTTTTTACTTCCATATTTACAGAGTAAATGGAAGTATTGTGATCGTCCTAAAATCGAGAATCGGAACGGAGCTTCAGAAAAAACGTTTTCTTATACACATTTACTCAGAATCACTTCCTGAACAAGTGTCTGTGTGTCCGTGTGTCTGTGTGTCCGTGTGTCCGTGTGTCCGTGTGTCCGTCTGTCCGTCTGTCCGTCTGTGGTCATTTACAAAAATGGCCATAACTCCCTCATTTCTCAACCTTTTTTCAAATTTCTTGAACTGAAATGTTTGTCTCGGCAAGACCTAACACCCTGTTTAATCGGAATTTGGATTACGCACAGTACTTCCGATATATATGCATTTTTAGTGTTTTCTATTTTATTTTTTTCTGGCTACAAAAATGAACCGATTTGAGCGTTCTTGGTCTTAAAATCTTTGTTTTGCCTTGCAGAATATGTGGATATTTTTTACATTCCGAAAATGTGGCGTTTTTTCATTTTGGGCGAATTTTAAAATTTTAATAGTGAATTTTTCGATATTTTTGGCCTAAACACCCTTAAAAGCAGTCAAAATATGATCAAATTGTGTCTCAATTTCACGTTTCAAAATATGGAAGTATTGTGTGTTATCTACGCACCACTGGTTTCATGTTTGTATAGATGATTTTTGTTCAATTGAAAATTGACTTTCTGGCTGTGCCAATAATGCATCTTTTACATTCATCAGATGACTTCCTTGAATTTAAAACAGAATACAGATTTTCAAAACTTAGCAACAATGGTTTAAAGTCATTTAACAAGCATAAGGCATAGTATGCATAATAAGGCATAATATTATGCTCGCGTTGCAAGGTAAACATCATCGCTTGCAAGATTCAGAGCCTATTGAATTGATGGATTGAATGGTTTATACAGTCACATAACGAGCATAAGCCATATACTCGCGTTACAAGGTAAACATCATCGCTCACAAGATTCAGAGCCTATTGAATTGATGGAACAAGTTCGAAATTAGGTCTTCTAATTTTCATGGTTGTCGAGTGATGCCGGCATGGCAAGGTGCAAGGAACAGAGTAAGAAGTGATGTAGGTTGATGGCAAGCCCGAGCGAAACCAGCAACCTACCTCCTGTTGATGCCTGCTGAGCGAAGGGGAATCACGCAACTCGGCTGCGCCCCTAATTGAACTAAAACTTGGTAATATAATCACCAAGTCGGAATTGGAAATTCCCTCTTTATAAATGGGATAGAACCGGCGTCTTAGGCGGCTCGTTTCCGCTTTGTACGGATATTCTTCCGTGTTCGCCGGAGCACGGAAGCTAAATAATAACGGCCCGAAATTGGCTATCACGAGCTGGCAGCAACAGGAGCAACATTTTGTCAATCAACTTCCCAATTTTCCAAATTTTGATAAGAATGTTCATTTCATGGGTTTTCAGCACACTGTTTTTCGGTAAATTTTCATGGACATTATTTTGTAGTGAACTAGATGAGATTGAATGAGAAGGAAACAGATAAGGGAACTTTTTGAACCTTCTATAGCTTGCTTTTAATACCAGACAACGGGAAACATTACATTTTCACCAGTAGTAGTGCATATTTGAGGGTACTGCGCCTGCCGTGTACAAAAGTATCCCTGCAAACGGGGAAAAGAGGGAAAAAGAGGAAAACTATTCTTTTACTATGGAAACTGTAAAGAATTGCAGTATTACAATTCTAGTAGGTAACCTGCTACAGTTAATTAAGCAAGTTAAAATTCTTCAGAGCGTATAAAATGGCGATTTCCACTTTCAAGGTATGTACCAGCCGCTGAAGGGATTCCATAGTTACAGAGTAAACGGAAGTAACGCGTAATTGGAATCGTACGGAATCCGAAAATCGGATAAGAGATTCCGACAAAAAAATCACTTACCAATACACTACATGATTGCTCCTAAATCACTAGAGTGAACAAATTTCTGTGAGTAAAGGTTTGCTCTTTTACAAAAATGCACAATTCTCAAACTTTTTAAATATTTTTCGATGAAATGTTTCTTTTGGCTAGATCCATTTTATAAAACAACTAGAATTTTATTAAAAATAGTATTTTCAAGGTATTGGCATTAGAGTAGCTATTTTACTAGGTATGTTTCTGACTGGCCAAAATGATCGATTTTTTCCAATTTATCGATAACCCCAATCTTTCCTCCTCTGAGAGAAAATTTTTAATGGGTGAAATATCGAACCATGCGGATCCATGTAAGTGCAAGAAATAGGAAAGAGGTCGTGATAGATAAAAGTCTTCACGCGCCTTGAGAGGGCAGGTGAACATTGCAACAACTCGGAAAAGGAGGCGGTACGTGGCGATATCAGGCCACTTTAGCAGTTTAGTCTGTTGGGTTGCATGTCTGTCCGACATCAGGCCGACCCCCAAAGGCCTTCCTACCCTTTAATACAACGCTATCTAGCCGCAATCCGACCGTATCCACAAACACAAGACAGAGCAATTTTTCAAGGCATTAATAACCAAAACCCACTCATGTGGTGGAATACTGGTTATTATCGGTTTTCACTGCACGGTAATGAGGAGGTCAGGATGAAAAATAATATAACCCTAAACGGGGTGAGGCAGGAGGTTGATCAGAAAATTCTCTATTTGGTTACGAAAATTCTCAATTAGGGTTGGAAAATTCTCAAATTGGTTCACAAAATTTGCAACTTGGTTTGAATATTTATACGCAATCCGGTTTGGGATATCCTCAATTTGGTTAGGAAAATTCTCAATTTGACTTGGAAATTTCATACACGTGTGTCTACATCTTCGAACCATTGTCGTAAAACAGGCCGTGGAATACGCGGTATCCCGATTCCAACGAGGGGTTAAAGAAATGGCCCCTGAAGGATTTCCATGGGCCTCACATGTTCTACCTGACAGCGCAGTCATATTAAAAGGCATTTTGTATGCTAATCAAAAAGCTGCTAGGCTTGGAAAACGGTTTCTTAACCATCAGCATTAACGCTTCTTGCTGCTGTTCGAGCCACTCGACGTCGAGGTCCCTAAGGATGTGCTGATTTCTTGCTGCCTTAACAACCTTCAGTCAGCAGGCGTGGTTCTCATGTCAATGGCACCCCGTTCCCCGTTTTCAGTCCGTGTAAATTACCTACTTTTTTGCCCTTGCTCGTCCCACTGCTCCCGTTTCAGTGCTGTTGTTTCTTGATCGTTAACTAATTTCTTCATTATATCCGTTTCATCAGGAATCGCCGTCGATCTGGTAACTGCTCGACCGTTTACAGTTCACACTAAATTCGAGCAAAAAACTTATCGAAAAAGAATTTGGTAGATCTGACATTCTCATGACAGTACGACGTGATCGGTTTGAAAATGAATCTGGAAACTAAGAAAAGGTAACTAACATAATAAATCAATCAACAAATAAATAAATAAGTAACTGAGTCTCCCAACACTAAAGCTGGGTTCACATGTGCGTAAAAGTCTGCGTAATCTCCGTACTGCGTACAGTGCGTAATGAGATCTGATTGGCTGCCAGGTAAATTTACCAGGTAAATTGCGCGCGCGTAAAATTGCGAGCCTATCAGATCTCATTACGCACTTTACGCATACGCAGATTACGCAGACTTTTACGCACATGTGAACCCAGCTTAACAGCATCCTCCTCAAACGAGAACAGTGGACATTTTACGTAAAGTAAAAACGAAATCTGTGTCGGCGTACTCGTGTGCCCGTCTGTGAGCATTTACAAAAATTGCTGTCTCCCTCAACCCTCAACATTTCTTGAACAGGAGTTCGTCTAGACAATCCTGATCTTCCAACATAGCCGATATTGTGTTTACTCAAAGTACTTCCAAAATATAAGCACATTCATTTCTATTTTTTCGGCGTCAAAATGAACCGATTTGGAAATTCTTGGTCTTAAAAATTTTGGTTCATCTTCTCAATCACCGGTAAGTAACTTGACTTATAAACGGGTTTCAAAATTTACATAGTGTTTGTTGGCATTTTTTGCCATACCAAAAACTAGGCAAAATAAGAAATAAATTTAGTTCGAAATTCACGCACAAAAATATGTAAGTATTGTTATTATTTGAGAACCACTGGTTGTACGGGAAAATTTTGATTTTTTCACCTTAACAATTTGGTAGAAGAAGAAAACTTATTCTAAGCGAATTTATGTTCACAAGATAATACTACTCGTTTATGACTCGATTCCACCCGAAATTCTATGAATGTTTCTAGTACCTTTGATAGCAGGTGGATGAAGGTTAACGATGCACTATACTTTTCCGTAGAAAGGAGCCTCCGAGCGAACATCGATGAACTTTTTTGAATACACCGCCCACCCCATCGGTAAAGGTGGCTTCAGAAATTCTTATGAATACCGCTCAAAGAGCATTCAAGTATTGAAAGCACTACAGGGTTAGAATTGTTTTTGGAAACTAATGTTACGACTTTTTCACCATTCAACGGGGTTCCATTTATATTGAAGAACAACGTTGAACAAACGGGGCGAAAGCTTTTGTTATTTTTGTTCACCCCGATAGCAACAGTTAAGTACGACCGATGAAAAACGAAACCTCGAGGCAATGGCCACGTGAGACGAGGTTTTTCATCCCATGTGAATGAAGGGAATTTTCCCGGAAATTCGCGGGAAGTCAACAGAAACCGTCGGTATTTTCCTTGCGAATCGATCACGATATCTGTCATTGTTCCGATACTGTGAACTCGTCGTTGGAGTTCAAAATCAAAATTACCATATTGCCTTTCCATTATTCTGCTCACATGATGGTAAAAGCGGATACAGGTACAAAATAGTAGACACTGTAAGGATTTAAAAGATACTCTGTAGATGTCAATCAATTCTGGTTTTGAATTGGATTCTGGCTCAAATGTAGTTTTTGTCGGTAGTATCAACACGATTTTGAATCAAACTGTTCAATCCTACTGTCGTGCTATACGATCATGCCATACACAGCTGCGTTGATGCTCCAAGTAGCCGTACCATTCAAAGGAGCCTTGGCTCGAGGGTCTTTCCAACTGAACTCTGGAATAAAATTTATTCCAAAAATTGTACTATTTAATAGTACAATTTACAAATGATAAATATTAAAATTTACTCATTTAATAAGAGCTATGATTCCCGAAAAAAAAAAACGCTGCTAAGTAGATCAGTGGCATGTGCAGATTAGTTTTCGCTATGTCCGAAGAACTCTGCAAATTTTGCACAGGGGTTCATTTTTCGATTGCTAAGACAAACTTCACGTAATATCGGTACTCCTTTAACTCAGAATTTAGATGTTATTATTCTATAATTTCAGTATAAATTTGTATTTTAGAGGGGGATTTAGAGAAACGTTTTTTCAACCCGGCAAAAAATAATCATCCTCTTTGCTTGATAAATACTTACCTATCTATCTTTTCAACGCAGCAGATCGTTTAATTCCGTTAAATTCACCATTTAATCTATTCTTAATCACCTTCATTATTAACTGAATAATTATAATTATTAAATTCTCTGAATAATGAATGAAATTAAAAATGCCTCAGAACCATTGTTAAAGCCTGACTCGCTTTCATGTTGCCAAGCGCAACTGGTCGTAGTGTGAGTGCGTCACCTTGTTGGTGTAATAGGCTAGTGGTCGTAAGTAGATCAATCAACCGTATCTAAGAGCCGAGGCCAAATTCTCAAATTTTTTCGATTTTTGTTTTGCTGATTTGTGTAATGCGACCAAATTCTTTAAATTGAAGATATTGGGAGGACAGAAGTTTTTGTGGGGATTCCAACGAGTGGAAAACGATTTTTGTGGCTCTAGTCGTTTTCGAGCTATTCAGAATTGTAGAAATTTTAAAAAACTCAAAAATGTCTCACTAAAACTGCAATAACTCCTAAACGGTTAGAGCTACCGCCGTGGCGATGGTCTCATTCGATTCGGCATAGAAAAATCTATAGAAAATGATGCGTCACATGCCTATGTTACAAATTTCCAGAAAAGAACGAATTTTTTACCTCTCCAACAGCTGTTTTACTGGCCTTAAAATTAAGGTAGGGTTCTCTCGAGACGTTAGGACCAACACCGGAGTGAAGTTAGCAACGGTCCAGCAACGGTATCCTGCCACGACGGGATTAGGCTAAACATGTACCAAGTCATGTATAAAACATGATTATGGTGTAAAAACATTAAAAAAGTGGGGATAGGGGGGGTAAACATTTTCGGCTGAATGCGGCGAACCCGCACGACACGGATACCAAAATGATCAATATGGTCCTGCCAAAACGGTAAGGGGCTCAAACAGTTACAGGGTGAGGATGAACAATTATTGTGCTGCGAAAACATCAGACAAGTGGGGATGGAGTGGGTAAGTAACCAATATCAGGCGCACTAATTGACCGTTGCTGGCACCCCAGCCCCAAGATAAAAGTACCAGATGAATTTTCTCATGTTCTGCATGTACCCACGAAGGTACCGTATGAATTTGGAAGTGGCAGGAAGATTGGAAGTAGGAGAAACTCGTCAAAACATAGAAATTCCTCTCCCGGAGACGATGGACTAAATGACCGTTGCTAGCACCCAAGCCCGAAGATAAAATTACGGATATGAACTGAACTGAACTGAACTGAGTTTGAACTGAACTGAGTTTGAACTGGACTGAACTGAACTTGAACTGAACTGAAGTGAACTGAGTTTGAACTGAACTGAGTTTGAACTGATCTGAGTTTGAATTGATCTGAGTTTGAAAACTGAGGTCAGTTTGAAAACTGAGGTCAGTTCGGAAACTGAGGTCAGTTCGGAAACTGAAGACAGTTTGAAAACTGAGGTCAGTTTGGAAACTGAGGTCAGTTTGGAAACTGAGGTCAGTTTGGAAACTGAGGTGAGTTTGGAAACTGAGGTCAGTTTGAAAACTGAGGTCAGTTTGAAAACTGAGGCCAGTTTGAAAACTGAGGTCAGTTTGAAAACTGAGGTCAGTTTGAAAACTGAGGTCAGTTTGAAAACTGAGGTCAGTTCGGAAAACTGAGGTCAGTTCGGAAAACTGAGGCCAGTTCGGAAACTGAGGTTCAATTCAATCTCAATCTCAATCTCAATCTCAATCTCAATCTCAATCTCAATCTCAATCTCAATCTCAATCTCAATCTCAATCTCAATCTCAATCTCAATCTCAATCTCAAACTCAATCTCAATCTCAATCTCAATCTCAATCTCAATCTCAATCTCAATCTCAATCTCAATCTCAATCTCAATTCAATTCAGATCAATTCAATTCAATTCCCTCTCAATCAATCTCAATCTTAATTCAATTCAGATCAATTCAATTCAATTCCCTCTCAATCAATTCAATTCAGTTCAATTCAGATCAATTCAATTCAATCAATTCAATTCAGATCAATTCAATTCAGATCGATTCGATTCGATTCGATTCGATTCGATTCGATTCGATTCGATTCGATTCGATTCGATTCGATTCGATTCGATTCATTTCAATTCAATTCAATTCAGTTTCCTCAGTTTTCAGACTGGCCTCAGTTTTCAAACTGGCCTCAGTTTTCAAACTGACCTCAGTTTCCAAACTGACCTCAGTTCTCAATCTCAATCTCAATCTCAATCTCAATCTCAATCTCAATCTCAATCTCAATCTCAATCTCAATCTCAATCTCAATCTCAATCTCAATCTCAATCTCAATCTCAATCTCAATCTCAATCTCAATCTCAATCTCAATCTCAATCTCAATCTCAATCTCAATCTCAATCTCAATCTCAATCTCAATCTCAATCTCAATTCAATTCAATTCAATTCAATTCAATTCAATTCAATTCAGATCAATTCAATTCAATTCAATTCAATTCAGATTGAGATTGAGATTGAGTTTGAGTTTGAGATTGAGATTGAGTTTGAGTTTGAGATTGAGATTGAGATTGAGATTGAGATTGAGATTGAGATTGAGATTGAGATTGAGATTGAGATTGAGATTGAGATTGAGATTGAGATTGAGATTGAGATTGAGATTGAGATTGGGATTGGGATTGAGATTGAGAACTGAGATCAGTTTGAAAACTGAGGTCAGTTTGAAAACTGAGGGCAGTTTGAAAACTGAGGGCAGTTTGAAAACTAAGATCAGTTTGAAAACTGAGGTCAGTTTTCAAACTGAGGCCAATTTTCAAACTGAGGTCAGTTTGAAAGCTGAGGCCAGTTTGAAAACAGAGGGCAGATTGAAAACTGAGGTCAGTTTGAAAACTGAGGTGGTTTGAAAACTGAGGCCAGTTTGAAAACTGAGGGCAGTTTGAAAACTGAGGTCAGTTTGAAAACTGAGGCCAGTTTGAAAACTGAGGGCAGTTTGAAAACTGAGGTCAGTTTGAAAACTTAGGTCGGTTTGAAAAACGATGTCAGTTTGGAAACTGAGGTCAGTTTGAAAACCGAGGTCAGTTTGAAAACTTAGGTTAGTTTGAAAACTGAGGTCAGTTTGAAAACTGAGGCCAGTTTGAAAACCGATGTCAGTTTGAAAACCGAGGTCAGTTTGAAAACTGAGGTCAGTTTGGAAACTGAGGTCAGTTTGGAAACTGAGGTCTGTTTGAAAACTGAGGTCAGTTTGAAAACAGAGGGCAGTTTGAAAACTGTTGTCAGTTTGAAAACTGAGGGCAGTTTGAAAACTGAGGGCAGTTTGAAAACTGAGGCCAGTTTGGAAACTGAGGTCAGTTCGGAAACTGAGGTCAGTTCGGAAACTGAGGTCAGTTTGGAAACTGAGGGCAGTTTGAAAACTGAGGTCAGTTTGAAAACTGAGGTCAGTTTGAAAACTGAGGTCAGTTTGAAAACTGAGGTCAGTTTGGAAACTTAGGTCAGTTTGAAAACTGAGGTCAGTTTGGAAACTGAGGTCAGTTTGGAAACTGGGGTCAGTTTGGAAACTGAGGTCAGTTTGGAAACTGAGGTCAGTTTGCAAAACTGAGGTCAGTTTGCAAAACTGAGGTCAGTTTGGAAACTGAGGTCAGTTTGGAAACTGAGGTCAGTTTGGAAACTGAGGTCAGTTTGGAAACTGAGGTCAGTTTGAAAACTGAGGTCAGTTTGAAAACTGAGGTTAGTTTGAAAACTGAGGTCAGTTTGAAAACTGAGGCCAGTTTGAAAACCGATGTCAGTTTGAAAACCGAGGTCAGTTTGAAAACCGAGGTCAGTTTGAAAACCGAGGTCAGTTTGAAAACTGAGGTCAGTTTGGAAACTGAGGTCAGTTTGGAAACTGAGGTCAGTTTGAAAACTGAGGTCTGTTTGAAAACAGAGGGCAGTTTTAAAACTGAGGGCAGTTTGAAAACTCAGGCCAGTTTGAAAACTGAGGTCAGTTTGAAAACTGAGGTCAGTTTGAAAACTGAGGTTAGTTTGGAAACTTAGGTCAGTTTGAAAACTGAGGTCAGTTTGGAAACTGAGGTCAGTTTGGAAACTGAGGTCAGTTTGGAAACTGAGTTCAGTTTGGAAACTGAGGTCAGTTTGGAAACTGAGGTCAGTTTGGAAACTGAGGTCAGTTTGCAAAACTGAGGTCAGTTTGAGAACTGAGGTCAGTTTGGAAACTGAGGTCAGTTTGGAAACTGAGGTCAGTTAGGAAACTGAGGTCAGTTTGGAAACTGAGGTCAGTTTGGAAACTGAGGTCAGTTTGGAAACTGAGGTCAGTTTGAAAACTGAGGTTAGTTTGAAAACTGAGGTCAGTTTGAAAACTGAGGCCAGTTTGAAAACCGATGTCAGTTTGAAAACCGAGGTCAGTTTGAAAACCGATGTCAGTTTGAAAACCGAGGTCAGTTTGAAAACTGAGGTCAGTTTGAAAACTGAGCTCAGTTTGAAAACTGAGGTTAGTTTGGAAACTTAGGTCAGTTTGAAAACTGAGGTCAGTTTGGAAACTGAGGTCAGTTTGGAAACTGAGGTCAGTTTGGAAACTGAGGTCAGTTTGGAAACTGAGGCCAGTTTGGAAACTGAGGTCAGTTTGCAAAACTGAGGTCAGTTTGAGAACTGAGGGCAGTTTGAAAACTGTTGTCAGTTTGAAAACTGAGGGCAGTTTGAAAACTGAGGGCAGTTTGAAAACTGAGGTCAGTTTGAAAACAGAGGGCAGTTTTAAAACTGTTGTCAGTTTGAAAACTGAGGGCAGTTTGAAAACTGAGGGCAGTTTGAAAACTGAGGCCAGTTTGAAAACTGAGGTCAGTTTGAAAACTGAGCTCAGTTTGAAAACTGAGGTTAGTTTGGAAACTTAGGTCAGTTTGAAAACTGAGGTCAGTTTGGAAACTGAGGTCAGTTTGGAAACTGAGGTCAGTTTGGAAACTGAGGTCAGTTTGGAAACTGAGGTCAGTTTGCAAAACTGAGGTCAGTTTGAGAACTGAGGTCAGTTTGGAAACTGAGGTCAGTTTGGAAACTGAGGTCAGTTTGGAAACTGAGGTCAGTTCGGAAACTGAGGTCAGTTTGGAAACTGTGGTCAGTTTGGAAACTGAGGTCAGTTTGAAAACTGAGGTCAGTTTGAAAACTGAGGCCAGTTTGAAAACCGATGTCAGTTTGAAAACCGAGGTCAGTTTGAAAACCGATGTCAGTTTGAAAACCGAGGTCAGTTTGAAAACTGAGGTCAGTTTGGAAACTGAGGTCAGTTTGGAAACTGAGGTCTGTTTGAAAACTGAGGTCAGTTTGAAAACAGAGGGCAGTTTGAAAACTGTTGTCAGTTTGAAAACTGAGGGCAGTTTGAAAACTGAGGGCAGTTTGAAAACTGAGGCCAGTTTGGAAACTGAGGTCAGTTCGGAAACTGAGGTCAGTTTGGAAACTGAGGTCAGTTTGGAAACTGAGGGCAGTTTGAAAACTGAGGTCAGTTTGAAAACTGAGGTCAGTTTGAAAACTGAGGGCAGTTTGGAAACTGAGGTCAGTTTGGAAACTGAGGTCAGTTTCCAAACTGAGGGCAGTTTGGAAACTGAGGTCAGTTTGGAAACTGAGGTCAGTTTGAAAACTGAGGTCAGTTTGGAAACTGAGGTCAGTTTGGAAACTGAGGTCAGTTTGGAAACTGAGGTCAGTTTGCAAAACTGAGGTCAGTTTGAGAACTGAGGCTAGTTTGGAAACTGAGGTCAGTTTGGAAACTGAGGTCAGTTTGGAAACTGAGGTCAGTTTGGAAACTGAGGTCAGTTTGGAAACTGAGGTCAGTTTGGAAACTGAGGTCAGTTTGAAAACTGAGGTCAGTTTGAAAACTGAGGTCAGTTTGGAAACTGAGGTCAGTTTGGAAACTGAGGTCAGTTTGGAAACTGAGGTCAGTTTGGAAACTGAGGTCAGTTTGGAAACTGAGGTCAGTTTGGAAACTGAGGTCAGTTTGGAAACTGAGGTCAGTTTGGAAACTGAGGTTAGTTTGAAAACTGAGGTCAGTTTGAAAACCGAGGCCAGTTTGAAAACCGATGTCAGTTTGAAAACCGAGGTCAGTTTGAAAACCGATGTCAGTTTGAAAACCGAGGTCAGTTTGAAAACTGAGGTCAGTTTGAAAACTGAGCTCAGTTTGAAAACTGAGGTTAGTTTGGAAACTTAGGTCAGTTTGAAAACTGAGGTCAGTTTGGAAACTGAGGTCAGTTTGGAAACTGAGGTCAGTTTGGAAACTGAGGTCAGTTTGGAAACTGAGGTCAGTTTGGAAACTGAGGTCAGTTTGAAAACTGAGGGCAGTTTGGAAACTGAGGTCAGTTTGGAAACTGTTGTCAGTTTGAAAACTGAGGGCAGTTTGAAAACTGAGGGCAGTTTGAAAACTGAGGCCAGTTTGGAAACTGAGGTCAGTTCGGAAACTGAGGTCAGTTTGGAAACTGAGGTCAGTTTGGAAACTGAGGGCAGTTTGAAAACTGAGGTCAGTTTGAAAACTGAGGGCAGTTCGGAAACTGAGGTCAGTTTGGAAACTGAGGTCAGTTTCCAAACTGAGGGCAGTTCGGAAACTGAGGTCAGTTTGGAAACTGAGGTCAGTTTGAAAACTGAGGGCAGTTTGAAAACTGAGGTCAGTTTGAAAACTGAGGTCAGTTTGAAAACTGAGGTCAGTTTGAAAACTGAGGTCAGTTTGAAAACTGAGGTCAGTTTGAAAACTGAGGTCAGTTTGGAAACTTAGGTCAGTTTGAAAACTGAGGTCAGTTTGGAAACTGAGGTCAGTTTGGAAACTGAGGTCAGTTTGGAAACTGAGGTCAGTTTGGAAACTGAGGTCAGTTTGGAAACTGAGGTCAGTTTGGAAACTGAGGTCAGTTTGGAAACTGAGGTCAGTTTGGAAACTGAGGTCAGTTTGAAAACTGAGGGCAGTTTGAAAACTGAGGTCGGTTTGAAAACTGAGGTCGGTTTGAAAACTGAGGTCAGTTTGAAAACTGAGGTCAGTTTGGAAACTTAGGTCAGTTTGAAAACTGAGGTCAGTTTGGAAACTGAGGTCAGTTTGGAAACTGAGGTCAGTTTGGAAACTGAGGTCAGTTTGGAAACTGAGGTCAGTTTGGAAACTGAGGTCAGTTTGGAAACTGAGGTCGGTTTGGAAACTGAGGTCGGTTTGGAAACTGAGGTCGGTTTGGAAACTGAGGTCGGTTTGGAAACTGAGGTCGGTTTGGAAACTGAGGTCAGTTTGGAAACTGAGGTCAGTTTGGAAACTGAGGTCAGTTTGAAAACTGTGGTCAGTTTGAACTGATTTGAGGTTGAACTGATCTGAGTTTGAACTCATCCGAGTTTGAACTCATCCGAGTTTGAACTCATCCGAGTTTGAACTTATCCGAGTTTGAACTGATCTGAGTTTGAACTCATCCGAGTTTGAACTCATCCGAGTTTGAACTCATCCGAGTTTGAACTGATCCGAGTTTGAACTGATCCGAGTTTGAACTGATCTGAGTTTGAACTGAACTGAACTGAACTGAGTTTGAACTGAGTTTGAACCTACTACTTACCGACTCCATCCCCATTTGTCTGATGTTTTCGCAGCACAATAATTGTTTATCCTCACCGTGTAACTGTTCGAGCCCCTTACCGTTTTGGCAGGACCATATTGATCATTTTGGTATCCGTGTTGTGCGGGTTTGCCGCATGCAGCCAAAAATGTACGAATTAACCCCCATATCCCCACTTTTTTAATGTTCTTACACCATAATCATGTTTTATACATGACTTGGTACATGTTTAGCCTAATCCCGTCGTGGCAGGATACCGTTGCTGAACCGTTGCTAACCTTATTAGGCAAGGACCAACTAGATACGGAACTTGATTTTTGGTAAAAATTTCAAAATTTTTCGATAACTCCTTCCCCCTGAAAAACCCCGGACGGCGGACGGCGTACGGCGGACGGACAAAAAATTTTTATTGCAGATTTGGATTCTACACCCCTTGAAACGTAAACCAACAAATTTTCAGGGGGTGTTGAAATTTTTTTTTCCCTGACCGATTACAAAGGTTCATTTCTTAAGAAAAATGAACCAAAAATAGTTCACTTCCTTCAAGACCCCTATCTTTTTGAACCTTCTATTATTAATTTTTATGAGTCATGTCTCAGAAGCTGCTTCGGTTGGTAGTACGTTTTCGACAATTTTGGAGTACCTAGTGATTAAATCTGAAATTTCGAAATTTTTCGCGATTCTTGGAGCGATGTGTCGCCGCGTGTTTTAGGGTAGCCTTAAACAAATCTAGGCTCTTAGCTAGGCTTAAGGAAAAACAAAAATCGAGGTCTAAATTAATACTTGCCATAGTAGACATATTATGTATACTGTTATTTTGATTGCGTAAACCTTCCTTACATGTTCTTGTCTAGACATTAATTGGAGACCGGTCAGCCAAAAACACCGACGGACGAGGGGGAGAACCTATCAGGTTTAAAAATGGGAGCCTTGTTCAGGCCGGAAATTTTCCATCAGCTTAACTAATAGGGCCCCGATCCTAATTTTTTTACATTGAGGAATCCTAAATTAAAGATCATATCGTCTTACCGTTCCCTCTCTTTCATCACTTTCATGGCCCCATTAGAAATTCTTTTCTCGAGAAGAAACAAAAACGAGAATGCTTGCTTTTTAGCTAAGAATATTACGCTGATAATTAACGAATAAGGGGGTCTTTCGGCCCATCTTTTCGCAATATTTCTCTCTTGTTATCCCCGAGGGTAATTCCCCAGGTATTCGAATTTAATATTGAAGGAAGCAAACATTGGACCAATCGATTAGGGTAATAATACATGCGGCTAAGGGTAGTTTATCGAGGTTGTTCGATCATTTTACAAATTCTTATTTACCTTAGAGAGTTTCCTCGTATATACGTTCACCTATAGACCCCCACACTTATACGTCATAGCAAAATAATCTATTACCTCATGTGCTTCCAAAATGTATGATAATATTATGAGGTTCATTCACAAGTGTAACTCACAGGTACTCATTATGCTAAAGCACATCATTAAAATCCTCTCAACGCTCATTTGTAGCTGAATGTTTTGCGCAATTGTACGAAGCATAATAGCCTAGCACGAAAATCGGTACGCAAAATATCAATCGTTGTGACGAATCACACGAACCAATAAGTTGCAGCACCGCGGTCGTTCACATTCAACGTCTTTACAAATCGTGCGGCTTAGCCACTGACGATTATGAAGTTGCACGCAAAGTTCGGAAAAAGTCCTCGGCGTCTCAGCTGTGGGGAGAAGACGTACGCATTACGACAGAGGTAAAGGGCAGGGAAGAGGGGCTGAGGGAGGGGAAGGGGGCCCCGATCTACAGAACTATGACCCGGAGGAATGTCTTCAGTTCATTCCGCCAAGTCCTATCTATCGAACGCGAGTGCGGCATCAGTAATAACAACGAACAAGGTAAGTGACAACTGTCTATTTTGCAAAATTGAAAACAATGTTTTGGATTTCTGACTTACATAATTTTTTTGAAAATCAATGCTTACCAGCTCACTTATTGTTTGGATTCGGAGTCTGAGAGGCTAAGGATTTGAGCCAATTTCACCAACGAATAAAAACTCGGCTTGAGGGCCGGTTTTTCAATTTATTCAAAGCTAAACTTATCCAAGGACGCCTGCACTACATTTCGCCGATGACATATTTTATTGACCGTCATAATGTACATTTCTTGGAAATTAGTTATTGCAAGCGTCCTTGGGTAAATCTAGATTTTCCAAAAATTGATAAACCGGCCTTAATTCTCTCAACATCAAAATTTGAGTGGGATTCAACGGGCTCCAAAATTGTTTAGTACTTTCCCCGGATTACTCCGCTTGATTTACCATAGACTAAGGTGTTTCGCCAGAAATTTCTGAGGAAGATTTTTTAAAATCAGTTTGGCTTGAATAACGATTTTGTTCGTTTGGAAGTTTTTGCGAATTAGAGGGAGTTGCACGCGACCAATTTTGAATTTTTTGAGCTCGTTATTTTATTTTTTTTCACATTTTTCACTCCCCGAGTGTCGAACTCGATTAGATATTACTGGTCTAACATTCGTTTAAACACTAAATTTGGACACCTAAAAAAATTTTAAAACTTTAAAAAAATTGGGCAGTTTTTGGACATTATTAAATTGCACCAATAGCTTGAGCGAGAAATCAAAGCGAACATTTTGGTAGGCATGAGGCGTCGTAAACATGCCACTACACCGCTAATTTTCATTCTCATAAAAATTATGAGGAATCAAAAGACAGAGAATATTCATGTATTCTGGAAACAATGAACACCGACGTAATTTCGATCAACGTCCTAATTTTCAACAACAAGTTTGGAAACGGGGGTTGAAACGTTTTTAATTAGTTATTCACGGCTCTCGCAATATTCTCAGAAATCTCTCGCACTCAGCCAAGCACTATACTCAGAAATTGGCTGTTTTGCTGAATATATTCCACATACCTAATTCAACGAATAGGTGCCAATTAGAGGTCGTTCCGGCTGTTGTTTTCGACAAACAACAAACGTACCTACGCACCGCGTACTTGGCATAAAGTATTATACTAATTTGTACGCTATCTATTGTAATTTGCAGTGAAAATCTACTCTCCGTGCGTTGGCCGTAGAAGAGGGAATTATAGCGAGGGAAGCTTTGGAAATAAAGAGCCAAATATTTGAACCGACTCGGTAGTAACTCTCTCGCTCTAGCACGCACACTCGCCCTATGTTTGTCCGATTCCTTACTCGGTGTCAGTGATGTGTGTCGCTGAAATAACACGAGCGGACCATTGCTATGTGCACACTCTGGTGCTACTCTCGACAGAAGATATTTACTATTCGGTGCCATGCAAATAGATCCTCGCTACTGGACTCGACCGTCGAAAAACGGCGGAAGGATACATACAGGATTGTACATTGCGAGAGTTGTGGTCGCTCTTCCTCCAAATGTATGTGATCCTCTTACGAGATGAGAAGCAAATACCTAATGAGCCAATTTATGGCGAAGGAAGAATTTTGAAAAAAACACTCGATACATGGACTCAGGATACTGTAGCTTATATGTTTTTAAAATAAACGAGGTATTGTGAACGTCTAAATACAAAAAATCGGACAAGATGTTTTAAAAAAACATTTCTTTTTTCACAATTTTCCCAACCGATGAGGGTTGTGTTACTAAGGTACATATTTACTGAGTAAATGGAAGTACTGTAATATAAATGAAACTGAAAATCAGAACAGAGCATAAATTACAACCAGTGGCACTAAAAGTGCTCGGAAGTACTCTGTGAATATGGAAGTAAAAATGGCCGTATCTCCCTCGATTCTCGACCTATTTTCAAATTTCAACAAGTGAAATGTACATCTCGGCTAAACCTATCATTCTGTTTAACCGGAATTTGAATTACATGCAATACTTCCGATATAATAACGCTTAAAGTGTTTTCATTTTTTTCCCCACAGAATGAACCTTTCTGAGGGTTGATTTTTTCATATTCCGGTAACTTGACGTATTTTGGTTATAGGTGGGTTTTGAAATTTGCATAAAGCGTTTATAGGTATTTGTGATCCATAGAGCCCCCAAAGTAGTCAAAATATAATAAATTTGTTGAAAAAATATATAAGCCAAATTTTATCTCGAAGTATTGTATGCTATCCAAGTACCACCGGTTTCTTAGCTAAGTGAGCCCACTTCAATGATAATGTTTAAATCCTAGTCTCAATTTATTGATCAAGAATCACCTCGGTAAAAAATCAGTGTTACCTTCACATGCTCACTAATGACGTGTTCACGCTGAGACTCGTCACTCCGCGATTACCAGCTGTATGCTCAATTTATTGGAAATATATTAGCGATTAGAGGTACGAGCTCATCCTCTTGTTGGATGATGATGGTTCGGGTAATGTAAGCTCCACCAAAACGCTCAAAGCCGTCGCGTGCATGCTTGAGACGGGAATCAATTAGATGTGCGTTCGAAGGTACGCGTTAGCTAGCGAGAGACTCCATATTCCCAATTAGAGGTTAATTAGTCAAGTGAGCAAATTCCAAGAAGAGCTTTCCACCCTGGCTCTGCTCAATTTGAGTGGTTCGATAATGGCGAACAACAGTTCAACTTTTGATAACTTAAGAGGATTCCGATAACTCGAGTGCAGGATTTAATAAAAACATCTCTGCCCCAAGACTTGCTGGAATAAGGAAGGGAATTTTTCGAAAGGTACGAGCGAATCGACAGTGAACCTGAGAAACCTCGTACGTTCGAAGTCCAAAATTTTAGAGAAGGTAATCTTTGTTTTACCTTGCAGAATATTTGGATATTTTCTATATTTCTACAACGTATTTTGATTTAATGCGGGTTTTAAAATTTGCATAGTGTGTTTTGTGGAATTTTCGACAAGTTTAGCCACCAAATTAGTCGGAATCAAATTGCTTAGGTCCAAAAATTTACGTACGTATTTACGTATTTATGGAAGTATTTTGTGTTATCTACGCACCACTGGTTTGTGGATGGAATCGTAACAATTCATCATTGGTTTTCCTTATTTGATCAGAACTGATCGTTCAGCTCCTCTACCTAACAATTTCGTAACCTAATGCTACCCCGAATCGAGGCTGTTTCGCTCTTCGGTTCTGGACTTCAACTTTCTCCGGTCTCTACACGAGTTCGTTGTTGCCGGCCCGGTGTTATTCGAGGGTATTACACGTGGGGAGCAACATTACGTTAACCTTGAACTGTTCACGGTATAGAGAGAACAGCCGATGACCGAAGGAAAGTATTCTCACTCTCGCAACTTTAGGAAAGTAACCCCATTCTCGTAACGTTATGAAATGCCCTATTCGTAAGTTTGTCCTACGAACTAAGAATGTGAATTTGGAAGTGCGATGGGTTTCCCGACGAATTTAAATTTGATGTAATGATTTCAAGTTAGGCACCTACTTATTTTATCTTTATTGCTGCGTCATACCCCAATATGTTGAACATATTATTCGGAATATCGTTCATTTTATTATTTAGAATTTAATTGAACGTAGGTTTGGGGAAATTTCAGTACAAATCAGTGGTGCGTAGATAACACAAAATACTTCCATGTTTTGAAACGTAAAAGTGTGGCACAATTTGATCATATTTTGACTGCTTCTGAGGGTGTTTAGGCCAAAAATATCAAAAATGCTCGCTATGCAAATTTTAAAACTTGCCTAAAATAAAAATAAGCCAAGTTATCAGATTTGCTTTTACCTTTCATGCATTCCATCTCAAATTGGTATCTCCTCAAATCCTATCTAGCCTCTAATTGTATACGACCCTCTCCGAAGCCAACATGCAAGTTTTCCGCGAAGGGGAATGCGGAGAAAACGTGACGCCGCATTTATTAGACAAGGACATGCGTGCCTCACAACTCGTTAGCCATTTCCTTCTCTGTCTGCAGCTTCTAATAAGATACATGGCCTGCAGGATACATTAGGGGGTAGGGAGTGTTGAAGTATGGGCCGTGCTCCTTACAGACGCGCCTGCTCACTCAAGAATTAAAAGCCCAGTCTGTATGTAAATTCATTCGGAGGGAAATTACCACGGTGCATCATAACGCCTGTCGGACACTAACGGCATTTTAGCCCGCCGTAAGCAGTTTACGCCGGGCGTAAAAAGCTTACGATTTTTCCCCGACGGCGGTGCTTCCAATTTCACCTCGACGCCAAGCGTTAAAAAGGTCGTTTAATTGGCGCTAAGATTCGTTAAAACTAGGGACGCAACGATGGAACAGAAAGTGGAGTATAAAGTCATTTAGCGCAGTCAAAAGAGTACGAGCAATACAAAAATTTATAACTTCTTTTGACGACCGTGTTAAAGACCCATTTTTCAAATTATCTCCAGTTTCCAAGATGGAAAATGGAAATAAATAAGTATAGGTGGGTAATCATCGTGTTGGTTTTGGGACCCCTGGTCAGGCAGGTGAAAGTTGCCCCCATCCCATCATGCTACATGTTGAGGAAGGGATATGGAGAAGATTTTGAGATTTCTGATATTAAATCCGGGTTTAGAGCTCGTACCATTTTTTGGCTGGTGAAAGTATCCATTTGAATAATTTGGCCCTTCAAGAATGATAATCATAAACATGATGTGATCATAACATGTGTACACCCTGAGAAAGGTATAGAAGATGTGTTGTTGAACAATAGAGTGCCTATCAACTTATGAGAACTTTCAGAATCAGAAAGTGTTCGGTGGCACCAATAATCGGTGATTATTAAGTTGACTCATAATTCGTACCCGTAAATACTCATAAGTAACATGAAATTGCTTACAGTGAGCCGTAATTATTCCCATATTTTCAGACTTGAGGCATTCCACATTATTTATGTCGACATTATGTTCTAGCTTAACGGCATTTTGCTGTCAATTTCCGTCGCGTTAACTGCGTGTAGATAGTTGTTGTTGGCGAGTCACTAGACGATTTTCTACCAATCGAGGGAAGGAGCCCAAATCTAGCAACAGGACGTCGACACCGCCTTGGGAAACAGGAGTTATTTCAGTAACTGAAAGTGCGGTGCCCACGTAGTGAGTGAATGCTGCAACGTTTTTTTCCATCTTGCTTCAGCTCGGGCAGTTTTCTCTGTCTTTCGCACGAACACTGTCAAAGCGGGCTTCCAATGTTGCAATGCCAGTCCAGCGGGTCATCTCGACTGAACCAGGCTCGAAACACTTCCTGCAACCGCTTTTGGTCCAATGCGACCTAGATTTGGAGAAGCTGTTTGTGTACCTCCTTTTTTAAACTTGGTACCAAGACCGACTTCTTTCGAGATTTTCGAACTTTGAGAAATCCGTGTTTAGAAAATCAAAATTATATCGGAGGTTTAGATACGATTACCCCCATCAAGATTTTTCCTCGTAAAATAGGTACCTATTTTTTTGGATATGCCTATGAGTTGGGACGGTAGCCATTACATAATCCACCAAATGCAACGCTGTTGTAATGTATTTTCCTCACTATTTTCTGTTACACAAGATTTTAGATTTTTCAGAGAAGAGACTTTGAGACAATTGTATCTAATATTCAGAGTATGACGATTTGAAATTTGAAAGACGCACCCACTATTACTCCTTGACGCCCTGCAAAGCTCTAGAAATTCAACAAATTGTCTAAAACGGAAAATTATAACAGAACTATGTTGAGTTTTGATGCTCAGTTCAAGGTAAAGCCGAGCTTGCAATTTGACACGCAACTTGGTTCCATTACTGTGTTTACAACGGTATCCGACCGTGGCTGTATAATTTAAAACAATCGTCAGCCTTCTTCGCTCGTCCCAGAAAGGATTAGAACGAGACTGACACGTCCCTGACCTTCAGGTGGTGCTTGCTAATTTTGCGTATAGCATTCTCAAGTTTTGCTTTTCATGCGTCTTTTTTGAGTCGTTTTTAAATTTTTTGTTAAAAATGTTTTTAATACCTATCTACTTATAGAAATTGGTTTTAGCGCTTTCTTGATCATGCAATGAAATCATTATCCGTAATTTTTATGCCGGGGAACCCAAATAGTTCAGAGAGGTCACTGTAGTAGTTGATAAACAATAATTTGTTAATCTTTTACCCGCTTGAAGTAAGAAGTCGTTTCTCTAGTAAATTACGAAAATTCAGAAATGGGCTCTTATCGAATACTTCGACCCTGTCTTTGATCAACTTTTCCCCTTCGGCGTCGGTAAAAAAATTCATCCACCCATCGGTGAACATTCCAGAAGCCACGCTGCTCGCCCATTGGTGTCCTGCGTTGAAAAAATCGTTATACTGGCATTTAACTTTACTGTCGGACGAACGAAGTGCTCGTCCGCCAATCGTTCCCAGCCTAGGGCAGTGGAAGGGTCTCTTGCAATCAACCGAAAGCTTCCATAAAAGCAGTACGCGCTGTAGGCCCCGGTTGAAAATTTTCCAATTAAAACCGAGTCCCGGTGTAGTGGATGGAGAGTGGACAACGAGAGAAGAACAAAAAAGAATCCGTCGAAAAAAGAAGCGGAGGATGAGAGAGAAAAAAAAAACGCTGCTAAGTAGATCAGTGGCACGTGCAGATTAGTTTTCGATATGTCCGAAGAACTCTGCAAATTTTGCACAGGGGTTCATTTTTCGATTGCAAAGACATGACATCGGTACTCCTTACACACAGAATTTAGTTGTTTCTATTTAAATTCTATTATTTATTATTATTATTAAATTAAACTATAGAAATTCTATAATTTTAGTATAAATTGGTATTTTAGATGGGGATTTAGAAAAACGTTTTTTCAACCCGGCAAAAAATAATCATCCTCTTCTCTTGGTAAATACTTAAATATCTATATTTTCAACGGAGCAGATCGTTTAATTCCGTTAAATTCGCCATTTAATATATTCTTAATCACCTTCATAATTAACAGAATAATAAAAATCATTAAATTCTCTGAATAATGAAATTAAAAAAATGCCTCAAGATGCCTCAGAACCATTGTTAAAGCCTGAATCCCTCTCACGTTGCCAAGCGCAACTGGTCGTAGTGTGAGTGCGTCACGTTGTTGGTGTAATAGGCTAGTGGTCGTAAGTAGATCTATCAACCGTATCTAAGAGCCGAGGCCAAATTCTCAAATTTTCCCGATTTTTGTTTTGCTGATTTGTGTAATGCGACCAAATTCTTTAAATTGAAGATATCGGGAGGACAGAAGTTTTTGTGGGGATTCCAACGAGTGGAAAACGAATTTTGTGGCTCGAGTAGTTTTCGAGTTATTAAGAATTGCAGAAATTTTAAAAAACTCAAAAATGTCTCACTAAAACTGCAATAACTCCTAAACGGTTGAAGCTACCGGCGTGGCGATGATCTCATTCGATTCAGCATAGAAAAATCTATAGAAAATGATACCTCACATGCCTATGTTGCAAATTTCCTTAAAAAGACGAATTGTTTACCACTTCAACAGCTGTTTTACTGTCCTTAAAATTAAGGTAGGGTTCTGTCGAGACGTTAGGACCAACTAGATACGGAACTTGATTTTTGGTAAAAATTTCAAAATTTTTCGATAACTCCTTCCCCCTGAAAAACCCCGGACGGCGGACGGCGGACGGCGTACGGCGGACGGCGTACGGCGGACGGCGTACGGCGGACGGCGGACGGACAAAAAATTTTTATTGCAGATTCGGATTCTACACCCCTTGAAACGTAAACCAACAAATTTTCAGGGGGTGTTAAAAAATTTTTTTTCCCGACCGATTACAAAGGTTCATTTCTTAAGAAAAATGAACCAAAAACGATGATGGGAAACGGAAGGCAGTGGACTACTGATGGAACAGTTTCGAACCCTGATACAGTAAAAGGCGATGGTCTCCGCCGCTGCTGAGAGACTCGAACTGAAGCTGAAGGTTTTCAACCAAAAGCGATGCCTTTAGGACGATAGCAGCTACAGATCCACCGGCCCTAGGCCTCCCACACCCTCATAGCTACCAAGTATTAAATTTCCAGCTGGATAGACCAAGAGTCCGTTCTCATCTTCTTTTCCTCGACTTTATTTTCTTTTGTCTAACAGCTTTTCCGGTTCCTGCTTCTCCTTATTTCAGTTCTATTTTATTTTTTCCCCCTTTTTCATTTTCCTATATCGATGTTCTCGATGAACCGTTCACCCTTGGGGATCGAGAGTTCCATTTATCTTCTGAGATTTTCGCGCTTTTGTTGACCAGAAGAAACTGCGGCTTCTATTGCATCGTTTGAAATTGAACTTTCATGTTTTTTGTTATTTTCTTTCCCTTTTACACATCAATGGCCTCGAAAAGGTACGTTTCGTTTTTTCAGCAACACTGGATGAAGCGCCCTTTGTGGGAGGCTCCTAACCATCTTGGGTTTTTCCCTTCTTCGTTAGAACCCGGCACCGGCAAAGATGAAGGAAAGATTGCAAGAATGTACCTTCAAACGGGGCGCGGTGTATAAAGGGATCCGCTTTATTAAGCGATCCGCTTCTCCCTTTCGGTCTTTCGACCTTTTCATTTTTTGACTTGTTGCATCGTCCATGCCGAGGGCTTGATTTTTCCGGCTTCACCGACCTGTGGCTTTTGTCACGTTCGACGTGGTAATTGAAGTATGGGGTGGATCGGGTTTCCTTTTTTAATTTCCTGATTACTCTATTACCTGATTGCTCTATTTATATTGGAGATTAAACTGTTAGCGAAGTTTGTATACCCTAACTTACTGTGACTTTGAAGCGTTTTCACGCTGGTGCACATCAATCGAGGGATGCAAAAGAAGAGAAGGCCTGAAGACTTACCTATTCTGTTAGGTTGTAGTTCAGGCGCCCAGGTACACCGGGAAATCAACACATCATTGAAGATGCTTTAGAAATGAAGAAGGTCTGACGAAGTTGGAGAAAGCAACGAAGAGTCAGCTCAAAAACTCAATAGAGCCATCTCCAATCATCAGATTGAATTAGGTTAAGTTGTCTTGGCAAACCGAAGACTTGTGTACACTCCGATTTTCATCGATGGAGCAGTCGAAACTTATGCGTGCGAAGCCAAATATCAGGCATGACGTTGGGCGCCAAGCTCAGATGGAAAGAACAGACCAAGAACTAGACAGAAGTGTTCCTCAAGCTCAGGAAGATGTAGGGGCTAATCGGCCGGCAATCCACCATGGCCACGGAGTTCTTCAGGGTTTTTTCCTCTGGTAGTTCGCCTGATATGGGTAATACTTTAATCAGGACTTTACGGCCGAGTGAGAAGAATTTCCGATGATTTCCATGTATCGGCGATCAATGTCAGAATGGGTAAGCCATTGAATATCAAATGACTTACCCGCAGAAAACCAAAGTTTAAAGTTTCAACAGCCATTAAGGGAACGCGTTTTCCCATTATAGCCGAGTTCGCTCTTCGGCTGCCGTGCGTCCATCGTGAACTCTGCTCTGTAAAGTAGGCAACTTCCAATTTCCGCGAGGAAAACGTTCTCACAGCGAATGAGGGACGCGTACGTTTTCGCGTTGAAAATGCGAAGGATTCCAATTGATGCGTAAAACATAAAGGGAAGACTGAAAAGGATGGATGGAACAGACGAGTGGATGCCAACTCAGTCTAATCCTCCTACCACGTCCTCCTGCTCTTGCAATGCACGACAGTTTCAACAGCTTCTGAACAAACTCGGTTCCCGAAACTTTCCAGCCCGAGGATTAGTCGTGAGGATTTTCATTAGGAGAGAAGGGAGAGCAAAAGGGTTCGGACGAATGCGTCGGAGGAGAGGGAGTTGAGACGGATGAAGACCTAGCAAGTTGCGAAATTGGTTTGAGCTATTTCGGAGCCACTTCTACGCATTTAGGCGCTTCAAATATGCGACAAATGTTCGAAATTTACAAGGATCAGCAGGTCGAATTTATGAGCCTGAGGAACTTGCATGGAGCTGAAACGCCCTGATTAACGTTTTGATAAAATTGCGTCTTGTGGTCTCTTGGGATGGTTAGAGTCAGAGCAACGACCTGGGATTCTGATGGCGGTTAGGTCTAAATCATTATGAAAAAACTTCCACGGTGTGCTTACCCCTTTGACCCACTCACACATAAGTTGGTTACCAATGCGATTAAATCCAACGCGTTAAGCCCTCAGCACATTACACCGATGTAAAGGATGAGCTCATGAAACAGTTGCTCGCAATTTTGTTAGTACAAGTGCTAACATGTACGAAGCTTACAAAGTTAACCTGCCTCCCCAGCCTCGTCCCTCCACGATGCCTCTATCTATACCAACACCTGTACCACTTGAAATGACTAACTTCGCCGCACGTTAATGCAGATGTTTGCACGGGTTATTTGACTATTAAGATGAGTCAACACGGCCTACATTTCTCACAGTCGGATCCAACAAGATCGCTACATTCCTTCCATTGCTATTTCACGGTGCAGCGTAAGCCTACGGTAAGGGTTGGTTTATAAATTAATGAACTGCCTACCCATAATGAGGGGGAGTCAGGTTTTTAATGCCTCCCTCTTGAAAACCGGTTATTGAATTCAAAAATGGCCTCAAAAGTTAAAAAAAGTAATTTTGAACTGAAGAAAAGTGGATTTTTATGAAGCAACCCTAGTTTACTTTAAAAAATCAAACCGTTTACATAAATGTCATGTCTCACGTTCATAAATCAACCAGTTTCCGCCAACCTGTAAACAAGGCTGAAAAAAACTCCATTGCAACTTATTCTCTTTTCCTTGCGGGGCAAACACGTTGTTGTGATTTATAAATTGCTTGTTCCTGGGGCAGGTGGGACGACAGCAGGGTCCATGGGGTTTCATAAACGTTTGAGATCTATACCGGCCTAGGACCGGGACAACACGGCCGTCCTGACGCGTCTGTAAATACGAACTCGTGTGCACTCTGTCTTTATAATTCCCGATGCCCGCGTGTGCGGACCTGTCGCGTAAATAACAAGAGCAAGAGGACCGGCCGTTGCGAAATAGGAATTCGGATGCGAATATACTCGGCCGTACGATTTATGAGGGCGAAAATGGCCGGCTCTCTCGTTGGGAAGTGAGGAATTCGCGAAAACCCGTGAAATGTGACCAGAGACGTTCGAGTGTCGCATAGGTGGGAGGCAGTTCCTGCTGGGGTGTAATGATTCGTTGCATATGGCAAAATCATGGATGTAATTTTTATTACCCATGCAAGTCAGCAGGGCCGTCGCCTGGTGTGGCGGCGACTGGGGCGAGATTCTGTCAAGCAAGCACTCGATGGAGGAGAAAACTGAGAACATTGAGGAAAACAACTACGAGGATCTACAGGAAAACAATCATACTGTGTCCTGCTGGAGAACAATGCTGGAATTAGCTCCGTTCTCAATAGAAGGCCAGCAGTCCCTTTTCGGTCCGACACTGACAAACAGCCTTCCACGGTAGTTACTTTCAATCTTAACGCAACGATAATAAAACTTCCGAACAGCGAGAAACCGTTCGCTCTCCATCGAAATGCTAACTCTTTCCCGTCTGTCATATGAAGAAGGGGAATTAGGGAAATGGAAAAACTTTCTTATCGCAATGGCGAAACGATTTTTATCGCTCAAGTTTTACCCGCCGTCACCGTTTTATGGAGAGACAAGAATTCCAAACCGAGCATTGGAACAGCCGCCATTCTTCTCGTAAAGTAGATATACGAGTTTTTAGCGATCGGGTTTATTCTTCGAGTTTACCTATTTTTGTCGGAAATCTTCGAAGTTGCAAGCACCCCGTGAGTTTATGTTGAGATTTCGACTTATATTGCTATACCTAATACACGAGTCGAGAAGTTCGTTTTCTTAAAACAGTTTTGGCAGTTACAGCTTGACGATAGAAAAAGTAACGGCGCATATAAAACGATGCTAAAACGGTAATCCAAGGCAATGTTCCGATTTTCAATTTAAGCACAATTTCAATTTTTCCTGTTTTCTATAAAAATAGAAATAAAAACCTGCCCCTGCAGGTGTAATAAAATCGTATTTTTGGAGAATGTCCCACCCGCGACTGCTTGGCAGAAGACGAGGGTCGCGAGTTGGAAGCGTCATTTTCAACAGCACCCTTGGGCAAAGTCGGGATCAGTTAAGTTAACCCTACAAGGACTGTATTAAATCCCCTAATCCCTCTCTCGGGATGCAATCTCATCAACTCGATGCGTTCTCATGTAAGAGGTACATTAGTTGTTTATCAAGAGGCATAAAAACTTTGTTGAAGAACCTCGAAAATTACACCACCGCTTCCACTTCTTTTCCAAAACGCGTCTGTTGTCCACCACAATATTACACCTACCTTGCTACCTGTCGGTCTAAATATTGATTTTTATGTTTCAGATGTCCCAAAATACAGACATGCAGCTCATAAAATCTTGGCTCAGTAAACAGTCTCATCTGCCAACAAATATAGGTGAGTCTCAAGACGCATTGCTCGTTACGACGCCAAGCAAATTCACCCAATTGCATGGCTTGAATTGGTTTGGCGTCAGTAGTTCCAAACAGACCACAAGCACAGTACGGCGCATGATTATCGCGCATGATCCTCAATAATTGAGGATCATTGAGATAAATTATTTATCTCCCCGTGAGTTTCGTGTTATCTGTTCAACAAGGCGGCGTCTGAGACCAAATAACGTTATCACTTCTTATCGTTCCCGCTCTAACGGTTTATTATTGTTTACACTGCGTACTAGTTAATCGTCTATCTCTGAACTTTCTGAATTTTGCTTCTGAAAAGTGGACTATAATTTATTATCTTCGGGTCGTGTCGTGCTTTTTAATTTACGAATGGAAAAGAACCGGTTTTCTTATCGAACAAACGATTCTCCGGGTGTGCCAGGCCCGTCGGAGCGAACCCTTTGGCTGAACGAACTCCAGCGCCGTTTTTCCGCCGATATGGACCAAAAATCAGAACTGCTTTACAATTCAAATCCTCACGTGGACGGATGTTCTTCCGAATCCGAAAATGAAGTCTCTATCAACTATCCGAATGGCAGTTCTGTGTTTGCACCGTGTAGCGGTAGATCGAAAGCGAAAAAACTCACTCACGACGAACAGATCGAAGACCTTTATCGGATAGTGAAAATGCAAAATAGACAAATCAACTTGTTACAGAGCCAAATCAGGTCATTACTTCAAATAATGCAGCAAGACAATGGAGACATTGGGAAAAATTATTTTCAAAATTTCGACCCCCGAAAAGCGGATGTGGGAATTTCAACGGTTTCCAATGGACACAGATCGGTCGATTCTGACAGATGTGGCGCAGCACCGTCCAATGTGTCCATGGCCAGCAGGTCCGACCCGAATTTTTTCTCAGCCGTCATCGGCACTCTACGCGGCATGATGGACGATATGGAACCTGACGATGACGATATTATAGAGAGTTCGAACGTCAACGACTGCAGTGTCGATAAGACAATGTTCAACGCGACGTTGGAACAGCTGAAAAGTCTGGGCGTCAGCTTCGTCGAGCGGATACCGCCAGCTCAGAAGAAAGTGACGTTTTTGGAAAACCGTCCCGTCCGGACGGAGTCGTCAGTCGAAATTGACTCTTTGGCGCAGAAATATCTCGCTACAAAACCAACTCAATCGAAGCGAAATGCGGCTTTCGATCAGATCAATTCAATGCAGAAACGGACGTCCGATCTGTCATTGGCGACCGTCAAATATCTTAAACGGTACAAACTGGCCGCGGGCAATGATAAACGCGATATCGGGACAGGAGGAAATCAAATTCGGCCGCAGACCGATCCGGCGAACGACATATCGGACACGTCCATCGTCCCAAGTGGGTCATCATCGTCCAAGGAAGGCAAAATATTGGATTCGTTCGCCATCAGAAATCAACCAAAGCTATTACCTAAACCCGATTGGCTGCCTAGGAAAAATTGATAAAAAATAAAAATCTCAGCGGACGTACTTATCGGAATTGATTTGTGATGCGTGACAATTTTATAAATAATTTTATAGTGAGTGGATTTCCTGTCGTCATTACAGCAAATCTTTGACATTTTTTAAAGGTGCTAACTGGATTTTTGGTTTTTTGTAATTTTTCTGTGAAATAATAATTCGCTTAATTGAAAATAGTTTGTCAGTTTACATTTTTGAACTCAGCCCACGCTCAAGTCGAATGGCGAAATCCGAATTTTTCAGACAATCCCCGAAACGTGAAATGGCAGTACCTCTATCATAGCCTTAATTTCAACAGTTCTATCCAGGTTTACGGGGCGAGTTGCCGACGGTTGAGCGAAGTTGTTCACCCAAATCTGACCAGTGACCACCCCCTACGATTCGGTTCAGTCCGTATCTCAGTTCGTACAGGTATGCCATATAGTTTCCACGGAGTATGTAGAATGCAACAGCGGCAGATGTCGGACAATGGGGCCTTTATCGCGACAAAACGAGGCCGGACTCGGCAACCGGGTTTTATTGAGTCGACGGCGGACAACTAACTCGGGACGATAATGGCGGACGATATGAAATCTCACCTGCGACGTTCGTTCGGAGGATGTGTCCACCGATGAGGATGAAGCCGCCTTTTCCGACGGCATCCTTTCCCCTGGAGCGCCCCCGGAGAATACTCAATGAATTCGAGTCGAAAGGTGGCGGGTACCGGGAAGCCGGAGGATAGACGATCGGAGCACGTTCGAACGGCCTTTATGGTGCGTTAACAAAGAGATGGCGTCCGTCCTCCCGCCTCCGACTCCGCAATCTTCTCCCCCGCCCTCCTTTCGGCCGACAATAAGAGCAGTTGCAACAAATTCACATCACATGTTTCCACCCTCCGGCCCGGCCATTTTCTTCGGAGTTTTCCCCCTTTCCCCGGGACGAGACCTTTATTTATCACGTCGCTCTTCAAATCGTCCGTCCTTTGTTCGTAAGAGGGGAAAAGCACTGATTGGTCCCATATTGGCAATAGGGATGTACTGCCTCGCTAGAAGGGGTGAAAAGTCCAAGACTAAGCTGAACTGACCAAGCTAATGGCACGATGGGTTCTGGGAGAAAAACGAGAAATCATCGCCAAGAGCAAATAACCGTTTGTCAACCGTGGTCGGTGGTCCGACCTTGTTCTTTTGAGTCTCGGCCTCTATTCTATTAGGTCTGCAGGCGAGAACGTCCGCGGATTCACTTATTATTCAGTGGCAGAGCAAAATTTTCTGGGAAAAACGGTGATACTCAATCTTAGAAAAAGTCATGTCTTTTATAATAATGCAGAGTGGGTAGCAGAGTTGGGCAGTAATAGGTATATTAAGTACATGAGTAATTACTTACGTCTGCAATTACACGAATAAATGCCGGGAATAATTGCGTCGCGAATACGATAGCAAGCGACCCTCACATCTAAAACCTAGCACCAAGCCTAGAAATTGATCCCGAACGTCTCAACTCAATCCGAAAGCTTGCACCTCAATATCAAACTCAAATCTAGCACTCTCGCCTTAAACTCTAATCTAAGAACCACATCTTGAACTCAAACTTAAACCTCAACCCATAAACTTAAATCTCACGCTCAAACCTTCAACGCAAACCTAGCACTCACGCCTCAAACTGAAAACTAACACTCACACCTTAAACTCCAACCAAACACTCATATCTCAAACACCAAACGAAAACCTAGCACACACAACTCAACCGTATCACTCACTCCTTGGACTCAATCTTAAGCCTACTCAAACCTCGAGCTCGAAACTGAAACGTTGCTGAAACTGAAAACTCACACCATGAAACCCTCAAACCTAAGCCTTACATTCACATCTTAAACACCAAACGCAAACCTAGCCCTCACAACTCAAACGTAGGTATCACTCACACCTACAACATCAAACCTCTAACTTGAACCTCAGACATAAACTTTGAAATCGGACTCAAACCTCCCACTCACACACACACACGCTTTCAAACTCAAATCGAACCGAACACTCACACGCCTCACACTTGAACTTAACACTAACACCTCGAACTCAAACCTAACGCCCACAACTGAAGCTCAAACCACAAACGTCGAACTTAAACTGAAACACAAATCTCAAACTCAGATCTCATAATCATCCGAATTGCATTTTGAACCTCAAACTCAAACGTTGTATTGAACTCAAACCTCACACTCACACCTTAAACTCAACTTTCAAACTTGAAATCAAACCTAACACTCATAGCTAACACTAAAACTGACACCTTGAACTCAAACCTCAAACTGAAACTCAAGCCTCATACTCAAATCTGGCACTCGGACTTTGAATCTCAAACTCGAAATTCATACTCTAACTCGAATCTCAAACTCAAATCTAACACTCACACCTCGAATCAAACCTGAAACTCGAACCTCAATCTCAAACTTGAAACTCAAATCTAACATTCACACCTTAAACTCAAAGTTCAAACTCAAACCTCAAACGCAAACCTAACACTCACAAGTTAAACTTGAACTTCATCGTGTCTCAAACTCTTTTCACCTCAATCGTCAATTTGAACCTTGAACAAAAACTTGAAGTCAAACCTCATACTCGAACTCGAAACTTAAACTCAAATCTAACACTCACACCTTAAACTCAAAGTTCAAACTCGAACCTCAAATTCAAACCTAACACTCACACCTTAAACTTGAACTTCATCGTGTCCCAAACTCTTTTCACCTCAATCGTCAATTTGAACATTGAACAAAAACTTTAACTCATACTCGAACTCAAACTCGAAACTTCAAATTTTCAGTTCGGATTTGAGCCTGAACTACCTATTACATTCACGTGAAGCTGAAACTCAAACTGAAAATTTGAAGTCTCAGTCTGAGTTTGGAGCATAAGTATGAGTTCCAGACGTGAGGTTGAGTTTCAGTTCGAGTGTGAGGTTTGAGATTTCGGTTTAAGTTTTTGTTCAACATTCAAATCAACGATTGAGATGAAAAGTTAAAGTTTGGGACAAGATGAAGTTCAAGTATGAATGTTGAGTCTGAGATTCGAGTTTGAGGTCTTAATTCGAGCCTGAGGTTTGAGTTTTTTTTTTTGTTCAAGGTTCAAATTGACGATTGAGGTGAAAAGAGTTTGGGACAAGATGAAGTTGAAGTGTTAGATTTGAGATTGAGGTTCGAGTATTTGGTTTGAGGTAGGTAGAGGTTATAGTTTGATTTAAGGTGTGAGTGTCAGATTTGAGTATGAGGCTTCAGTTTCAGGTTTGAGTTCAAGGTGTCAGTTTTCAGTATCAGATTTGGGTTTGAGGTTCGAGTTAAAGTTTTGGTTCAAGGTTCAAATTGAAGATTGACTTTAGTAGTTAAAGTTTGGGACAATATGAAGTTCAAGTTAAGGTTGGTTTTGAGTTTGAAGTTCGAGTTTCAGGTTTGAGGTTGAGGTTTGATTTCGAGGTGTGAATGTTAGATTTGAGTTTGAGATTCGAGTTTGAGGTTTGAGTTCGAGATTTGAGTTAGAGTTTTTGTGCGAGGTTCAAATTGAAGATTGAGGTTAAAAGTTAAAGTGTGGGACAAGATGAAGTTCAAGTTTAGGTTGTGAATGTTAGGTTTGAGTTCAAGGCGTGGGTTTGAGGCTTGAGTTTAGTGTTTGGGTGTTACGTTTGAGGTGTTAGGTTTGAGTTTAAGAAGTGAGTGGTAGGTTTGAAGTTAGACTTTCAGGTTTGAGTTTAAGTTTCGAGTTCGAGGTTGGATTTTGAGGTTAGAGTTTGAAGTTCAATTTTCAGGTTTGAGTTTGAGGATTGCGAGGTGTGAGAGTTAGGTATGGATTTGAGGTGTTAGGTTTGAGTTTGAGTTTTTGGTCTGAGTTTGAGATGTGAGTGTTTAAGCTTGATGTTCCAGTTTAAGTTGTGCATTTGCGGATTGGGTTTAAGGTGTGAGTGTCAGGTTTGAGTTTGAGAAAAGTGATTTTGGGATGATCGTGTAACCGATTTCCATTCAACTTCTCGAAAACCCCACCTTTTCAGCATTTTATCCCATTTCAATGCCACCCTGATTGAGGTTAAAAGTTGAAGTGTGGGACAAGATGAAGTTCATGTATAAGTTGTGAATGTTAGGTTTGAGTTCAAGGCGTGGGTTTGAGGCTTGAGTTTAGTGTTTGGGTGTTACGTAGACTTTCAGGTTTGAGTTTAAGTTTCGAGTTCGAGGTTGGATTTTGAGGTTAGAGTTTGAAGTTCAATTTTCAGGTTTGAGTTTGAGGTTTGCGAGGTGTGAGAGTTAGGTATGGATTTGAGGTGTTAGGTTTGAGTTTGAGTTTTTGGTCTGAGTTTGAGATGTGAGTGTTTAAGCTTGATGTTCCAGTTTAAGTTGTGCATTTGCGGATTGGGTTTAAGGTGTGAGTGTCAGGTTTGAGTTTGAGAAAAGTGATTTTGGGATGATCGTGTAACCGATTTCCATTCAACTTCTCGAAAACCCCACCTTTTCAGCATTTTATCCCATTTCAATGCCACACTTGCTGCAATAGTACTTATTGAACTTGCTGCAAAATTTAACGTTTCAAACGTTTTCGCAGATGATCATCTAATCGAAAGATTCCTAGAATGCTGCGGTCACAGTTTGGAAAAAACCAAATACACGATGGATCTCTTCTTCTGTTTGAGGGCCGAGGCGCCAGAATTCTTTTTAGACCGAGACCCTCTTTCGCCAACTATGCAAGCGGTTTTTTCAATGTTGTGAGTATAATTGCGTATCCATAATCTACAAATAATTATGTGAATTTCTGCGGTAATCCAGGGTGGTTTAGGGGTTAACCGTACACTCATACTGGGTTTCTGGGGTTCGAAGGTTTCAAAGGTTCGCAAGTCTTTGCAAATTTTTATTTATTTGAAGTTACTGGGCTAGGGACTGACGAGTTTTTTTTTTTTTTTGATTTTGGCTCTTTTTCGTCAATTTGCAATTCTCTGCTGTTAGTAGAACCTTTTCGAAAAATTCACTTCTCCAGGCTCTTCTGAAGTCTTATCTCTTGAAGCGAAGAAAAATTAAATTTTATTCAATTACGATATAATTTTTTCGATTTCCTAGACCCTTTTAATGCACTAGACCTGGATAAAATGCTCGCAAACATGACCATCCAAACTGTTAGTTCTTCTTATGCCATTGTAACCGAAAATCCAAAAAAAATCGCTCAAAACGATAAGGGCTTGCTGTCCTACCAATTCATGTCTCGCAAGATGAGTTGGGTTCTTAGCCCCTACGTGATCGTCGACTAATCCGTAGCATCCCTATACGAACAGCCATAAATAAGAGGAAAAATACTAGCATTATAGAGCTACCCTTTCGTATCCCGTTGGTCAGCTGTCAGTTGCAGTTAAGATGGAACGTAAATTCAGGATTATTTCGCCAACCTTCTCTTATTCAATTTTGCATTCGGGACTCGGATAAATTACATTTCCAGTCCATAACCGAGGGTAACTGATCTAGATTAAACTGTAGTTGTATGATAGGTAACGTTTTTTCAAAATTAAGATTATTTTAAATAGGTATTCGAAATCTCCAAACCTGTCAATCACCACAGAAAATAATTTCATTACCGCACGATTAAAATCTATTACTCGTTTTTTTGTCGAATTTTATTTTTACTTCTAACAAAAATTAATTTGAATGAAATCTTCTACTTTCTTACACTTAACTTTTAGGTAAAAATTTGATGTAGGTATTTTTTTTTACTTTTTAAATTTTTTGAATTTTATTTTAAACAAATTTCAATACAAATCAAAAGCATTAGGTAAAGAAATCGCTCGAACTGCAATCGTGAAATGAATTTTCCACTTCCATTCCCCCAGGGACCTGTTGCCCCTTCCTCAAACAACGCCGGAGGGCTACAAAGTTTTCTTGTACCGCCTGGCGGATACCGACGCGGACAAATTCCATTTCAACGATTACGTCAAATGTTTTTTCCTCGTCGGCGACACACGCATCAAAACAGAACAGACCATCCCCAAAGGCGAAGTAATCATTTTCGACATGACGGGCTACACGCTGAAACATCTGACGCGAGTCAACCTGCTCTCCCTGAGGAAATACATGCAATACACGCAGGTATGTATCAATCAGCCCGAGATCAGCTGAAACCGTCGATAGCGCTCGGTGTTTCAGTATTCCTACATTTTGAACACTCAAGGAGGATTATTGGTACCTATTCAAGAATATAAAAAAATTGTACACGCGTTTTTCCCTCAGTTTTCAGGCAGTTTTCAATGAAAGATTAACTTTTTTTTGCCAACTGCCTAGCCAAAATGAATATTTTGAAGATTTCCCAATCATTGAATTTCCGGAGGCTCAATCAGCTCTTTTTTATTCCAGGAGGCTCACCCAGTTCGTCTGAAACAAATTCACGTCATCAACGTCTCTAGTCTTCTAGATCGAACATTAATGATTTCCAAGCCGTTCATCAAAGGGGAAGTATTCGGGATGGTGAGTGATGTACAAACTGTCCATTTTCGGCAATGATAATTTTTTCGTTGACAAAAAAGCTAATTAATCAATTAATTTAACAACAACTATTATTTTGCATTATTTAAAGAAGTCTAGCATTTTTATGAACCCCCGGAAGTGTAAAGTGGATCGTTTGCATTCTGCCATTTATTAGTTCAATTACGTCCCATTATTATGGTAGTTTTTCATGCGCAGGTAACCTGGAATAAGCTTGGACGTGGTATCGATTTGAAATTTTCAAAATGATCTCATTCTCTCAAAATCGTGAGTGCTAGATAATTTTCCTGGATTGGCGCGGCCGAGACCAAAATTTTGATGCGTAACTTCATGGGGTTCCGATCAGCTGTTCGGATACTGTTTTACTTTGATTATTTTAAATTCGATTTTCAGCCGGAAGGAAGCGTTTTATCGAAAAACTGCCCTAAACAAAAGTTGCTTAGAATTGAATTTCCTATAAGGGCACAATACCAAAAACCAAAAAGTACTACTTTATGCCTCACAGACATTCAAATTTACATTTTGCAGAGGAAATTACCCAAGAAAAAGCGTGTCTACAGTGTAAGTTGGCGATTTCAATGCGACTCAGCACTAACAGCTCAACACACGAACACAATAAATTTGTAAATTATTAACTCCATCCAGCATGTGCTCGGAGTGATGCAACCACGTTCCATAAATTGATGTACCTAAACGTTGATGCTGAATGAATTCAGACAGATCTGCGAACTATTTCAGCGGAAATCACTCGATTAGTTCCGCTATGGGTCTGTTCGATCAGAACAGTACCGGGCAGTTGCGGGCTGGTTACTAACGACACCAAGCAAATTCAACCAATCGCATTGCTTGAATTGGTTTGGCGTCCTTTACTGGTCTGGGACTATCCAGGACTGGCCTGATCGAACAGGTCCGATGTTAAAGGCCGTATAAGACGTCAGACCGTTCCCCCTCTTCATCCCACAGACCGTCTGTACAGACCGATTCTTTGGCAATTTCAATAAGCAAATTCATGGATATTTTTTCCGAGATTCGAGGTTCCATGGATAATTAATAACAAACATTGATGAGCCAAAGTGAACAAATCCATATGATCAGCCAATCAGAGAATAGGGTCTGTGTTTCTGTCTGTGGGATGGGGAGGAGAACGGTCTGAAGTGTGATACAGCCTCAATTGACAACCTACACACTCGTATTTAATCAGCAAACATGCTAAACTACCACTGCACCGAATTACAGTATATCCGCGGCACCTATTGAGCAATTGAATTTTGCCATCCGTGTTTTAAGCCACTCGCATTTTCGATATAAACACACAGAAGGTACCTTTTCAATTTGCACGAATGCCTCACGAAAAAAGAACATACGTGATTGTAATCCGTGAATTTCACACTTGAAACAGATTTTGACACTCCTCAAATCTCTGCTTTTTTTTAAATTGTAAAAAACTGACAACTTTGTGCCCAAAATAATTTTTATTCACGTTTTACAGATTCACTTCCATCAACCTGATTCGAAAACGTTGTACGATTACGTTCCAGCGGAGATTTTACCAAACGAGTATGGAGGCAAAGCCGGGACAGTGGCCGATATCAAAGGTAGGCACCTATTCAAAATTTAATGAAAGCAAATATTTTCTCAAATCGCAAATCTCGCAATTTTTTGATATTTTTGTGATACCTATATTTTTTGTCATTTTTCAGAAACCTGGAAAACCAAAGTTGAAAAGAACCGCGACTGGTTCAGGTCGAACCCTTGGATTGCGAATAACTCAAAAAGGGCCAACGACAAAAAAACAACGTTCAATATTATGGAAGGCTCATTCCGTACACTAACCATCGACTAGATTTTAAGAAATTTTTATCGATTAATGTCACTGGTATGTGAATACCTAGCAATAGGGAGTTCAAATGAAGGAAAATGGAAAACACAAAATCGCAAATTTATCGGAAATCGCTAAGAAATCAAACCTTCGGTGGGAATCGAATTTCTCATCCTCCGATTTGCGATCGAAAAATGGGATAAAAACCTCCCAAGCCAGGGATGAAAATGTTAATTCCCTCGACTGCGTCAATTGAAGTTACCTAAACTTTTTGTTCCGAATAGTGCAAAAGTTTTGATCAATCTTGAAATATAGTTCATCACCATGTGATAACGGAAATCTTAGGTTAACTAAGCGCCACCTTTAAAGAATTAAGTTAATTCCAATTACTGTTTGCACAGATGAATAAATATTTTTGAGTCTTCTGTGTAACCCAGTCTTTCGCCTGCACCTCGAGAATAATACACGCATTATGAAGCCTAGGTAAATACCTAAATATTTAATTTAACCAAATTATGCAATAAAATCAGATCACAAGTTTTTCCTCCATAATTAAGATTTTTTTAAAATTTTGATTGTATTGCTATTGATATGAATCCTACAAGAATGAAACAAATAATGGTACCAAACGACAGACTTTTCGGCATATCAGTTGAGGAATCACTCAAATCAGATTAAAATCAGCTGCTGGGCAGAACAGAAGTGCTGTAGAAAACAACAGAAAACCCCAACAATTCCACTCCTTTTTGAAGCCGGTTAAAAATAAGATCGAACAAATTTGACGTGTTCTATAAACGAAAATATCGATTTTTTAAAGACTATAATGCCCGGTGTTTAGATAAGAAAAATGGCTGTTGAATAACGACGACGCTGTATTTTTTTTTACTTTATGCAAACATTAGTAAGAGTTATACTAAATATATAAATACTTATAATGCAAATATCACCCACATGCTAGGACAGACTATTATAGAAGTTACGGGTCATCAGCCTTTTTGAAGGAAACACAAATCTCACAACACACATTGGCATGAGTATACAAAATATAACGAATGAACGTGAACTACGTGTTTACTGGTACAATGATTTCGGTGACGATGTGCCTCTGCACCTGGAAAAATCGACAATTTATCAGGTAAATTCAAAATGCCTATTTTTTGGGAAAAAGGGAAGCTATTTTGAATTTTGAGCCGATAAACTAGGTTCTCGCGTATGGTTCCATAATGACCAAAATTATGATACGGCTTTCAGCGACTTAATAATTATTAAAGGAGGTTGATTTTCCGAAAAAAGGTCATGAACGGCCAAAATTGGCCAAGTTCGGAGTTCTACTCCTTAAGCCGAAAAAAAGCGGGGCCGATTTTCAAAATACACCAACCTGATACGTTTCAATATTCGTCGGAAAACTCATCGGACGCATCTCTATTCCTGGTGAGCATATAATTGTCCATGTCGATCGAACGGCACGAATTGATGGCATAGCGGAGCCGCTCAGCGAGGATTTCGGGACTGGAATACGGCGGGAGGCGAAGTTGGGAGAAACAGGTTTGTGCGGTTGGCAGCCCGTCTACGGCTCTGTCGACTTTCATAACCTGAAAACACGCATAACACAGTTCAGCAAGAATGCGGTATTTGGTTACCCCTAGCAACTCCTGCATTGCAGGTACAACATGAGAGAGGAATTCTTCAATTTAACAAAGATTCATTTTAATGAGCCAGGAAATCGCAGATAGATGCACCAATCCCAACGTCGCCTGCCGGAATTCGTTGTTGTTGTTGTTGTCTATCTATTTCTGCCCGCAGACCTGAGTCCTAGTGGGCATTGCGGTTGTACTCCTAAGTGGTCAGCTCCAACAATCGAAGTTCTAACTAACTTTCTTCTAAATAAGCTAGAATAACTTTTTCAGTCAGGGAATCCACGAACCTGGAATCGCTGCGATACATCGGCAAGATTCGCCGGCAAACGGGATCTTCCGGAAACGAATCGCATGAACAGGACTTTCTCAGCGTCCGTGAAGCTCTCCAACGCTTGCCAGAGCCACTGGATCAGCGGACTGCCGGCTTCCAGGTCCCTGTAACTGCATGAGCAACAAACCTCATTATTTGCTCAGAATTTTAATTCAAGCACTGGATGCTTTTTTGACGCTGACGTACCGAACGATTTTCTTAAGCAGCGAGATGCTTATGTGAGGAAGACCGCAGACAAGAAGTTCGAAGTGGCTGGCAGTCATGAGCGATAGAAGCGGCACTGGTATCAGCCATGCCATACCTTCACGAACAGCGTTTACCTGTTTGGAAAATCAACGCAAAGGAAAAGTTGATGGGGGAAATGACGTCAAAAAAGAAGATACCTTTTTTCAATTTTCAAAAACTGACCTGCAAATCCATTTCGTGCAATCTGAAGCTAACAGCTTGCTCGACATATTGCATACGATTGTGGTAGGTCAATGGTATGGATCGCCCAGCGGGCAGAATGGGTACCATTTTCCCGGTCCAGCTCGTACCTTCGAAGCACTCGAGAGGTATGACCTGGAAACAATAATTATTGTAGATCCAAGCTCAGGGAGAATAGTGATTAAGGTATTCAGAGCCGCTTTCGGCCAGTTTTAGCTTCAGATGTGAATTTACCTCGTGAAAAGTCTCCTCGGTGACACCCGACTTGTGTATGTCCCGAATCCCTCGCAAACTTTGGGCGTAAAGTGCGTCGTTTTCTTCAAGGTCGTCCCAGGTCACCGATTCGCGGACGAGAAGCTTCCAAACTATGGAAGACAACGGGAGGGCGATGGGCTTTTTCGTCCTTACAGCAACACCCAGAAGAATACCTGCGAAGAATCAATTACTTCCAGGTGTTGGTCTCAACGGTAAGACTCCACACGCGACGACTTAACGTCATTATTTTTATCAATTTTCCAAGAAATCCCCCGATACAGGTCTAATCAGTGGAACGCTGGCAGACATTGGGAAAGTAGGGAGCACAAAACGGTTGAAACCGCACGAAGGCGTCGTGAGTCTCAACACAATGCCAGCTTAACTATCAAAATTCGAATGAAACGGCAATAAAAACAGTGGACTACAATGTATACCAGCATTCAACTACAATCACTCAAAGAGGCCAACATTGGCGAAAGCGGGAGGGAAGCCGAGAGAAACTATGAGACGGCGTCCTGTCTGGTGTCTCAGCCTAGACAAAATCAAACCATAATATCATTACTCGAATTTTGGGAAACGATTCAAAGAAGCTCATACCTAGAAACTTGAACCATTGCAGATGATGCGCTTCGGTGAGTGAGGGGTTGAGAAGAAAGCGGTCCCTGGAGTAACCGGTCTCGTTTAGAGTGTTCGGGGTAGGAATAAGTAACGGCACCGTACCGTTCAGCATCTCTTCGCACAATTCGGTAATCGTGTCGTCGAACACGCCACCAGCGTCGTCCGCACCTTCACCGACGAGTTTCACCTGTTTTCAGCAAAGCAGACGCTCAAAATGGAGCCGGAAAATCATGAACATGTTCGGGGCTGGGAACAGCTAGACCGCATACCTATGTTTGGGCAAGGGCCTGGGTTGACCAACAAATTTATGAAAAAATCTGAGAGAGCATACGCGTTCTTGCCCTCCTGTTTGCACTCCCAAAACTCCAGGAATTACGGACAGAATTCGACAAACGTTTAAATTCTTAGGTTTGAACTAACCTTCCAAGCACGCGAAGGCAGTCTGAGATCTGATGCTTTCATCTTGACTACTTGCCGAGCTACTTGCATGAAAATCGGTTCGATAGTGCTGGACGACTTGCGAGTAGCGGTCAACCGACTGACGGTCACTTGTGGCCCATAGTTGCGACCCTGAACCATAGTCCTGCCGAGGCATCTGACCAAAGGAAGCGTATACACTCTGGTCGACAATAGGGGGCGAAGCACCTGCGATCCGAGCCAGGAGTATGGCGTCGTTTGAGACCAGGCCACATCCTGGAACGCAAATTGAAGAGAGGGATTGCAGCAAATCAAAAAACCGAGCATACCACGCATCGAATAGCAGGACCAAGGAAATCACCAGCGAGCACAGCGGCAGGAACATCCAGCAGGAGTAGAGCGTATCGGAGAATTGGTGGAGTAAGCTCAGCCTGGCCTGAATTGCTGGAATGGGAGTGTTCTGAAGGTGGCCGTACTGCGCAGGCACCGAACTGGGCAGGCCGAACTGAGCACTCCGAGACACGCCAGGCTTACGTCTCGGCACAGGAGGCACCGTCCAGGCTGCCGAGTGAGTCCGCCCGGTAGAAACCTGCAATTGAACCGTAAGAATTGCACTCAACATTTTTTTTTTAAATTTTTTACGAAGATAGAAAATAATTTTACCAACTGATGTATTCCTGATGATTGACCCACTTGCAACTTATATGCTGTCAATGGAGTAGAATTAGGGTCATGCCGGATTGAAACGCCTCTATCGCCGATCGTTCAGCATATTTAATGCCATCTTCAGGACTCAGAAGCAAAGCCCTGAAGATGGCATTAAATTGCTGAAAGCTCGGCGATAGAGGCGTTTCAATCCAGCATGACCCCAATCCCAATCTTATAACTCAGCATATAACTTTACCAACCTGTTTGATTCCCTTATCGGACAGGAAAGCGATGAGGAGTGGCTGTTTGGCAGCAAGAGCGGAGTGGCCAAGTCCCAGCTGAGCGTCCGAATTGTTTCCCCACCCGAAGACGCATCCTCCAGAGCTGAGAGCCAGGGTATGCTCCGCTCCAACAGCAATGTCTTCGATGAAGTGCGTCGACAAAGAAGAGACCTGCGCAGGAGAGGAGAAGCCGAAATATGGCATTTCCAAAGAGTAAGTCCCCCCCCATGATTCCCTGTCTAAGCGAATCAGAATTTACCATCTGAGGTCGGCTGTGGTTGGAATATCTGCACTCGGGAAGACCGATCAGTCTTTCGATTCCACACGTGAACACCTTTCCATCCATCGTCAAGAAAACTGTGAATTGGGAGCCGCAGCATACTTTCTTGATGACCTCGCCAATCAGCGCTTCCACTTTCTGGATTCACAAGAAAAATACGTGAAAACGTGTGAAAACAAGAAAATGGTGAATGCATAGTTGATCATCCTCCAAATCTGAATTACCTGCGGGGTATTGTAGGTAACTGTGTTTCCAAGGCCCAGTTTGCCGTAGTCGCCATCACCAAACGACCAGACCATGGTCCCATTGGTTGATACGCAGACGGTATGATTGAGGCCGCAAGCTACTTGACCGACTTTGAAACCCATTAGCGCCGTTACGCGCTCAGGCAGCTTTTTGTTGCTGGCTGAACCATGTCCCAAACGACCGTAGTCACCATTGCCGAACGTGAAGAGTTTTCCATCGTACGTGACGACAGCGCTGTGCTTGAAACCGCAAGACACCTGAAAATGGCATCATGGCAATGAACGGTGTTCGTCAAACTGAAATTAAATACTCGCAGAGAAGGAAGGTATAGTCTGAAATTTGAATTTTCAATATTCAGGTGTCATGAAGTGTTCTTTCCTCAAAGCCTACGATCTACAGACGAATAATGCTGTATTACCTGTACCACATCTTCTCCTTGAAGCGCTTCGATTTGTCGAGGCCGTCGCTGCCTGTCGCTGTTGCCATGTCCAAGTTTACCATAGTCGCCATCTCCCCATGAGAAAACTTCACCGCTTTCAGCAAGCGCTAGACTGTGGCCATCCGAACCGCGAGATGTTGCCAATTGGATGATAACAAAGCCTAAAAATATTTAAAAATAATTCAACTTTTTGGTGCGAATGAAAAAGAAGCGAATCTTATCGGCCCTGTAAAAGGCTGACAAGAACAAAGATAACAACGACGACGATAATGACAAAAACAACAACAGCAGCAGCAGCAGAGCCTCGTACAGAAGGACTGGCATTGGGGCAGAAAGATCATGGGTGGAATTCCTCAATTACTTGAGACAACAAGAAAACACACAAGCGAATTGCTGACCTTGTAATGACGAAATGATGCTTAAGGAATGAAGATCATCGGCATGCCCTTGGCCCAGTCTTCCGTAGCTTCCTTCGCCACAAGATAGCACAGCACCGTTCGCCTGAATGACGAATGTGCAATTTTGACCGCAGATAATCTGCTGAGCGTTGGAGAACGACTCGCAGAGCGCCGGCCTGTGAGAGCTGTGTCCTATAACATTGAAAACGATAACGTTATTGAAATGAGGCTTTCCTCAACGCAACTTAACCACGACCCTACCAGCCCCAACCGTTCTTACCAATTTCCGCAAGCTGGCCATGGCGGCCGTTGCCCCATAAATACGCCTCACATTTGGAGCCGAGCTGCCAATCCTGGGGCTGCGTCGTTGCCCACGACATGATCTCTTCATCTTGCTTGATGCTCCAGGCCTGATTGTCGACAGCCATCGCCCAGTATTCAGCTGAGAAATAATGTAATCAATCCAAGTAACAAAAATTTGTGGATTTTTTTTGGTGCATTTCAATGCTGGAGTCACATCCTTTCTTGAACTTCCTCTTGACTATCTATTGGTCGCGTAGAGCTCCAAGACAGGTCGTGAGGGGCTGTGAGATAGGTAGGTAGTGAGGGGCTTCAAAACAGATCATGAGGAGCTTTAAAACAGATCTCAAGGAGATTCAAGATAAGTTTTGGAGAGCATCAAAACAAGTTGCGTAGAGCTTCAAGATCGGTGTAATTTGCAAATGGAAATTAGATTATTTTCTTGCAATTCTGATTGGAAGTATGGGTTGCAATGATACACTCACGTTTTGCAATGTCGGGCTTTTGAGCAATGAAATCCGTAGGAAACGGAGTGCGGCAGACGATAGCCTCGGCAATTTTCGAAGCAAGACTAACCGTATGGAGCCAGCTGGTTTCGGCCACTGCAACGGATAATTCGTTCAACATCAAAACCTGCCAATTTTGTAGAACTTGAGGAGCAAAAAGTTTCATCGCCGATATTCCATACCCAGAGAGCGTGATTCAGAATCGTTCGGTGCATTTTGGTTGTAGCAAAGGGCGTCGTCAAGTGATAGCGACAATGAAAGCGCAATCATGCACTTGAAATAGTCACTGTATATCAGCTGTTGGCCACTGTTGACGAGGGGTGTCTCGTATGCGTGTTGCTTGAACAGCATGACGGGAAGTGTTTCCAGTAGTGAAGTAAGGCAGGGGGCCGTCTGAAGACCGAAGATGCCACGTCTCATTAAATGTTGGCGACTTTTGGGCAGTACGGACGACAGCGTGCAGCATTTGAGTATGGTGATGTCCTGAAAAGACATTGCCAAGTTTAGCTCAGTAGATAAAGATCTTCAAAACTCTAAATAAATCAAATAATAAAAAGAGAAAAATAAGATACATGACCATAAATAGAACAAGAAGAAAAAGAAAAAAGTTATTCAGAACATCGACTGTTGGAGTACAACCGCCCACAAGGGCTCCGGTCTGCGGGCAGCCCTAGATAAACAACAACAACAACAAAACTCTAATAAATGAAATATTTTCGCTCAAAGCACAGCCAGCTATCTCTTAAAAGGAAATGATAGCTGATGTTGCCACTCAAGCATGGATAACGATCGAGAAAAATGGTACGGCACCTTGGATCTGTTGAAAGCGACGGCTAAACTGTCCGAATTCAGCCAAGTCAAGGCCTGCACGCCGCCCGTGCCAGGTGACGTCTGCACGACACAACCGTCGATCAGGGACCACAAGTTTAGAACACCGCTGGTGCCTTTTCCACAACCTGATGATAAATTGCAGCATATAATCTCAAGATCGCAGCATATAATCTCAAAATTGCCACAAAAAAATTCACAAACAAACCTGAAGCGAGCAGTGTCCCATTGTCGTTGACAGCCAGGCAAGTGATGGGATTGAAAAGATGGCCTTGCAACGAGTAGAACAATTGCGGTTCATCTCCGCTGTTGTCAGATTGTGGAAGAAGCCAAACGTAGATCATTCCGGTAACAGTTCCGACGCACAACAGGAGCGGTTTGGTTCCTTTGCCTGTCAAAAATAATTTTTTTTTAAATTCTGCATCCTGGAGGTTTTTTTTGGAAAATTACTCTATTCTCCTTGCGACTGACCACTGCAATGACCACCCAATGCAATGACCACAATAATAGCTTACCGACAAATGGAGACCAGGATATTGTCGAAGGATCATGATCATGTTGCAGGCTCATATCAAGCTGCCAGGATAGATCCCTATTGACGGAATATATCTTGCAAACTTTGTCCTGGTTCGCGCACAATGCCAAATACCGGCCAGTCGGGTCCCATACGCATGCGCAGATCGACGACTGTTCACAAGGGAATAAATTTCGCATTCATTAACATGAAAATACATTAAAAATTCCTCAAATTTCATGCAAAAAAATCAGGAAAACAGCAACAACTCACGTTGTACGCTTTAATAGTCAAGACGTTTAGAACATTTTCCTTCAAGGCTATCCGGATCGACCCATCGGAAAAGGCAACAGCAAACGGCTTGTTTTCTTGGAACCATGAGATTTGGATGACGGAAGCTGGAACGATAAATTGTTCAAAAATTACAACAAAAACAACAAAAAACAATAAGCTGTTTAAAACCTTCGCAAGATACCGGCAATGTTATCGCAAATACGTACCGTTCGGTTGGCTGCAGTTGGGCAGTTCGTCTTTTTTCGACGATTTATTCTTAATCGTAACCATGGAAACGGACCCGTTGATGCAACCCATCAGAAGAGTGGCCGACCGTAATTCGTTTTCACATTTGGTCGGCCAACATAACGCGGTTATCCAGTCGGTTTCACAGTCGACGAAACATTCGCCGCTAGCAGTTCCATCGTCTACAGGGAAAATTGAAAGATTAATCGATTAAAAAATTAAAATTAATCAACACCCAGTTCTAGGCGGTTGCCAAGAATAAAAAAATGTATTCCTCAAAAATTGTCAACAATTCTGGAAATACGGGCTGAAAAACGGTTTCAAACCTTTGAATTGCCAAACATTGATCGAATTGCCCATCGAGGCAGCCAAGTACGTTCCGCTGTGGGACCAGCACAAATTCGAGACCAATTCACCGTGCAAGCTTCCGAAGGCGTTCAGAGATTTCCGATACACCAACGTCTGTTCCAGAACGCCAGTTTCGTGGCACCAGATTCGCACCGTGCCGTCGTAGCCGCTGCAAATGTTAAAGCGAATTATTTAATGTTAATAATAACTACTTAATGATTATAGCTTTGGAAACTCCTCATCACAGTACAAGCTTAAGGCGTCTTAGGATCCAAATCCCTAATTAACATCTCTTATCTCCACTCAACACTTTTGGCCGGAATTTTCAACTGCATTTAAGACAATCAACCAATGCCAAAAAAATCAAAAATTGAGATTTCAGCGCATTCTGGAAGCCGTGGATAAGCCACGAAGCCCATGTGCATATGGACATTCATATGTACGGGTCCAAAATCTGGATGAGCGGTACGGGGAGACTCCTGGTTTCAGATCCCACCATGATAACAGAAGCTAACTTCCTCTATCCTCCAAATATGGAAAAGGTTCCGCTCCGTGGAGCAGCGACGGTCCGAAGGCCAGAATTTTGTACTCTACAGTTGAGTGTAAAGAAAAAATATTTTTGCCCAAGTATTATGACAAACCTGGAGGCAAAATGGAGAATCGCATGATTCCATACTAAATTGCTGATCCTATTGTCGTGCCCTTGAGCGAAGAAAACGGGACTCCTTTCCAAAACTCCACTCAGATCGGCCATATTGAGAGTTTCAAGGATGTGGTTGGGAAGAACGGTGCTTTTCATGGCGAGGCATACAACCTGGCAGCAATCAACAGGATTTTGAAATGTATCGTGCTTTATATCGTGCAACAAGGCCAGAATTTTACAAATATTCTATTAACGTTAAACATAAGTCGAAAAGTGCGTACCAGTTGTTGAGTAGCCCATTGTCTGTAGTTCGACGATAGTTTGTTCGACATTACGCAAGCGGCCAAAGCGTTAGCGAGGAAGAGAGGGCTCGGCGTCTTCCCATCGACTGGGCTGCCAGGAATTTTCTCCTCGTCTGTATAAAAGTATAGTGGATACAGGGTCAAGGTGATCCAAGATTTTTCATGTAAAAGTGGTTTTTGGAGCCAAAAATATTATTCGACAACAAAAACATATTGTCCTTATTGCTTCACATCATCTCTCCATATCTACGTAAGGCTGGGTACGTCAATTCAGTTTATCCATCAAATAGCCAGTACTCCTCGAATAAAATTGGTTTAATCGTCCAGTTTTTAGTTATCTTGCTGTTGAAACCGTTTACCGTTAAAGAGGGATCCGCTGTGGGAGGTGAGCATTTCGACAAGAGACTGCGTCACAGCCAAACTGCTTTCCGCTGATCCAGCGCTGGGTTCCCCGTTTTGGGCAAGGTTCAGCAACTCCTTCAGAAGATAAAAATCGAGATTACCAATAAACGAAAATACGACACTCGCAAAAAATATAAATGCAGAACGGTACGGATACCTGAGCGCAAATATAGACAACGAGTTTGCTGGAATTCTGGTCGGTGGAAATGATGGAACCGATAGCAGCGCTCAAATTTGACAAGGCGCTCGACTGAGAGCCGGCCATCAATGTCATCAGTCGGACGACTTTCCGAATATCGTCCAGACCCATAGCGAACAGACCTTCGGACAAATTGCTGTTGGGTCCACTGAAATAATCGATTCTTTGATTATTATAGATTACACTGGGTAACAGCCAAAAAATCGTCCGGGGTTTCTCAGCATTTTTAGACTAATTTTGGTGTTCTGATTCCAAATATCACCTTGGTTTTGCTCTATCAGGTCAACTTTTTGAGATACAGCCATAGCTACCTGACGAGCTATACATACGAGGGGGACCCAAAAGTAACGGGAATTTTGTCATAACTTTTTTATTTTTCAATATTTTTACACCTAATGTTGATCACCTTCAAAGTAATTACCACTGACTGCAACGCACTTGTCCAATCGGGTTTTCCACCTTTAAAAACATTGTTCAAATTCATTTAATGGAATGAGCTTGAGGCCATCCAGCGATTTTTGTTTTACCTCTTCCACAGTCGTAAATCGTTTTCCTTTCCAGTCCCTTTTGGGATGGGGGAACAAAAAATAGTCGCAGGGGGCAAAATCGGGTGAATAGGGGGGGTGAACAATCGGTGTCATGCCATTTTTCACAAGAAACTGCTTCACAGACAGGGGCATTGTCATGATGGAAGAACCAATCCCCTGACTGCCACAAATCCGCCCAATCATTACATATTTTTTCAATCATCAAGGAGTTGATGATTCTACATCAATCAACATCAACATCAATGATCAATGAGTTGATTTTCTCAACGTTGTCATCAGTTCTTGACGTTGAAGGGCCGCCAGAACGAGGTTGGTCTTCAATCGTCATTTGCCCATTTTTAAAACGCTGAAACCACTCGTAGACTCGTATTTTGCTTAATGCAGCATCCCTATAAGCAGTTTTTAGCAATTCGAGAGTTTCAGCCGGCGTTTTCCCTAATAGAAACAAAATTTTACGGCCGCGCGTTGCTCCACGCTGTCCGCCATCACACGTTTTCCGTTCGCCGAAACGGAAAAAGTTGTTTCACTAAAAAAGATCTAACGGACGAACCGTTCAACTTACAGCGACCCAACTTGGCACACTGGCTCTTGAGATGTGTCCCTTCCAAACCCCTCACTTGCCAACGAACCACTCACAGCAGTCTTTCCCCTCCAGCTCGATTCCCGTTACTTTTGGGTCCCCCCTCGTATGTTAATTTGAGGGTTTTGAGTTCAATCCTGGTTTTTTAAAGGATATAGCCAAGTATTCATATATAAATGGTTGCTTCTGATGTGTTTCTGTTTCCAAATGACGAAATCATATTTTCTTTATTCCAAAATTGAAAAATCCAATATGAGCAGCACTAAGTTTGTCTATATATCCAATATGTCTGTAGCGAACAAACCTGACCTGATTGAAACAAACTAAGGGCATTTTCGAACTCAGAGCATCACCATTAGTCAAATTCCGGTGGAAAACCCTGGACGATTTTCCAAAAGATTTTTTTTGTTACGCAGTGTTATTATTATTATTATTATTGATTTTATTCGCGCTTTACATACAAATTGTACATTGCACCCGTCATAATAAGGAATAGGAGGGAATATTTGTGAATATTAAACTGAAAATGGGGAGGATTTTTGGCGTAATACAATAATATAATTCATAATAATATAATATTTTCAACCAGCCAAAAAAAATTGATACCCAACAAATCTCATTCGGCATTAATGGGGAATAATGACATGAATTACCTACCTGGTGGTCAGATGACCGAGAGCGTTCATAACAACCGACCGAGCGATGGCGGTCTGATTTGCACGGGTGGTCTTTTTCAGAGCCAGAATTCTGTCTTTGCTGTTTGTCAAGATGGCCGCCTGTTCGCCCAGAGGAGTATCCGACGATACCGAACACCCGACACCAGCAGAGGCTAAATTCCATAAAAAGCGTAAATTGTAAAACAATTCAAAAAAAATTTTTTTAGTAATACAATTTTTATAGTTGTTAGATTTGATTAAACAACCACAACACGACTTATTCTGCTTCATCTTCTTATTCCGTAAGCCCCTTCGTGTTTTGATTATTTGAGACTCAAATTTTGAGTGTCATATTATTGTGGCAGTCCATGCAGATGTGGGAAAATTGTTTTCACGTTAATAATAATGTGAATCTTCGCGATTTTTTGCGGGGAATTTGAATCTGAATGGATTAGGAATAATCAGAAGTTATTTGGGAAATAGAGGAAAATGTATGAGACGATTAATAATAATACATTACAACTATGCTATACAAAAGTGCGATTTGCCAAAACCTGCGTTTTCCACATTTGCCCTTCTGCATGGAGTGCCACGGCATTATAGTACCCCGAGGTAATAAACAAGGAAGAAAATTGGGAGGGTCAATTGATGATAATTATTGATATCAATTATTGATACATATAATGAAGCTGCCTGGTTCGATAACGGCCATAAACTACGCATTTGATTTTTTGTAACGAGAATGTGACTTCTGAAAACCAAAAAATCATTCTCTTTATATTGGACTTACTAGCATTTCGCTTCGAACTGGGTGACGTCACAGGAGGGATGAACGACGAGCCGAGGGGATCGACAGAATCGAAAGGTACGGGGTCAGGTAGCATCGATGACGCACTATGGTCGCAGAAAACTCTGAACTGCACGTCCAACTTAATCAAATCTACAGGCCCATCGAGAGATATTGAGGGGCCTTCTGCAACAAACAAAATTATTATTAGCCATTATTAGAAAAAAAATCATTATTTTATTCAGGCCTTATTTTATTGTCTGTAAATTGTCTTGCACTCTTATGCAAAAAATTAAGTTCGAGGTAATATCTTAATTATAAATAATTAATTGTAATAAATTAATTATATTATAATTTTGATCCATAAAGCATTGATGCAAAAAGAACGACTCGAAATGGGAAAAAATAGATGAGCACGCCTGGCAAATGATTAACAAACCTTGAATAATTGTCGTATCCGTCAACAAGTTAGGAATGTGGAGTTGAGAGCTGGAACTCTGCCTTTCATCCCTGACACCGCTGTACATGTCGAGACAATCGCTGCATAGAATGTAGTCATTTCCTGCAGAAAGAAGAGCAGATAATAACAAAATAAGACTATTCTGCTTCTTATTTTAACTTACAGGCCAAAAAGAATTCTGGTGAGATGAACATCCGGAAGGAGCCAGTGAAATGAATGTGAAATGAACGTGAAATGAAGTATGGCGAAAACAGGATTGGGGATAACTACCGTAAACTTGACCGCACGTCCCTGGAGCCCAGGCCACGCCACATCCAGGATGTACAGAATGCATATGGCTGTTCAGATGGGCGTAACTCCGTCGGCATAAAGTGCACTGGCTGCTGGTGGAGATCTGTAAAATCGGAAATTCGTAGTTCACGAACAGACATTCCCAACTTTCTAACGACAAGCATTAGAAAACCAAAAACATAAAACCAATTTGGAATTTTTCGTTGGGAAAAAATCAGTTTGTTTTAGCAGAATGCAGATTACAGACAGAACTACCATAATTTGGAAATCAACATTTTTCTATCAATTGTTCCCAGAAAATTTTCAAAATTTTCCAAAAAAAATTTTTTTTTGAATTTTTTTTAAAACTTTTTTTTCTAAAAAATGTTGTTTTCCAAAAAAAAATTATTTTTAAATTTTTTTATTTTAAAATTTTTTTTTGTGGAAAACGTAGGATACATGGATACATAACTTCCCAAATGATTTAATTCATACTTACCGAGCTGGATGAGCTGCTGGATAATGTGTTTACAGCAATGTCCACGAGAGTTTGCGTACTCTGCGAGCAAAGGGGGTTAGCCTCACCACGGACATGTTCCCTTTCTCGGCAGCGGTCAATGAACGGAGAGACTGAAAATTTTCCAAAATTCGATTATTTGTAACTCAAAAAACGTGGAAGAGGCAATACTGCATTGCCGCTTTTGAAGAGCAATGCCAGCCTGGCTCCAGAGTGCGATGGGACCAGGAAGCTGGAGCTCTTTCATTCCGCCCATCCGAAATACGGGAGAGCTTCAGCTCTCTGGTTCTGCTGAAGCTCTGAAGTCATGTTGCTCTTGCTCCTTGAAAGTACTGAATCATTCCACCTCCGCAGAGTGGTCGGTTGGGTTAAAATACGTACCAGATCTTTCGACCAAGTAGTTTCTAATGTCGGCGCACCGCGGCCGCCTTTGAGCCACACAGCGACGCTGCAACGGAGAATCGGCGTCGAGAACTTCGTAGAAATAGGCCCCATACGAAACGTTGGTGAGTCGCATCTCGTGATAAGCCAAACCGGGAGGTTCTGGAAGGGCTGCGCTCACATCGACGGAGACCATGTCCGAGTCTATGCTGGGATTCTCCAACATCCAAGTCGCCAGCTGGTTGATAGAAGCGGCGGCTAACTCGCCGGAATTGCCTGCAAATGCAATGGAACGGATAAAATCCACAAAGGAACTCTCGAAGGATGGAGCTTCAGGCATTGCTGGTTTTGGGACATAACAAGCAGGGGCGGCTACTGGTAGGAGTATAGGAGCATCTGCACCCCAGGCCAAAATGAGAAAGAAAAAAAAACAGCGACGTATCTACATGATAATGAATGTATTACCATCACACTATTATCAGCTCTTTACCATTAATCCCAGGAATAAGGTCCCAGTGCACCCCCTGGGTTTGAGGGAAGGAGCAGCGAATAGATAACGAGTCTACTTACCAGTTGCCAACACGGCTTTTTGGATATGCTTAAGCGAGAAACCCATTTCGAGCAAAGGCCCAGCGATAGGCAGCTGCGACGGAGAAGGCGACCGCATACTCGTCGAAGTGACCGACGACGCGGACGAGGAGACGAGTTTATCGCCGAAGCCGCAAGATCTCGGACCGACAGCGCTGGTGCTGGTCATGTACCCAGGAACGACCCAGGGGGCGTGGCGGTAGGACAATCGGGACGATGTGGAGGGCTGGTTGTGCTCAGCAGTCTGAAAATTGAAGAAGCTGGCGTAAGGCGAGAGCGAGAGATGCGACTTGATAATCAGCTTGGGCGCTTTCAATCGTACGGCCCTCATCAGGCCAGCTGTCCTTACCACAGAAGAGTCGTTTGCTGGTTGAGAAACGGCGCTGATGAGTTTAGGGGAGTTTCCAAAGGCTTTGAGTCGTGCCTCGAGCTGCGGCACTCGGTGGCGATGTTCAGCGCTCGATTTGACGTAATTCGAGTATATTACGCCGATCACTCTCTCCAAGTCTTTTACGTTGATGAGCCACGCTGGATTGAAGAGGACGATGCTGCTTTCGACGAAACAACTGCAAATCGAGAACGTAGATGGGTCGGATTTATTGATTGCGGGAATCGGTTTTGACAATCTTGAAACCGTGCGCAAATTGATGCTCAAGTGGCAACACCCGCTATCTCAGTCTATGGCAATTTTAAGGTTTCTCCGAAAATAATCCGGAAAATACGTTCAGGTTTTTAGATTATTGATATTCCTGATCGCCAATCAACAGCAATTCAAAGCAAAACGGTGAGATTTAATTTTCTTTAATAATGTCTGGACAGCTGAACCGATTTCGCCAGTTCAAGACTCGTCCTCTTCTGGACAACGATTTCTATCAATAACATGAAAAATATTAGAACAAAAAAATAGATACGCCTTTTACATAGACTTGGCAATTAATACCTGAGAACGTAGCGTAATGTTTCTCTGAGCGATTTTTCTACTTCAAAATCGTCTTCTTTACTCGATTTTTCTTCGTCATCCTGAAAATGAAATAATTGAAGATTTGCTAGATGATTTCAGCAGATATTGGAGAGTTGATATCGGATAGCCTAACTGACGCAATATTCACAAATCATTCTTCTTTTAAACGCGATATAAAATAAATACCTTTTTTGCGTCCTTGCTGAACGGTGTCAGCAGCGATGAAGGGTCAACCAGGAGTTCGGAGTATTTGTTGCAATTCAACAGCGTTCCAAGAGCTCTCATCGAGCACAGGCTGATCATACTGAGGAGCAGAACTTTGTATTCGCATTCGAGCAATTTGCCGGTCACCGCCCACCTGCAAATCGGTTAACCTTACAATAATTACCTACTGCAGAAGGTTACAATTTATAAATTCCCCCATATACAACGCAAATCATCCCTTATTTTTTCCCCTAAATTTTTGAGCAACTGACTTTGCAGCGACGTTAGCGTCGATCGCTTTCTGCTGAGATTCAAGATCCTCCGAACTTTGAGGAGTCAGTTCGACGCTTCCTCGCCGGACAACTTCACCGATGATATTGGTCACAATTTGATTAGTCAACGACTCGACCGATTTGGAAAAACATTGCGTCTTCTTAGCCCCTTCGTCAGGTTCGCTGGACGACTGAGAAATCGCCTCTTCTTCCTCCTGCGTCAAATGGCAGTCGGGCAGTTCCATCTGTAAAATCAAATTCGGCAAAACGTTTAAGCGATCGAATCAAAACTACAATCACGGTTAACTTGAAAGCTAGTGGGGCACACTGCTGATGTGGAGGGACTTATAGCTTCATCGCACTGACCTCAGCAGTAAAACCGCACAGCCTCGCAAGAGAAATCCAGACGTCTGCTGACAGACGGGGGAGCCGACTTGTATCGAAAGCGACATCCTCGTAAGGCTCCAAGGAAGTCACCGGGCAGTCGCTGAAAGAATCGAACGATCAAAAATCCATCGATGAGATTCGACTCGCTTCTTCTTCAAACAACAACCTGTCCATAACAGGTCTGATTACCTGATAGCGTAATCCATATCATGCCACATGACTTTCACGTTGGTCATCCCCTGTTTCAAGGTGCCTAAAATCGTCGCTTTTTTCCCCGACTGCTTGTGATGGCACAATCCTCCAACCCTCAAGCCGTGGTCAAGTCCGCCGACCACAACAAGGGCAGGCCACACCTGAAGATCCAAAAAAATGAAGGCAAACTGAGTAAAAATTTCATAAATTAATTTTCATTTGTGACATTTGTAATCTCAATATCTGGCTACACGCATTGCGGGTTTGATCCCATCAGGTGACGTGGAAAATTTGGCCACCGATGTGTTTAACAATTTTTACCTTTTTGCAAAGCTGTTCCAGGGTGCCTTCTGACAAAGTTTGGGGAAAAATCTGCGTCTCGTCTGCATTCGTCGCGACATTCCCAGATTCGGCAGGACTGGCTGCTGATATTGATTAAAAAAACATCAGTCACTCAAAATTCAAAAAACTGAACAAAATTCGGAACTGCTCTCTAATGCTTTTCTCTCACCGCTGTTCGAGCTTTGCGAAACATCCTTGACAAGAGGGTTGATTTTCAGATCGGGTAAAATGTCCTTGCTTTGACTCAGCCGCTCGACTATGCATTCGTTGACCTTCAAACAGAAAGCCAATGGTGCCTAGATAAGACACGATCCTTCCATACTTTGATATGTAAATTTTTGCCGCATTTTGAATACGTTTTGACTACTTTTGAGGCTTTCAGGGTCAAACAGATCAAAAAACTGTTAAAACTCCCCAATAAATTCCCCAAATCATCCCTCTTACTGAGACAAACATCCCACTTGAAGAAATTTGAAAAAATGTTAAGAATTGAGGGAGGTATGGCCATTCTTGTAAATCACCACAGATGGACACTTGTTCAGGAAGCGATTCTGGGTAAAAGTGTGTAACTAAATGTTTTTTACCCCTGAAAAACTGCAATAACGGGCAATTTTTATCAATGAAGCCCATTTTTGGCCCATAATACTGATAATTTGCTTTGAACCCAAAAAGTTACAAAATCGACTGACCTCTATTAATTAACAATGTACAATATCGTTCTAATTACTTTTGTCTTCCATCGATCTGTATTGTGGAGGGAGCGAATCAAAGAAATATACGATTCGACAAGAAGCACTGGAACGGGAGCGCATTGTGGATCGCCAGCCAGCAGTTCCCGCGGTGCTCCGCTTATTTGCATTTCAGTTATTTTAACCTGAAAAAAATTGATAAACCATCGTACAATCTCATTTTTGCACAAAATTGGGGGAAATGCACATGGGGCAAATGACGATGGGGTAAATGATGCTGGGGCGAATGCCAATTGAAATTAACTTATTACTCGAACGAATCCACGTTTCCAAAATTTGGCAATTTTGCACATTCACTACACACCTTTTCACCTGGATTGGTGCTGTAGAACATGACACAGGGGTACAACGGGACCCCGGGGTCGAGATCTTGGAAAGCGATGATCGGTTCATCTCCGTTTTTTCCAAAACTGAGAGTCCGCGCATCCATATCGAGGACAGTCGTGATAACATCCCCTTGCGTGAAAGATGGTAGGCTCAAACGTAACTCACCACCATGGTACAGATTGCCGCTGGAATTGAGTTACAAATCGAAATTTTTCCACCCACATCAAATACACGTATGACGAAACGTAAAATCTCTATACTACCAAAGTATTTGAAGTACTCGATACAATCCAACATTCAGTACCAACCTGTATGCTCTGTATAACCACATATCCTTGGTAGTCCTGTGGCTGTAATCTTGAATTGGCCACTTCGACAAGCCGATACACGTCCCTTCGTTACCTTTGTGCTCTTTGGTCAGAACGAATTTCCACTGATAGCAGCCTAAGATATCAAAAAAATATAATAATTTTTTCTTCGTTGAAAATACGATTTTATTTTATTTCAAATTTTTTATTTCAAAATTTTATTTCAAATTGTCCATAATTTGGCGATATCAGGGAGAAGACGAGCTCAAATTATCTCACCCGAGCTGATGGACACATTTCCCAAACCATAGCCTCGACCGCCATGTCCGTGTATGAGCATATTGCCACCTTGCACCGTGCAACATTGACATTTTTCAGAATCGAATCCAATTTCCATAAGAGGCAGACAATCTTCGCTGGTGATGGTGTTGGCGACAGGCCCTGTCAAAAAAGACAGTGAGCTCAATCACAACTTGATCCAAGCTGTAATTAGGAGGAAAACAAGTACAAAATTAACGACAGCGCACTTGAACTCGTAAGTTTCTCCAGCTGAACGTCCAGGTCCATTTCTTTGGTCCACGCTGCTTTGTCAGCAAGAGCTGGTGGTATTACCCACATGTTGGCAGACAATTGTGAGAATAGAACCCGAGTGAACTGGAAACGAGAGGAAAATAGTTAATTCCTAATGTCTGTTTTTGTGGGGTCCCTTCCCTTACCGATCATCCGGATTTTGGACCGGTTCTTTGGGATGCCTTACCCACTAGAACATGGGTGAATGATCACCCGTACCCCTAGAGCTAGTTCGAGAAGACACCCAACTTCAAAAAACGCATTAAAACCCCCAAATTTGGGAGCAAAACCCCCAACTTGGCAACACTGACGACCGATACCTGTTCCATCTCGTCGTTTGTCGCCAATTGGAATGGCAACAATTTCTGAAGAAGCTCCAACAGGAGGAGACGAGGCTTCAAAACTGTCAGGTACGACTGTCCCACGTCGTTGGTACCGAGAAGCTGGAGGAAAGCGTTCGTCCACCGGCTGGTGCTGAGGACGGCCTGGATGACAGGAGAGCAGCACATGCTGACTATAAGCAGCAGCAGATCGCTGAGTCGATATTCGAGTTCTTTATTGTCGGGGCTGCATAAAAATCTGCAAGGAGGAAAGTCGGAATTCAATCGATGGGGAGGTTATTACCGCCGCTGCGAACGTTTGACAAGTACCTAATTATTTTCCAGCTACTGTAATCAGAGCCACTTTAAAATTGAATGCCCCAGACTTGACTAAACGACACTTTTCAGAAAACTCAATAAACAATAGAAAATTTTGACAAAAATAAATCCGAATCCAAAAAAACTTGAAAAGCTAACAAATAATCCAAATTTTATCTGTAGTTTATACAATAAAATCAATAATGGCACCGACTCCAAAGCTGGATGTTCAAGTGAGGAGTTCTCTTCAGTACTGAGGTATTCAGTAGAAAGAGTCTTACGAAAGGCATAGGTTTTTAACCTAACAGCGTTTTACGCTGTAGCGCCAAAATGCAGACTTCCTCGACATGCCAGTAAAAGAATTTTTAAAATCAGAACAAAATTGGCTGCAGGAGAGAAAAACATACATACCGAGAAAAAGCGAAAAAAATCCCAATAAGTCAGCTAGTGTAACCGGTTTTTTTAGAGTTGATTGTAAACTCGAATGTTGCACTAACTTGAAATTTGTAAAAGCATAAACTCACGATCCATCCTTTGTTTTCGATGGTGGACTTAGTAACTTGATGATGCTTTGCAGGTATGACTGCAGTACTGACACGACCTTGTCAATAATGTCCGCACTCAGCTCTTTGGCGTAAACCCTGCGATCAAGGAATGCACTCTGATAAATATTGGTCATGTGGTGAATACGAGGAACACGAATTGTAGTCAGTACGACTTACGCGACCGAAATAGAAATGATCCTAATCAAATTGTTGCTGGCCTTCGAGAGAACGCTGGGCGGATCCATCAGCGAGACATTCACCAACGCAGGGAGCAATTCATTGTCGACCAAATGAGGAAGATCTTGGGGGAAATAGCGGACGCTCAAGATGTACAATTTGAGCGCTTGCAGTTTCAAAGATTGGCCTGCAAAATCGGAAGAAAATTAAAATTCGTTCTCGCCAGAACACTCATTTGCTCAAGAACTGATCGGACTCACCGCTCTCGGCATGGGCTGTGTACGTTTTGATCGAGTCGATCATCATCGAATAAACGGCATGAATGGCTTCGATGATTTCTTTTTTCGTAACCGAAGAACATGATTTTGTGTTTTCCAAATAGTCGTACAATTGCTGGCACGGGAGTTCGTCGCAGAGGCCGAAACATCCGCTCAACAGGTGTTCGTTTACCTGAATTCAAAGGAAACTTTAAGGTGAAAAATGTGTAACCCCAAAAAATGGAGAGGCATACGACAAATTTTTTGATAATTTAACGAAAATTCCAATTGATTCAATTTTTAACTCAAAATCTTGAAAAATCTTTTTATCTTAGGATATTTCCACATTCAGTTATCTGATAAAACAAAAGAAATTTGACACGATTGGACGTACACAGCTGAGCAGAGTGGTCGATGTAGAACATTCATCATTATCGACTTTCCCTTGATCCGCTGATTCTCGGGATGTTCTGAGGAGCTCCAATATTTGATGGAGAGCAGTCAACCGAAGCTGAAAATTTCAGTAGCAGGAACGAAGGGAATTACAATTATAAATTGATACCTCACAACAGAAAATACAAAATGCACATAGTAGGATGAAGCAAAAAAGGCTTTATCCGAAATTTGAGAGGTTATAGAAAACGTCAATGCCAGAAACGTCGATTCAAAGAGTACGGGTTACAAAAAGCGAGGAGGCAAAGTCCAAACCTTTGATCAGCAAGTAAGTCGAAGCTTGAAATTGATGAAAAACATAGGTACAAAAAAAAATTACAAAATTTGAGAAAAAAAATAAAAATTTACCTGTCTTCAAAATTTAAAAAAAAAATAATTCCATTGGCCAATAGAACTAATTGGTATTGAAGAGATATAATTTACCTCAGCTCTCTCTTGTTCTCTTATCATGGCCGTATACAGGATAGAAACGTCGGGGGGCGATGATTTTTCAGCATTCCCCAAACTGAACTCCTTGTGTTCGTTCGACCCGACAACAAACGCCATGATCGTATTGCACAAGTCGCTCAACTTTTTGTTCTCCCCGGAGCGCCCGCTGTTCATCATCCTAAACAAGGTTGAACAACATGAATGAGTTGTGACAACATGGGTCAAGATGATAGCAAAAAAAATAAACCTGTTCTTAAGGTTAGGTGGGGGATGGCTCCATCTGTCATTCGGCATGCATGCGATTAACTCAATTTTAGGCGAAAATGAGTTATTGGTATCACTGGATTGGTTTCTTCACACATCAAACCTTCGCCCCGTATTTGCACTATAGACTTCCTCACCTTACAGCTGCAGTGTTGGCCATCCTGTCGCTCGATTGAGAAATAGTTTCCGGCCCGTGCACTGCGGCCAGCAAAAACAAACTACGGTTTTCAACCTGGGCGCAAACCCGGCGCAGTTTTTCGTTCGATCCGTCACCTGCAAAAGTAAACCGTCGGAACTGAATTTTGTAGTATGGGAATTTTAAAACCGAAATATCACAAGTTGGTATAATTACACATGTTGGGCAGCATCGGGTCGGACAGATCGTGCTCGTCCTGGCAGTCCTTGTCGTAGCAGAGCAAGCAACAGCGCAGGCGTAGAGTTACCTTGTACAGTTCCATCATGTTGGCGTCATTCCACGAATCGCTGCAGAGAGAATTGAACAAATAGGGTAAGCAGCCCTATCAAATTTGAAATACCGGTGACATGAGGGGTATAGAAATGTTTTCAAATGCATTCTTGAGGGGGTGAGGGAGTGGAGTCGAGATATAACCTTAAAAATTGGTGAAAAAAACAAACACGAGTGATTTTCCTGGTATGACTTTTGAAATGCTGAACCAATTTTCGACCATTCGGAGTTTATGCTCTTCAAATCCATCCCCGACAAAACAAATTAACAATTTACTGACTTGTGTTACCTGTAATAAGGGTTGACTCCAGTATGCTTGATCAAAGCGAGCAAGAACAATCGCAGGGTAAAAGCCAGCGGCACGCTGTCCAAAATATTGCCAAAATCATTGGCGGCAGCATACTCTCTCAGATTGTTCAGCAGCGGGTCCTCAGCCATCGCTCGGTCCGAGAAAAACAAATAACCTGCAAGTTCCACGCTTGTTAAGATTAAAAATGTCAGGTTTTTCAGTTTTTCGTGTCGATAAAAACATAGGTAATTGATGTTCATTTTTGGGGAGATCGTTTCGTGGGTTCAATGCTGACCCGAAATTCATAGTTTTGAGATAATCGAGGAAAACAGATGAGACGCCCGGTTGACTTCACTCTGGGAGCTGCATAGTGTTTGTTTGGCTATGTTGGTAACTCCATCAGTTCTCTAAAACCCTTACCAAGGGTTACCAATGGTTTTTTGTGAAAATCATATCAATTAATCGAGAAAATTCGAGTTAGCCACTTTTAGCACTGAGCCCTCGATTTATTTATTTGATAAGTCACTGGTATCGATGTTAACACATATCTCATCACCACTCCGTACAACCGGTCTTTTATCCGCTCTCATTCTGACTATACGACAGCAGAAAAAGTAGAGTACAAAATGAATTTATGAAAGGAGAATTTCATGAATGGAGGCCAAGTATTTTGTTCACTAAAAGCAAATAGCCAGGTACAAAAAATTCTTGGCTACACTGCAGGTACGGCCACAAACGAGAGCGACTAACCTTTTTCGTTCTTTTCCATGATAATTCGAAGAAAGTGGTCTTCTTTGAATCCGAGGTCATCCAAATCTTTGTCAGTGATGTAGTAAACTCCCGGTTGGGCCGCTTGGAATGACTTGACAACATTCGGGGAAAAGCTTTCAATTATGTGACCTGAAATGGGTACATGATCTCGCATTTTTACAAATTCAACGCTCGAAAAATGTTTGAACTGATGAAAAAAGTAAATTCTGGTTTGATAATTTCCAGGAATTCAAGGTTTGGAACGTTACATAACAAATCACATTCTGATACTTACGTATATCATATTTGGCGGGTAATTGTTCGAGCCCATGGTTGAATATGGGCTTGTTCAGCCAAAATTGCGATTCTCTCTCTTCGGGCGAGAGTTGCTTCCCGTGAACCATCCCGCCGAAACATTGTCCAACGACTAAACTAAGCGCTCTCTCCAAATCCACGGCCCATAACCAGGAATTTTGAGGCATCGGATCAGTAGCGGTGGGCGTATTGGCTTCTAAAATTGATAATCATTTGTGGTTACAATTATTTAATAAAAGCGAATCGTAAAAAAACGATATTTAGACGTAAATAGGTACCAGAATCGTCAGCTTCAATCGGCAATTGTCGGTTGAATTTGTCCAGCGGAGCGAGCAAAGCGATCAAATCTGCCAATAATGGCTGAACGTAAGAGACGGGGAATAGCAGTAGAGAATGGACCAAATTCGAAAGTAGAAATCCGGCCAGGGAATAATACAGAATGTCTGAAACGAAAAACCACATCACATTCACAGAACTCCGTTTCCCTTAATTCGCGTCACTACTGAACCGATTTCAACATTATGAAGTTGACACTCAAGCACGTATCACACGACAGACCCCTCCCCATCCCACAGACCGTCTGGACAGACTGATTCTTTGGTAATTCGACATGCAAATTATTTGGTATTTTTTTCCAAAAAACCAGGTTCCATAGATGAATAATAACGAAAAATAATGCAGGTACGCCAAAGTGAACGTACCCATAGGATATAATGCCATAGGGCATTATCAAACCGGTGTATGATAGGAGAAAATATGAAATTTTATTATATACAGGCGCATGCAATTTGGAAAATTGTCTTACCATACAAACGATTGAGATACTCGGGGTAGTTGCTGATGATGATACCGAAACGATTGAAAAGCTGTCCAGCAAGGGGTAGCAACGTTTTTATGTGACTTTGCAACAATTTCTTAGCCCCGACAGGTTGCTGAAAAAAGAAAATTCTTCAAAATCGTCGAAATTCGTTTCCAAACACTGTAACTGCCCCTCAAGTCGGCCACACAAATCGAGGCACAAATATTGAGCAGTAAGTCGACGGCGAAGAGGTGAGATCTCGTATCTCCATTTTGTTAAGACCGCCACTGTTCCTATGGCACCCTATGTAACCACATTGAATTTCCATGGCATCTCTAATGTGCACGTGCCGGTACGAAATTGGAGATACGAGGTCTCACCACTTCGCCGTCGAAGTGTTGAAAATATACGGCAAAACTCGTCGAACTTACTATTGGATCTACGCCTTGCGAAGAGAGCGGGAACGGATCAATTGTGGATGACGAGTGAGAGAGCAGATGAGTGTGAAGGAAAGTGAGCAAATCGCGGAGGTGGCAAGAATTGTTCAAAAGCGATCGCCACACGCTATCGTCGAGGTCGCCGTTTTTCAATTTACTTTCCACAACATCTAATAGTTCCAGCTGTAACGGCAGATTTAGGGTAATGATGGGCATGAATTAAATCGTTCGGGAAGAAGTTGAGGAACCCCATAGAAACTCAAATTGAGGGAGTGGAAGTAGTCTGTTCCACTTTTGTGGACACTTTTTCAATATGTTGTTCAACAGCAGTTTTTTACAATCCAATACCAACTGGGAATGAAGAAATCACTCACCGAGTTCAAACTCAGATTTTGCAGAAGAGTCGTCAGCAAGTTTTCTATCAGCATGTAGTCGGCGGATACTTGGGAGGAATCGCCCGTATTTCCAACGCCGCACAGCACGATCAGAGATCTGAGTTGGCTTCGATCCTCCAAACTGGCCACGATGATGCTCAGAAGCATTTTCTGACAAATTCACCATTTTTGAGTCCATGTTTGCAAAGCGAATTAAAAATCGAATCGTCATTTTTGAATCGTAAAATTGTCGGCTAAGCAAGTAAAAATCAGTCTTTTCATCTTCTTGACAGTGAACATTTGTGTATTAAGCAGCTTACCTAATTTTTTTTACATTTTTCTATATGTATACAGCTTTTGACTCCTACAATATGATGATAAACCTACCTACTACAGCTATTTGAACTTTATTTTCTGTGGTACCCACACATAATGTGTTTGTGTCACTCATCTACTTAGCTGCCTTTGGACATTAAAAATCATATTTTTTCCACCCTTTAAATACATTTTTTAATTAAAAGAATATTTTTGAGTAGGTTTTGGGTAGATACATGACACAAAAAATTTGGCAACAATTTTGGGAGATTATGTCAAACTGCATAAGTGTCAAAATTGAAGAACAAGCGAGAAATTCAAACGAGTAGCTAACTCACTTTCCCTTTTGTCAAAGTTGACCCGTAGGGTAACAAAGACTGCAGAAGGTGCAACCTCTGGCGTAATGGCGGCAGCAATAGAGACGCCCCCACTGCCAGACACTCGGTCACAATCATCGATATCGATTTTGGGATTGAGATGTCGACCAATCTGTGGCAAATGTGCAAAAAAAAATTATAGGAAAAAATACAATCGATTATTACTGTTAATATCAATCATTTTCAAGTCACCTGAACAAATAATGCCGCAGTGGCTCGGCTTGGCTGCCGTATATTTTTGTGGTGTCGGTTCCAGCGATGTGCGACAACGACAAGTGAGCGCAAAGCAGCCTCAAGCAGAGCACAGCAAACTGTTCGTGCTCGCTATAACACAAAACAAAATTTTTCAGTTTCTGACAACAAAACACGTACTCGAAATCGGAGAAATCCAGCATTGCCTACTTTTTGGAGTCGAACGGAGTGAAGTTGGAGTTGTCGAAATCGTTGCAGTAAGTTTGCAAAAGTTGGAGCAGTAGGGCGAACGTGCGCTCTTTGAGTTCGATGCAGAACGGGCAATGCCACATGAGAACTTGTCTGAAATGAAAGGATCAGCATGGCACCATTTGGCAATTATTTTAATTCGGGGAGGTTACAGGGATAATTATGTATTCAATATTTTGGTATGAAACTCCCAAAGATTCTCCGAGGCTTTATCGTATGGGGAACCTCACGATTGATCCTGGAGGCTATTTTCAACTATTAACCATTTTGGCATGCGATAGTAAAACTGGAAAACCTCATATGGGCCTACTATTTTGGGCATCATGTCTCAACAAAACGCCACCATGTCGCGCTTCAAAATTAGCAAAATTTGCATTAAATGCATATAAATTTTATAACCACAGCAGCTATATTTTACTCTATAATCAAGACCTCAATTTCATTCAACTCAAGACAGGCTCACCTGTCGACAGGCGGAGCCGTCCAGGCCACAGTGTGATTGGCTCCAGCAGACACCTGATGGACGGGTACTCCCTCCAAACAGACGACTCTCCGAGGCCTGAGGACCGGCGACGTCGAATTCCCAAGGCCGCACTGGCCATTTGAGTTGTGACCCCACGAGAGAACGTGCGAATCGTGAGTCACGACGACGACGTGTTCCAGGCCTGCAGAGACGTCGATGACGTGCAAGGAACTCAAATCCTCAACTGGCGTCGGCAACGGGCACAAATTGTCGCTACTGCCATTCCCCAGGCAAGGACCGTAGCCCCAGACGAGAACCTGCGAGAAATTTCCATTTTGAAAATTCCGATTTTTCAATGCTGAAAATCGAATCGGACCTTGAACTATCGATACTCATCTTGAAAAATCGATACCCAGATACTAACCAATTATTGATAAGTAATAAAAGTTTACTAACCGAACCATGGCTGGTTAAAGCTAGCGAGAACTGATTGCCGGCGATGACTTTCTTTATGTAGAGGCCCTGAATGTTTTCGATGACTGTTGGACGATATCGATTACTTGTATCTCCGTGGCCTAATTTCCCACCTTCTCCGCAACCGAAGGACCATACGGTTCGACCATCGCTGGACAGCACGAGGGTATGATTCGCTCCGCATGACACTGAACCGACACCCGACAAATCAGGAACGAGTGATGGGAGGTTTCTGCTGCCATCGTCACCAAGACCTGTGCATTTTACATATTAAAGTAGTTTTACTTCACATTCAGTTTCACTTGCAACTTCAATTTGATTTGCAACTTCAGAGATCGAGATAGGACATCGTCACATCACTCGGGGCTAAATTCGATGTTATGACGCATCCCTCCACTTACCCAGGCGGCCCATATCTCCTTCTCCCCAGATGAACAGCCGACCGTCGGATGTGACCGCTGCACTGTGCCTATAGCCCACGCTGATTTGGACCACGTTCGAATGTTGTAAAGGCCCTTCGACCAGTTTCGGCTGCCGTTGAGTTTGCGTATTCCCATGTCCAAGTTTTCCGAAGTCGCCTGAAAAGAGCAAATCATGAAAATACGGTTTGACTTTTCACCCGTACGAACATTTCTAGAAGAATCGCTTACCGTCTCCCCAGCTGTAGACTTGGCCGTTGTCCGATAAAGCTAACGAATGGCCGTCGCTGCCTTTGGACGAGACGAGTTTTTTGATTTTGCAGTCGAACGGAATTTTCTTCAGCATGCACTGACTGCTGGAATCGCCCAATCCTAAACGGCCGTAGGTCCCTTTGCCACAGGCAGTCACTTCGCCGGTCGAATGAACGACGAAAGTGCAATGCAGTCCTGCCTCGACCTGTCAACAGAATAATCAATGAACATTGAACAAACGCCATTGCAATCGGTGTTCAAAAAAATTCAAAATCAGTATCATATTTTCAAGATTCAAAATCTATGAAGAACTCACCTGCTTTACATTCTGGAAGGAAACAGCTTTCCTGGGCTTGAGGAAGAAGATTTTCTCATTTTTCTCTTCGGCCAATTGGCACGAAGCGTTGCTGCCCCAGACGTAAACTTCACATTTGTCAGATCCGTTGTCAGATGTGGGCGGCGCTCCCCAGCCCAACGTGTAATCGGCCGCTAGATTGACGATCTGGAAAACAGAATTGCTCGATACTGAAGACGAATATTCCGAAAATTCGAAGGCCACCTTCCACAATAGCTCACCACTTGCATCAGTAGGACAGCGGCTTTGTGCAGCCTCAGATGCTTCTCATCGCCGACGTCAATCTTGTTGAACGCGCCTCTGCTCATCGAAGTCACAGATTGGACGAAGAAGTCTCGGTCGATTGTGCTCTCGCTGCTTGAGCAATTGAGAGCCATGAGGATCCACTCGAGGATATAAGGTAATGAACCTCTTTGCACGCAAATGCAAAGCAGAAGCTCGCTGGACAACTGGCGGTCTGGAACATCGAGCCGATAAAGCAATTTACTTTTTTGTCAAAATAATAAAAAAAATTTGACCTCGACTCTTCACGCTTTACAACTGATATTACTCCAAATATCGCAATAACTGTATCACCAACCCTGGGGTGAAGCTTCTGAGGCAGGATCGGCCATTTGGGCGAGAAATTCGCAAACGCGATTCAACGTGTCGCATCCCAGAGTTGAGAGTTGATTATCGTTAGCCAATGACATTGGAGGTAACGACTTGACGACGTCGAAGGCTGTTCTAAGTACGTCGCTGCACAATGTTGATTTTGGGGCCCCTGGAATGACCGTCCAATTTTGAACGATATTGAAATATCGATGTTGCAAATGCTGCCATTCCCAGAAAAATATACGGTTTTCATTCACACATCAAACTACAGGAATCATTCGATCAGGCCAGTCCTGGAGCACACCAGATTCACCCAATCACACCAGTATTTACTGGTCCGGGACTGTCCAGGAATGGCCCGTCCAAACAGACCCATAATGTCGTCATAGAGATCAAGTACCAGGTATTTGTGAAAATTGCCAGCTTTGCCTCAGAAGAGCGAAGAACAGGGATAAGCCAGATTTGACAGCGACTTCCACAAGCGCTTGTGATCCGTTCAGGCTCGATCGTTCGTGCGACATTTCCATCAGGGAGTAGGATGAGTCGGATTCGAGTACACTAGCACACTGGACCATCTGACAACGGATCAATTTTTTCAGTATATTCATCAATACGACCACCAAATCGGAAAAAAAGCCGACAAGAAATCCCAACTAACTTTGTCCTTGCTTTCGTATCGTACGGCTGAATATGCGTATAAAATACGTTTGAGAAGCGTCAGCCGTTGGTTGAGTACAATACAATACGTCGACTCGGTGCGAGTGCTTTTGGCGAGCTTTTGCTGAGCAAGAAGTAGTGTGCCGATATGTTGCTCTAGATCGTTGAAACTATAGCTCGCCGTGTAGTCCATTTGCCGGCTGACGATCGGTTGAGGAACCGATAGTGTCACCAATTCCTGGAATTGAAGATGGCTCAATGAATCAAGGGCTGGCGACAGAAATCGACAATTTCTCAGGGGGGCATTATCATCAACGAACCTTGTTTGCGAGAAGACTGTCGTAGAGCAACTGAGCACCTTCCCGAGTTGCGATTGTGTCGATCCTCTCGGCGGCCCATGACGAGTTCAAAGTGTCGAGCCACTTGGGCTTGAAGTAGTATGTGGGATTGGACATGGCGCTTGATTCTTTACCAGAACGTCATGATGAATTGAAGAGGGAGCGACTGGAAATGGCAATACAAATTCATATATTCACCAAGTAAATGGAAGTGTAATCTTCCTAAAATTGAAAATCTTCTACTCATCATACACTCCTAGTCATAATCTATTCCCCAGAACAAGTTTCTGTGAGTCAGCCTGTGAGCATTAACCAAAATGGCCTAGGACCCGCCAGGATATTGTCGAGACAAAATAAAATATATGAACTAAATTGTTACTTATAGTACCAATTGGACAACTCGAATAGTTCTTCCGTCCACATCGGAGCAATCTTCACATGATGAGGGTTGTTCTTAATCCAAAAGAAATAACTGAAAAGTTACGAGCTCAAATAAAAACTTCGAACTGTGATTTTTGGGAAAAATTACTCTCAACTTTTTAAAATGTTTTCAGTATCGTTGGTAATAAAGTCAAGAAAAAATCGTCGAGCCTCTCGGTGCTCGGTCATTCGCCCCTTTTCCTCCCCGCACTTAGGGACGGGTGTATATCATTCCGTCTACACTTCAGTGCGTCTAAAAATTCTTATCAGTCACTGCGTCCAACAATTCTTATCAGTCACTGCGTCTAACAATTCTTATCAGTTCTTGCGTCGAAAAGTACATTCGGGTCAGCCCGACTAAGTACGCACAGTACTTCCGATATATTTGCATTTTTAGTGTTTTCTATTTTATTTTTTTCCGGCCACAAAAATGAACCGATTTGAGCGTTCTTGGTCCTAAAATCTTGTTTTACCTTGCAGAATATGTGGATATTTTTTGTATTCCGATAATGTGGTGTATTTTTATTTTGGGCAAATTTTAAAATTTAAATAGTACATTTTTTTATATTTTTGACCTAAACACCCTCAAAAGCAGTCAAAATAATATTTTACTGTTTTTGTTTACACGCTTTTGAGGGTGTAATCATATTAAGATCACATTGTGTCTCAATTTTACGTTTCAAAATATGGAAGTCTTGTGTGTTATCTACGCACCACTGGTTGTAAAATACCACAGTTCGCGAAGTATACTCAGTAAAAGTGTAAGAGAAAATTTTCTTTGAAGTTCCAATCCGATTTTACGACGATCAAAATACTAGCATTTACCCTGTAAATATGGATGTAAAAACGGTTTTGAAATTTTCAATTAACCTGAATTTAACCCCGCAATTGACAAAATGCCTTACAACTTCGAAAACGGACTTCTGGTTTCCTGTAACTAGAACATGCTGCGAGAATATAATTTTTTTAATCTCAATTTTTTGTAGGCTTTACAAATGGTGAAAACAGATGAAAAGACTTGGTGAATTGAAGACACTCGCTGATTTCAAAACTTATTGTATAAACGAAGTAGGTAGGTATTTAATTTTTTTGTATTTTTATTTTTTCGCCCACGCAGCGACTTTTTTTTGTTAAAAGACAATTTTAACTAGTATCTAAAATACAATTTACACGCCTTAAAAGACAACTTAACAACGTACCCTTATTCCGCGGACCAGACCTCGGTTTCCCCTCCATGGAACAAGGGCACTGGCGCTCTCTACCACGAACGGACAGAGACCGCCATATCCCGGTGTTCCGAGAACGATAAGGACCGCCTCCCCTATGTCATACCAGTTATAACTCAAAAACCGCATTTATTGAGTTGTACCTTTGTTCACGACGAGACGCGCCGCGCTGCCGGAACTCGAGCCGGGCGGTGCCGAGACGGGCAATCCGAGCCGCAAGTTCGGACCAGCCGCCCGGCACGGCGCTACGATTCCGAGAATCTACGACCCGCGCGCATGTTCGTTAGTGTAATTTCATGTTCGGCTATCCTGCTAGTGCGAATCGCCTGTTCGCGGCCTCAGTCTTCCGCCGTGTTCCCTCCGGGTCGGTCGCGTCGCGCTCGCGTGAGTAAATTTTCCTTTTTGCCCCCCTAGGATAGGAAAAAACGCTTCGAAAAATATTTTACATAGAAAAACTTCGTTTCTAATTGTCCTTTTTCTGATTTCCTTCTTCAAATTTCTTGAACTAAGAGATTTTTCTCAGTAAGACCTATCACCCTGTTGAATCGAAATTTGAATTACTCGCAGTACTTCCGATAAATTAGCACTTTTAGCGTTTTCAATTTAATTTTTTTCCTGACCACAAAATTGAACCGACTTCAGCGTTCCTAGTCTTAAAATCTTCGGTTTAGACTGCAGAATACGTTGGTATTTTTCATGTTCCGATAACGTTTCCTATTTTTAGGCGAGTTTTAAAATTTGCATTATGAGTCCTGGTATTTCTGAGCCATAAAGCCTCCAAAGTAGTAAAAATGTGATACAATCGTGTAGAAAATTTGCGAATCATAATATGGAAGTATTGTGTGTACCACTGGTTTGAGTGAAGGTTTTTGATAATTCAATTACCGATTATTTCGGTCATTTCTGCGTGAAAGCAAGTGAGTTCGGCATAGTGCGGGCTTAATATCGATAATAAGTTAAGAAAAATGCCATTGTTTTCGCCCGTTAACAGAATTTATCCCGAATTTTACAGAATTTTTCCGATTTTATCGGAGAGAGGGTCGGAGCTAGTTAGGGCATGTCGCTCTAGTCTCATAGCTTAATATGTACTTTGGTACATGGCGGTCATTGCCTCGCCGCCTCGAGCGGACTGGATCCAGCGTGTTGAGGGCGTTGGGTCCATCGCGGTCGCCTCGGGTTCAGAGTCCGTTGGACTAGCACGCCGGGCTTAGCCAGGAATTGCCTTGCACGCTCATGAAGGTGCATAGCGCTGCGTCTACGGAAAAAATAGTCGGCGGCGCATCGCCGCGTAGACGCAGCGCCGCGCTCCCGGATTTCGCCAGTGGAGCGGGGCCGTGTAAATTGAATTGTGCCCTCGCTAATCGATACTATCGATAGTTTGTGTTTGTTATTCAATAACAAATCTTTGTAATCGCCCAAGTTTCAAATAATTTTAAAATTTTCCGTAGGTAGGTACTCTCACGATTATTTCTCATTATCCGAAAATTTCTTTCTACTCCGACTGGTTTATTTCTTGGTAAGAAAAGATAGTTTTGGTAAATTTCTTGGACCTTTGTTGTTAATAAAGATAAATAATATAAATGTAAATATAATATAAATAAAGGTAAATAAAGATAGATTGGTCAACTTGATAAAAAATATAAATAATATTAATAAAGATAAATAATATAAATATAAATAAAATATAAATACATAAATAAAGGTAAATAAAGATAGTCTTGGTAAATTTCTTGGACTTTCGTTGACCTATCGATAGTATTGGTTAATTTCTTGGACTTTCGTTGGTAAATAAAGATAAATAATATAAATAAAGGTGAATTAAGATAGTTTTGTTAAAGTTTTGATAAATAAAGATAGTTTTGGTAAATTAAGATAAATAATATAAATATTTATAGATATAATCTATAATAATTACACAAAGGGGCTGGCCACCAGACCTCGAAGCCCGATTTTCGATTTTTAAATTAGATAAATTTGAAATTTTTTTTTAATTTAAAAAAAATGACCTGTTCTTATTTAAACTAATTTTTCAACAGATTGTTTCTTTTTATCGACGGGGAACTCAACACAACACAACCCAACCCAACCCAACCCACCCCTACCCAACCCAACCCAACCCAACCCAACCCTACCCTACCCAACCCTACCATTGCCTACACTACCCAACCCAACCCAACCCTACCCTACCCTACCCTACCCTACCCTACCCTACTTTACCCTACCCTACCCTACCCTACCCTACCCAACCCAACCCAACCCAACCCAACCCAACCCAACCCAACCCAACCCAACCCAACCCAACCCAACCCTACCCTACCCTACCCTACCCTACCCTACCCTACCATACCCTACCCTACCATACCCTACCCTACCCTACCCTACCCTACCCTACCCTACCCAACCCAACCCAACCCAACCCAACCCAACCCAACCCAACCCAACCCAACCCAACCCAACCCAACCCAACCCAACCCAACCCTACCCAACCCTACCCTACCCTACCCTACCCTACCCTACCCTACCCTACCCTACCCTACCCTACCCTACCCTACCCTACCCTACCCAACCCAACCCTACCCAACACTACCCTACCCTACCCAACCCTACCCTACCCTACCCTACCCTACCCTACCCTACCCTACCCTACCCTACCCTACCCTACCCTACCCAACCCAACCCAAACCAACCCAACCTAACCCAACCTAACCCAACCCAACCCAAACCGACCCGACCCTACCCTACCCAACCCAACCAAACCCAACCCGACCCGAGTTGAGTTGAGTTGTGTTGAGTTCCCCGTCGATAAAAAGAAACAATCTGTTGAAAAATTAGTTTAAATAAGAACAGGTCATTTTTTTTTTAAATTAAAAAAAATTTCAAATTTATCTAATTTAAAAATCGAAAATCGGGCTTCGAGGTCTGGTGCCCAGCCCCTTTGTGTAATTATTATAGATTATATCTATAAATATTTATATTATTTATCTTAATTTACCAAAACTATCTTTATTTATCAAAACTTTACCAAAACTATCTTAATTCACCTTTATTTATATTATTTATCTTTATTTACCAACGAAAGTCCAAGAAATTAACCAATACTATCGATAGGTCAACGAAAGTCCAAGAAATTTACCAAGACTATCTTTATTTACCTTTATTTATGTATTTATATTATTTATCTTTATTAATATTAGGTATTTATCTTTATTAATATTATTTATATTTTTTATCAAGTTGACCAATCTATCTTTATTTACCTTTATTTATATTATATTTACATTTATATTATTTATCTTTATTAACAACAAAGGTCCAAGAAATTTACCAAAACTATCTTTTCTTACCAAGAAATAAACCAGTCGGAGTAGAAAGAAATTTTCGGATAATGAGAAATAATCGTGAGAGTACCTACCTACGGAAAATTTTAAAATTATTTGAAACTTGGGCGATTACAAAGATTTGTTATTGAATAACTAACACAAACTATCGATAGTATCGATTAGCGAGGGCACAATTCAATTTACACGGCCCCGCTCCACTGGCGAAATCCGGGAGCGCGGCGCTGCGTCTACGCGGCGATGCGCCGCCGACTATTTTTTCCGTAGACGCAGCGCTATGCACCTTCATGAGCGTGCAAGGCAATTCCTGGCTAAGCCCGGCGTGCTAGTCCAACGGACTCTGAACCCGAGGCGACCGCGATGGACCCAACGCCCTCAACACGCTGGATCCAGTCCGCTCGAGGCGGCGAGGCAATGACCGCCATGTACCAAAGTACATATTAAGCTATGAGACTAGAGCGACATGCCCTAACTAGCTCCGACCCTCTCTCCGATAAAATCGGAAAAATTCTGTAAAATTCGGGATAAATTCTGTTAACGGGCGAAAACAATGGCATTTTTCTTAACTTATTATCGATATTAAGCCCGCACTATGCCGAACTCACTTGCTTTCACGCAGAAATGACCGAAATAATCGGTAATTGAATTATCGAAAACCTTCACTCAAACCAGTGGTACACACAATACTTCCATATTATGATTCTCAAATTTTCTACACGATTGTATCACATTTTTACTACTTTGGAGGCTTT